>CM042397.1:28582854-28595354 GCA_023634145.1 Thymallus thymallus
AATTACACTCAGAACTTCCAAAAGAATAAAGACATTTCAAATGTCATATTATGTATATATACAGTGTTGTAACAATGTGCAAATACTTAAAGTACAAATGGGAATTTTATTTTACATAAATATGAGTTGTAATTACAATGGTGTTTTTTCTTCACTGGTTGCCCTTTTCTTGTGGCAACAGGTCACAAATCTTGCTGATGTGATGGCACACTGTGGTATTTCACCCAGTAGAAATGGGAGTTTATCAAAATTGGGATTGTTTTAGAATTCTTTGTGGATCTGTGTAATCTGAGGGAAATATGTGTGTCTATTATGGTCATACATTTGGCAGGAGGTTAGGAAGTGCAGCTCAGTTTCCACCTCATTTTGTGGGCAGTGTGCACATAGCCTGTCTTCTATTGAGAGCCAGGTCTGCCTACGGTGGCCTTTCTCAATTGCAAGGCTATGCTCACTGAGTCTGTACATAGTCAAAGCTTTCCTTAAGTTTGGGTCAGTCACAGTGGTCAGGTATTCTGCCACTGTGTAGTCTCAGTTTATTCCAGCATTCTAGTTTTTTTGTTAGTTCTTTCCAATGTGTCAAGTAATTCTCTTTTTGTTTTCTCTAGATTTGTTCGGGTCTAATTGTGTTGCTGTCCTGGGGCTCTGTGGGGTCTGTTTGTGTTTGTGAACAACTTGCTTAGGGGACTCTTGCTTAGGGGACTCTTCTCCAGGTTCATCTCTCTGTAGATGATGGCTTTGTTATGGAAGGTTTGGGAATCGCTTCCTTTTAGGTGGTTGTAGAATTTAACGTCTCTTTTCTGGATTTTGATAATTAGCGGGTATTGGCCTAATTCTGCTCTGCATGCATTATTTGGTGTTTTTCATTGTACACGGAGGATATTTTTTCAGAATTCTGCATGCAGAGTCTCAATTTGGTGTTTGTCCCATTTTGTGAATTCTTGGTTGGTGAGCGGACCCCAGACCTCACTACCATAAAGGGCAATGGGTTCTATAACTGATTCAAGTATTTTTAGCCAGATCCTAATTGGTATGTCAAATTTATGTTCCTTTTGATGGCATAGAAGGCCCTTCTTGCCTTGTCTCTCAGATCATTCACAGCTTTGTGGAAGTTACCTGTGGCGCTGATGTTTAGACCAAGGTATGTATAGTTCTTTGCGTGCTCTAGAGCAACGGTTTCTAGATGGAATTTGTATTTGTGGTCCTGGCAACTGGACCTTTTTCGGAACACCATTATTTTTGTCTTACTGAGATTTACTGTCAGGGCCCAGGTCTGGTAGAATATGTGCAGAAGATCTAGGTGCTGCTGTAGGCTCTCCTCTGTTGGTGACAGAAGCACCAGATCATCAGCAAACAGTAGACATTTGACTTCAGATTCTCTCTCTCTCTCACAATCCTCTTCCGTCAGAGTGCTGCCAGTCTTAGCCTCTCGTGTGTGTGTTGACACTCCAAGCTGCCTGCTGACACTGTTCACAATACGCCCTCTGTAAGTCTGTGTGTGTGTGTGTGTGTGTGTGTGTGTGTGTGTGTGTGTGTGTGTGTGTGTGTGTGTGTGTGTGTGTGTGTGTGTGTGTGTGTGTGTGTGTGTGTGTGTGTGTGTGTGTGTGTGTGTGTGTGTGTGTGTGTGTGTGTGTGTGTGTGTGTGGCTGGATGTGTTTTTGCACTATATGACTCATACCACTAGTTTCCAGTCCTCTCTTACACAGGCATGTCATGTGAAAAAGTAAGTACACCCCCTGTAAAGTTCTCTTTTTTTTAAAACATATTTGGACAGATGGATATGTAATCTTCACTTCAACACTATTGACAGATAAAGGTTACCCAATTTAACAAATCACACACAAAAAACTTAGTTTTTTGTGTGTGGGAGGTCAGGAAGGAAGAAGCCTCTCCTCTCAAAAAATAATATCAAGACACAACTGACTTTTGCCAGACAACACCTGGGTAAAGTTGTGTCTTGATATTATTTTTTGAGAGCAGAGGCTTCTTCGTTTCTGACCTCCCATGTAGGCCAAGTTTGTGCAGTCTCTTTCTGACAGTGTACCCATGCACTTCGACATTAATTGTGGCAAGAGAGGCCTGTAGATCCCTTGATGTTACCATGGGGTTCTTAGAGACTTCTATGAGCCTCTTTCGTTCAGCTCTTGGGCTGACTTTGGTGGGACGACCTGTCCTAGGTAGTTTGCCAGTGGTCTGGAATTTTCATTGGACAGTAGAATGGACTTTGAATTGCTTGTAAATGATGTACTTCAAATAGCTTGGAAATGGATTTGTAACCCCTCCCAGACTCATGGGCATCAATAATCTTTCTTCTGAGGGCCTCAGGTAGGTATTTTGATCATTGAATGATGTGTTACCACACACCCATACACCAATGTTCTTATCTTTATGGAAGGCTGGACCCTCCTAAGTTTCTCTCTGTTTTCTATTCATTTGCACTTGTTTTGGTACCTAATTCTAATTTTAGCCATTTTATGTGATGGTAAAGGTAGGGGTGTACTAACTTTTTCCCCATAAGGAAAATGCATTTTTGTTTATTTTAATTGCATAATATTTTCAATGTTTTTTCTTTTTTTTGTGTGATTTGTTAAATTGGGTAACCTTTATCTGTCAATAGTGTTTAAGTGAAGATGACAAAAAAGAGAACTTTCCAGGGGGTGTACTTACTTTTTCACATGACTGTATATGTTTTCCTTATTCCAGCTTTTGAGGAAAATATGTTTTTACAGTCCATGAGTACTACATATATACCTCCTGTAATACAACATCCCTACACACAATCCTCTCCTGTCTGTACCACACTAGATTCCACCCCTAGTCCAACCAATGGGCTTTTGATATTTTTATTGGGGTTACCTTCCATTGTCTGATAGGACCGTTAACTGCCCCAGGTCATCCACAGCTAGGGCTGGGCGATATGGCCTAAAAGTAATATCACAATATTTTCAGAGGTTTGGACGATTCACAATATATATCTCGATTTTTATTGTTTTCTCTAAACAAATAAAAAGGACAAAACATAATTTCACACCATTCTCTGAAAAGAATGAGTCAACTTGGGTTTCAATAATGTGACAACACTGACAAGTACAGCATTCCCACACATCATGTAACATTTCCTGATAAGCCTTATTCCTATTCGGGAAATAAAACATATGGGCAAACACTTATCACCCTGCATAATATTGTGTGTGCATACACAAGAAGAAACAGATATAAACAGATATACGTTTGTGTATTTTTATGTTTCCTAACACTAACCATAACTGCAGCAACCAAACATTTAGGACTTCTGAATCTTGGTTTGTGACATCTGCTACTGTAAAAAGGGATTTATTAATACATTTGATTGATACATGTAACCTAGCATAATGCCTAACTAATCCTAAACCTAATCAGCAATGCCTCAGCCTTAAAGTATTTTATTGCTTTGGAATGTTTTACCACTAGCTGTTTGAATATGTATTTAATCATTTTGATTGAACATTTATTAATGTTAAAAGAAATTGTTATACTTTAAACAGCCTGTGGTTATTTGCTATTGGATAGGCAGAATGACACAACTACTAACACATTAGCCTACAGCTGGCCTTAACATATATTTTTTAAATGCACTTCCATTATCCAATGTCACACTTACCGATGGCTAGGTGAAGCCTGTGCCCAAAGCACTGCAGGCGGGTCCAGTTGTTCAAGCGCAATGCTTTTATCATGTTGCTCCCGCTGTCTGTTGTCATGCACACCTGTCGGTCTTTGCTCATCTTCCACGAAGCCAGAGCATCTTTCAGACCCTCTGCTATTACTTCACCTGTATGATCATCGGGGAAGTAAGACGTTTGGAGGCAGACATTTTGCAAATTCCAGTCTTCATCTATGTAGTGGACTGTCAAACTTAGATAAGGCTCTGACGTTCTGCTCGACCATAGATCGGATGTGGTGGAAAAATAAAAAACACTAGTCAGCTTCTCTTCTCAACTCTTTCGCGGGTAGCAGGGTATAATCGCGGTAGGGCTTCTTCTGTGAAATACTTGCGGCTCGGCAGCTGATACTTGTGGTCAACTGCACCTAGCAGCTTTTTAAAGCCAGGCTTCTCCACAGTAAAGATTGGGACCATATATTTTGCAATGTAATAGGACACTGCATCCGTTATCTCCTTCCACAACTTTTCCTGTCATAAGGGATGCCGTTTGAAAAGGATGCGGCTATGGTAATTTGTCTTTTAGCAGGCGTTTTCGGAATCGGGCGACTGGGAGAATCCACATTACGTAGTTTCAGGCATTCTTCCCATTCCACTGCGTGTTTCTGTTTCAGGTGATGGAAGAGGTTGGTTGTGCTGCTGCTTTTCGACAAACTTTACATTAAACATTTGTTTGCTGAACATCAGACCTTTTAAACCCGAACCACTTCCATATTACCGAAGACACATGGCTGCCCTTTTTAGGGATGATTTCATCTTCACGAGAGGCCGAGCTGCAACTAGCTTCCTCACTTTCCTTACACTTGTGCACATGCTGTCACTGTCAATTGGGGCATGATTCGACATTGGGCTAACAGAGGAGACTGTGAGATGATGTATTTGTAAAATGTTACAACATTATAACAGATACTCGATACTTACGATATAGACATTTTCCATTTCTTGCGAAAACATAAACTCGAGTATATCGCCCAGCCCTAGTTCAAGCCCTGAATGCTGATTAGTTGACATCCATTGTATATCAGACTGTATACATTTATTTTTATGCTTTGTAACCAGTTCCTAATAGCAATAAGGCACCTCAGGGATTTGGCCATATACCACACCCCCTCGGGCCTTATTGCTTAATTATAAAAGATGAAGAGAACATTCTATACTCAACTCATATAGAATGAGTGATTCTGGCTACACTGGCCAGGCCTGGAAAAGTGGACCTCTAGGACTCCTATTCCAGGAATATCTGTTCTGTCTCATAGCAAAGCTATCTGGTTGTATATATAGACCGCTAAACTCTTTCCTATAATACAGAGCGAGACTCGTCTGGGGGAATGTCAACAGAGTCTTATACTCCAGTTTAATCTGATTCTGGCTATGCATAGAGACTGTAATAACCATCACAATGATTGGAGTGATTCAGTCCCTACACTTAATCCTGACGCTATTTATTATTGTGTGTGTGTGTGTGTGTGTGTGTGTGTTTGTGTGTGTGTTTGTGTGTGTGTTTGTGTGTGTGTGGGTCTAATCCACCTAAAATAATCTCCATGGAGCACGACAGGCTTGGCTGTGGTTTGGCAGTGTTGAGGGCGTTAGGATCCATGTGTCACAGTTACCAATGGTGGCTAGACAGTAGAAGTGTGTGTGTGCGTGCGTGCATGCGAGCGCGTGTGTGTTACAGACCCAAGGTGAAAAACTCCCTGTCGATATCTACCAATGCAATTCTATTCCATCTCCTGTCCAGCGGTAAAGATACGCATTGATTGATACAGTCTCAGGTCTCTGGTTTGGTCAGGGAGCTGTAACAGTAGTTCAGTATGATAACATGAAGAGAATCTTCTCTCAGGGTTTTCAGTTTATTTACCAAAGGGTTGTTTTCTACCACAGATTCAAACAGCATCTCTTCACTTCAGATATTTCTTCGTCAGTGTAAACTGACTTATCACACACACACACACACACACACACACACACACACACACACACACACACACACACACACACATACACACACACACACACACACACACACACACACACACACACACACACACACACACACACACACACACACACACACACACACACACACACACACACACACACACATACTCTTAGATTCTCATTCACTGGCCTCTACACACTCATCACCCTCACACTAGGTCATACCATCAGAGGGAGGGAGGGAGGGAGGGGGGGGGGGGGGGGAGGGGATGAGAGGAGGAGGGGTGGATAGAAAGGAGGAGAGGAGGAGGGAGGGAGGACTTCTTCTGGCATTGAATGATATCTAATCAATGTGTTTGTCCCACAGAGACAGTGGAGCGAGGAGCAGGAGGGGGGGACACTCTTCTTCTCCAGAGCAATAGATCAGTATCTCTCAAGGACAGTTTACCCTCACACCCATTACACCCATCACACACATCACACACATCACACACAGTAAATACCCGGACAGTCACAGAACCAACTGCACCGCACTGCACCGCACCGTACCCTTTACCTGTCACTTTAAACTCCTCTCCTCCCCTACCTCCCCTCCCCCCACCACTCCTCACCTCCCCTCCCCCACCACTCCCCCACCAATCGTCACCTCTCCTCTCCTCTGCTCTCACTTGTTGTTTTCCTGCTCCCTTGTTTCAGACTGAGCAACATACTCCACTGCAGGTTTGCATGCTATTACTAGAGTGACAAACTATTGTAGTATGTTGTGAGAGGTAAGCTGCTTTCTCTAAATCCAACCAAATCCCTCCAGTTAATAGAAGCTAGGCAAAACAAGTAGCATCCTCTCTCTCTCTCTCTCTCTCTCTCTCTCGTTCTCCCTCTCTCTCTCTCTCTCTCTCTCTCTATTTCTCTCTCTCTCTCTCTCTCTCTCTCTCTCTTTCTCTCTCTCTCACACACACACAGCCCTGGTGAACAGACTTGGCGAGGGCCATTTGTAGTGACAGCGTGGCCCATCCCATGCTGGTGCTTGGTGACAGTCCTCTGTGGAGGCGAGGGTAATTGTCTTTCACGCACCATTACCCCTCCTGATCTCCTCATTTCCCCCCTGTGTGTATTCACCATCATGACTAGCCAATCAGAGACACTCATCTCCTCCCTGTTTGCATTCACCATCAGGACTAGCCAATCAGAGACACTCATCTCCTCCCTGTTTGCATTCACCATCAGGACTAGCCAATCAGATACACTCATCACCTCCCTGTTTGTATTCACCATCAGGACTAGCCAATCAGAGACACTCATCTCTTCCCTGTTTGTATTCACCACCAGGACTAGCCAATCAGAGACACTCATCTCCTCCCTGTTTGTATTCACCATGAGGACTAGCCAATCAGAGACACTCATTAACACAGAGACACTCTACACTCTAAGAAGAAAAGGTTCTAAATGGATCCAAAAACGGTTCTACATGGAACCAAAAACGGTTCTTCAAAAATCCTTTAAGGTTCCATCTGTATCTATGATGATGACATTGGGGCTCCCAAGTGGCACAGTGGTCTAAGACACTGCATCTTAGTGCTAGAGGCTTCACTACAGACAACCTGGTTTGAATCCAGACTGTATCACAACCGGCCGTGATTAGGAGTTCCGTAGGGTGGCGCACAATTGGCCCAGCGTCGTCCGAGTTTGGCCGGTGTATGCCGTCATTGTAAATAAGAATTTGTTCTTAACTGACTTGCCTACTTAAATAAAGGTTGAATAAAATAATTATAATAATAAAAATTATTTTAAAAAACTGGCTACGACTTGTTTATTGGTGGGGACCTTCTGATCTTTGACTGATATTATGAGCATATGGATTGGAGACTTATTTATCTCACCTTCATCGTTATCATCATCAGAATATTTTCTCTGGTCCTCCTCACATTTTATGATTATTTTCCCCAATTTGGCCTGTTGTTAAAAGGGGTTTATAAATAAGATTGAATTGAAGTGTTGATATTCTGTCTCCGCTGGGGTGGTCAGGGCAAGGTGGGAGTGAGATTTACTGTGAGGCCATGCTGAAGTCTTCTCCCCTCTCTGACCAGCATGTGTTATATACAGTACAGTCTGACCCACACAACAATGTCTGTGTTTGTGTGTGTGCATCTGTTTTGGTCAGTGTGTTTTTACCTCTGACCTCTAGTGTGACACATTCTTGCTCTTCTCCACTGTCTGAGGGGATCAATCAAACCCTCTACAGACCAAACAGCTATAGCCTGAGCCTGACTGTCTGGGTGGAAGCCAAGATGTTATGGTGAGAGAGTGACCCTGTGAAGGAGAGACCTCACTGTCCTGAAAAGCCACAATGTCCACACCTTGCTCTCACCTCTGTCCACCGCCTCCAGACAGTAGTACTACTAGTCCTATCCCAGGATAAACCGCCGACTACATCACTATGCTGCGTATCAGTGCCAGTCTGGCTCCGTAGCAGATTCTAATATAACCATCAGTATCACTTGTGGTTTATCAGAACTCTGCCAGACTAATAGCTACTGTCCATTAATATTGATGAACATGGCTTGTGTCACATGTCCTAGTGTCATGGATGGGCAGGGTGCCATGGTACTGAGCGATGGATGAACTCCAGTTATCCCTGTCAAGTCACTACCATTGGTGGATCGGACTGTGATCTAGTGACAAGTGTCCTGTAATACGCTGTGTACTAGAACAGATGCACAACACAAAGTACATTACACTCTTTACATAAAGAGCATAAAGACCAACACCCTTTAGGAGAATAACCTACGCTACTGAGATCTGTGGTGTTCATATTGAGATCAACTGTTTTACAACTCGTATCGTAGTGACTGACAGTTCTATGGTGGTGGTGGAAGTGTTGTTATTAATAGGTCTGGATTTGTGAGTGACAATATGATTGATTTGCAAATCATCCAGCAGGGGCATAAGACATTAACACACACACATACACACACACACACACACACACATACACACACACACACACATACACACACACACAGACACACACACACACACACTTAATTAGCCTGGTTTGACAATGTTAATAGGCTCCTGGGGGTCTCTTTCACACTGACTACTGAGGGAAGATGTGCACCAGCTATGTGCTCAGTCGGGGAGCATGTGTGTGTGTGTGTGTGTGTGTGTGTGTGTGTGTGTGTGTGTGTGTGTGTGTGTGAGCATGGCTCTTATGGAGGGTTACAGATGGTCCTGTCAGCACCCGTTCGCTCCTTTATTCACACACCAGCTGAACTTAACACGCATCGCTACAACTCATACCCCTACACCCAAGGTTAGGTAGGTTACTTTATACTGTAATCCTTTACAGTTACTAGTTACCTGTCCAAAATTGTAATCAGTCATTTAACTTTTGGATTACCCAAACTCAGTAACGTAATCTGATTACTTTCAGTTACTTTTAGTTTACTTTCCTCTTAAGAGGCATTAGAAAAATACAAAAAGGATCCATCAAACACATTTGGTGTGTCATCATAGTGTTCTCTAACTTGTAGTCAGACTCGCTCAGGTGGAACAAACTTAAATTGCGCCTTTTTTAAATGCTGAATTGTCATTGAGAAAAAATAAAGGTGTCATAATGTATATAAAAGTAATCCAAGAAGTAATCATCTAGTTTTCCAAAAGTATCTGTAATCTGATTACAATATTGTGGCTGGTAACGTAACTGATTAAAGTTACAGTTATTTTGTAATCAGATTACATGTAGCCTAATCAGTTACTCCCCAACCCTGCCTACCCCACACACACACCCTACAGCATTCCTCAGGGGGCAAGTCACATTTTAGTAATTTAGCAGAATCTCTTGTCCAGAGCGACTTACAGAGGTGAGCGCATACATTTTCAAACTTCTTTCGTACTGGTCCTCCGTGGAAATCGAACCCACAACCCTGGCGTTGCAAGCACTATGCTAAATGACCCATTTAGTTTGTTCAGAGGGGGCATCATACATCAATGTTGGGCACAGTGTCTGCCAGGGTAGACCAGGGCAACCAGCGTAGCTAATTTACTGTATGGTACAGTGCCTGCTGCTAGAGCTCCTACAGCTGTTGACCTTTTGACGTGCTGGTAGAGTGGGTTTACATAGGCACAGCTACTGACTGTGGAATGACCAATCACAGGTCAGAATCAGAGGTCTTCCTTGTGTTTTCTGTTGGGCTCATTGGTTTCCTTTAGCCCTCAGAGATCACTCAGGTGTGTGTGTGTGTTTGTGTATGCTAGCATGTGTATGCAGTGTAGGCGTGTTTCTGTCTGTTGTGTATGTATGCTATGCTAGTTGGTGTATTTAATGTACTGTATGTAAACACACTCAATCACTCAGCAGGTTGTAGTAGGACAACCACAGTATGTCTCTACCAGTATGTAGTATAACTCTGGCTGCATGCTAGGAGAGTTCCTGTTACCCAGATACCACACATAGGTTATTGCTGATTTATGAGGTGAATGTGTGAACAGTCTGAACACACACACTCATTTGTTGCTCTGCTCGGCCCTCTTTAGCCCCTCTCAGTGTTTCTGGTCCACTAGGCATGGCTCCAACCACACTGTCTGTCTGCTGTCTTACATTGTGAGTATGAGTGTGCTGTCTGTCTGCTGTCTCACACTGTGAGTATGAGTGTGCTGTCTGTCGGCTGTCTTACATTGTGAGTATGAGTGTGCTGTCTGTGTACTCTGCCACTTGCAGTATAAGACAGTGAGCTGTATGACACGCCACACAGTCATGGTCAAGTATACTCAGTGACAAAGGCTTCTGGATTGTGTGCTGTTTTCACAGAAAAACTCTCAAACATCAAGGAAGAGCTTTAACTGTCTTTAAGGGGGGTTGTTCTATTCAGCCAACACACACACACACACACACACACACACACACACACACACACGAAAGCACCAGCGCACAAACACATACATGTTCCCTGCACAGAGGTATAAGCCATCCATACTGTAGCATTTGTCCAGTGGACACACTGTCAACCGCCTGGGGTGTCTTGACTGCTTTCTCCCCTTATTCGTTCTACTCTCTCTCTCGTTCTCTCTATCTGCCTCTCAATTTCTCTCTCTCGTTCTCTCTATCTGCCTCTCAATTTCTCTCTCTCTCTCTCTCTCTCTCTCTCTCTCTCTCTCTCTCTCTCTCTCTCTCTCTCTCTCTCTCTCTCTCTCTCTCTCTCTCTCTGTCTCTCACTATCTCTCTCTCTCACTATCTCTCTCTATCTCTCACTCTCTCTCTCTCTCTCTCTCTCTCTCTCTCTCTCTCTCTCTCTCGCTTTCTGTCTCTCTCTCTCTCTCTCTCTCTCTCACTCTCTCTCTCTCTCTCTCTCTCTCTCTCTCTCTCTCTCTCTCTCTCTCTATCTCCAGGGTTTGATTGCAGAGGAAGCAAAGTGCGGCCCAGCTCTGATTGCTATGGCTTTGTTAGGCACAGTGTGGTGCCTCAGGGCATGAGAAATAAAGCAGCTCTATCCTTAGCTGCTAGCTAGCGCCCAGTAGCATAGCCCTCATTATAGGATCTCAGCACGCTCTCCACACACGTTCAGCTAGCCAGCATCATACTGTATACTGTAAGTGCTATGTCCATCGTTAGCTGGTGGAATACTAGCCTCTTCCTTTCTATACAACCTCCTTGCTGGAGGTTGTCCAATCATGCTGTGGGCATCCACATATGGCCTGTCCAGAGCAGGAATGTCCAAAGCAGGAAGCAGTCACCTACTGTACAGATGTAGGATCTTATTTTGATCACCCTGTTGCAGGAGAACTTCTCTGCAAGGCAGGACATTTACAACTTGTAGTGTATTTGAGGTTTAAAAAGGTCATTTCCACTTTGACTTGATTTTACCTTACTGAATATGTATCAACCCTTACAAAAATGTCCATTAATAATAATAATTCACATAATAATTAATATTTCCTGTTGCTGCAGGATTATTTTCCTGCTGTAGCCAACTGTCTCAAATTAAGATCCTACATTTGTACATTTAGTAAATGTATTTAGCACATTAAAAAAACAACGACATCATACATAGAAAAAGCAAAACATTACAGTGCAGGGAGAGGAGATTAACCCAAGAGGGCCTCTGCTCATTATAGTGTTGGCAAGAGATAGCTTAAGCCTTTAGTCAGCTTGGGCTTCCATTAGCTACCATAGACTTAACCCCTGTATGTTTGACATGTGTTTGCCATATGGCTGGGTGATATACTCACTGTAAGGGTGTCTCTGTGATATATCAAGCATGGTGAGAGTTAGTGTGAAGGGGGATATGTGATATAACACCTCTGGTGCAGGGTCAGTGGTGGTGAGAGAGAGTCGGTGGCCTGTGATATATGGTGCCAGTGTTAATGTGTTTATGGGGCCAGTTGAAATTAACTCAGTGGGAATTTGATGCTTCACTTCCATACTGTACACTCTGCCATGTCTATTATAGACCCATCTCTCTCTATTTCAATTTCAATTTAAGGGCTTTATTGGCATGGGAAACATATGCTAACATTGCCAAAGCAAGTGAAGTAGATAGTAAACAATACAAATTAACGGTAAATATTACACTCAGAAGTTCCAAAAGAATAAAGACATTTCAAATGTCATATTATGTACTGTATATATATACAGTGTTGTAACAATGTGCAAATAGTTAAGGTACAAATGGGAAAATATATGAACAGAAATATGGGTTGTATTTACAATGGTGTTTTTTCTTCACTGGTTGCCCTTTTCTTGTGGCAACAGGTCACAAATCTTGCTGCTGTGATGCACACTGTGGTATTTCAATAGATATGGGAGTTTATCAAAATTGGGTTTGTTTTAGAATTCTTTGTGGATCTGTGTAATCTGAGGGAAATATGTGTG
>CM042397.1:28600354-29042854 GCA_023634145.1 Thymallus thymallus
TCCTAGATGGGCCTGGGAGTCATCATCTCCAGTGTCTAACCTTTAGGATTGTTAATGGGGAGATCGAGTTTAAAGGAGGGGTGTGTGTGTGTGTGTGTGTGTGTGTGTGTGTGTGTGTGTGTGTGTGTGTGTGTGTGTGTGTGTGTGTGTGTGTGTGTGTGTGTGTGTGTGTGTGTGTGTGTGTGTGTGTGTGTGTGTGTGTGTGTGTGTGTGTGTGTGTGTGTGTGTCTGTCTTAGGCTTTTAATACCGTATACTGGGGTATTTCGAAATACAGACGGTATGATTGTCAATACCAAATCTAAGATGTGTCAAATAAATTATATCCAACTCAGGGCTCCAGCTATGCATTTGGTACTTGCTAGCTACTGTAAGTGGCTAGATGTCAAGATCAAGCATCTTGGTTACAGCAGAGATATTCAATCCCCTACTGGTTCAAGATCCCTGGTGCCTAATTTGCTTTGTGCAACCCCAATAATAGCACCCCTTGTGTGCACTTTCAGTAATACCGTATACCCCAGTATGGTACAGAAACGGTATGACGGTATGAAACTCTGGATACCGCCCAACCATGTTCATGTGTGAAGTGGACAAGTGCACATCTGTTTGTGGCTGTTTTTCTGTGTGTATATTTTGCTGTAGTATGGAACCCCTCCCAGCAGTGGTAGTGGTGGCTGGTTGTCTTGGCCAATCCCCCAGCTGGGTGAGCCTTTGGTGTGGAGAGAATGTGGGGAATTCTTTCTCAACTGCTCAGCTAACTTTAGCCTGACCAGGGCCTTGGCCCGCAGGGAGAGGAGAGGACAAGCCTACTAGAAGACAGGCTGGGCTTGGCGAAGCTTTTGGTCTGGCTGACTCAAAACAGTCAACCACATATCAACCACAGAATATAGCAGGAAGGATAACAACAGCATGAGCATGGAAGAACATCTGTATACACAGACAGACAGAGTGCATTTAGATGATGCTCCATGAAGTGTGCATTATCTCCCCTTGCCTCCTACCTCCTGTCTGCTGAGTGCTGTGTGGGTGTTGAGATTGTTGTTGTTGGGTTCTTAGTCTAACCTGTCTCAACCTGGTCAATGTGTCGCTCTTCTCTCCTTCATTGTGCAAATACATTGATACACTGCTACACACATACTGTATGCAGAACATGTAGCCTGTGTACACATATGCTGTCATACACTGTTTATCACACATTATATCTCTCTCCAGGGCCGGTCCTGGCCGTTCTGCCGCCCCAGGAGAGACAAAATGACCGCCCCTACTAGAATAGTATATTCCAGACGTTGAAGTCAGGTTCATTTTCGGTTCTGAATGAGTTGAAAAGATGTAATTTAAAGACGTCTACATTTGGGCCAAATTAAGGCTTGTCCAGACCGGACCAAATCTGAACCAAACATCTATCTATCTATCTATCTATCTATCTATCTATCTATCTATCTATCTATCTATCTATCTATCTATCTATCTATCTATCTATCTATCTATCTATCTATCTATCTATCTATCTATCTATCTATCTATCTATCTATCTATCTATCTATCTATCTATCTATCTATCTATCTATCTATCTATCTATCTATCTATCTATCTATCTATCTATCTATCTATCTATCTATCTAGTTAACAGTGCATTTTTTATTTGATTCGGCACCATTCAGGTTAGGTTATTTGATCCAAGAAACCTGCATGATGTAAAAAGTTTCCGTCTCATTACATTGTCATACATTGTATCTCCAGCCTGTAGGCTACAGAAAAGGCCCATATGCTCTTTCTACCACAGGCTATATCTGTTACATGATTTATGTTAGATAACGTTTTGACGGAATGTTGGTGGAGCGCTGAAGCAATGCGTCTCTCCAACAGCACCCTGGAGAGGCGTGCTGGGAATGGACAAGATAAATATTTTTGCATCCCTGCCTTTGACAAAGTGGGCACTGCTTATCACAGGGCGGCATCAGTGCTCACCTAAAAAGCCCATATACCACTTGTTGAGAGAAATTGTCATTGTTTTGGGCAGAAATATGTGAGGTTGTATGTGTTGTTGTTGGAGGTGCGTCTCAGTCAGTTTAGCTCATAAAATGCAGCCCTGGTCAATCTGCTGCCATAATCTCGCCTAATGGCGGTCGGTGCCGTTTAAGGTGAGGGAGGATCAGTACTGAAAGGAACATGGCCTTATTTCTATTACAGCATATTGGATGACTGATTTTCATATTCTATTCACCCAGCTCAATGTAACATCGATAGATTTAGGCTATTACATGATGCAACAATTTTCCCTGTACCCATCATGAGGTTGCTACAACTTATACTCTTAGAAAAAAGGGTTCCAAAAGGGTTCGTTGGCTGTCACCATAGGAGAACCCTTTTTGATTCCAGGTAAAACTCTTTTGGGTACCTCTGTGGAAAGGGTTCTACATGGAACCCAAAATTGTTATACCTTGAACCAAAAAGGGTTCTTCAAAGGGTTCTCCTTTGGGACAGCCGAAGAACCCTTTTCGATTCTAGATAGCACCTTTTTTTCTAAGAGTGTAGCCTATGTAAAGTTTACAACGGAGGTGCGCAGGTCGAGAGAATCTTGAGTCAGGTGACAGACAGTAGCACATTCAGTACCGCCTTGCACACTCTTGCCTGCATCTAGCTGATCTAGGGTGTTATCATTAGTCCAACAGTTGCAAACGAGAGTTTCTATTGGACAAATTCAGATATGTTTATCCCTATTTTGTTCAGTTTGCTTCCGTTTAAGATTTTTTTTTCAACAGAATCAGTGCAATGAATACACCCTTGATCACACGTAAACATAGTTCACTTTCATAGCAGCTACATACATTGTAAATGTAATTCCTTCTTGCTACGTGCTTTCTTCATCTCACATTTTCCCTTCGTTTGTGGACGTCAGTGCACAACACATCAGCTGTCTCTGAGAAGGCGAAAAAACCTTTCCAAGCCAAACCTTCATAAGTCAGGTCATAGTCAACATAACTACTACAACTAACACTTTAGTAAACCTGCTACAATCATTAAGTAGAGTGTACAGTCAGCAGAAAGCAGTTTAGCAACTACACCGGCGGGCCCGGCGGCAATATATTAATATAACCAAAAGATTACCTTGACTTGGAAGAGTTCCAGTGTTGGATAGCCATAGCCAGCTAGCTAACATAACAGCCCTCTCGGTTTGAGCTGGGTGTTTGAGTAGGCTAAACTAGCTAGCTGCATTCAATGCTAGCTAAGTAAGTGAAAGTGAAAGTGAAAAATATACTATGAAATATTGCTGCCCAATACACTCACCTACCTCCTAAGGGATGAGTCCAGCCCTTAAACTAGACGTGATCATTCATAGGGATTCAGATCCAAGAGTGATGTGTCTCCCCTCTCTTTCTCTCTCTCTCTCTCTTATCATTCATTTTGTAATAAATTAATTTGTTCAAAACTGTTTAACTATTGTCTTTCTCTTTGAGTCAACTACTCACCATATTTTATGAATTTCAGTGATAGCTAGCTGTAGCTTATGCTGTCAGTACTGATCATTTGGGTGGACAACATGTCAGTTCATGTGGCAAGAGCTCTGATAGGTTAGAGGACGTCCTCCGGAAGTTGTCATGATTAATGTGTAAGTCTTTGGAAAGGGGGTGAGAACCATGAGCCTCCTGGGTTTTTTCTATTGAAGTCAATGTACTCAGAGGAGGACAGAAGCTAGCTGTCCTCCGGCTACACCATGGTGCTACCCTACAGAGATCTGCTGAGGCTACTGTAGACCTTCATTGCAAAACAATGTGTTTTAATTAATTATTTGGTGATGTGAATATATTTTGTATAGTTCTATCTAAAAAAGCATCACTATTTTTATTTTTATGCAATTCACTGAGGAGGATGGTCCTCCCCTTCTTCCTCTGACGAGCCTCCACTGGAGGACGGGCTCATTGCTATGGTTGGAACAGAGTCAAACATGTTGTTTCCATATGTTTGATGTGTTTAATACCATTGCATTAATTCCATTCCAGCCCTTACGATGAGTCCGTCCTCCTATAGCTCCTCCCACCTGCCTACTCTGACACACACTCACACACAGTTTAAAACGTACTCAAAATACAAACGCACACAAAAGCCACAGCTCCCTGAGGGCTTGTATACCGGTGCTGGAGGTAAAGAGCAAGGGAGGAACAGACAGAGAGAGAGGAGTAGGAAGAAAGGTAACTGCTTGGCTGGCTGAGTACGTGGTTAGCATGCCTAATGGACCTGTGTGTGAGTTTGACTGAAGAGCAGGCACCAGCTGCAGCAGACCTAGGGGACAGAGCCCTGCTGCCTGGCCCAGCCACAGAGACTGATCCTGGGGGAGAGTGGACAGAGCCTTAGCCTGTCTGGTGGTAACAAGATATTCTCCCTAACAGGCTGGTGATCACCATGGTGTCTCAGTTGATCTAAGTAGTGGGCTGTGATGTCGAAGTGAGTAATGATGTAGATTGTTTTGCAGATTAGAGTCAAAGTTTTCACACACAAACGCACTCACACACACACACCACTCCCAGTCAACGTTCAGTGCAGTGATAGAATCAGAGAGATGCTGTTTGAATTTCCTCTGGTGTAACGGTTGGTTGGCTTGCGTACACACACACACACACACACACACACACTCATACAGGCTGAGCAAATGTGACCGGCCCGACTTCCACTAAGCCAAATGACATCTGTAAACAGAGATTAGAAAAAGAGCATCAATGTGAGACTGCTTTTATATTGACTTTATTCCAGTGACTTTGGGTCTCCAGACAACAAACACAAACAGTCTCTCTCTGTTCCACTTCCAACTGTCCTCTAGCCCTACACTAACAGCAGCCTTTGTCTTTCAGTAAAGACTGAACAGGGTTACCTATGATAATTATAATTATGCTTATTAGAGAAGAGTATGTTTGGCTTTACATTGTTACACCAGGAGGGCACAGAGACTGCAGACATCACACACCTCAGGCCTGTTCCAGACGAGCTGGAATGACAACACGCCTTTATGCTCTGTCTATTAACCTCTCTCTCCTTCTCGTTCTCTCTCTCTCTTTGTCTTTCTCTCCCTCTCTCTCTCTCTCTCTCTCTCTCTCTGGTCGTTCTGTCTGTCTCTCTGTCTATCTCTCTCTCTCTTACTCTCCAACAACATTAGCATCTTCAACATCTCTGTGAGAGAGAGCGAGAGAGAGAGAGAGAGAGAGAGAAAGAGAGAGGGTGCATGTGGGAGGGTGGTGGGGGTGCGTGTGTGAGAGGGGTGGTGGGGGTGCGTGTGTGTGTCTCTGCAGGCAGGAATAGTTGTTTTTATTTTCAGTTGAGGTCAACCTAAGTGTTTTGGGCAAAGGGGGTGTGTTTGCCTGGTTGTTTTTGGCGGTGTCTGAATGGATGTGTTTGTTTGTGATGTTTGCTGAATTGCAAACCACTTGTTCATGCAGAAGCAAACATTTATATTTGTGAGACTGTGTGTAGTAGGGTGTGTGTAGTAGTGTGTGTAGTCGGGTGTGTGTAGTAAGGTGTGTAGTAGACCGTGTGTAGTAGAGTGTGTGTAGTAGTGTGTGTGTAGTAGGGTGTGTGTAGTAGAGTGTGTGTAGTAGGGTGTGTGTGCGTAGTAGGGTGTGTAGTAGGGTATGTGTAGTAGAGTGTGTGTAGTAGGGTGTGTGTGTGTAGTAGGGTGTGTAGTAGGGTATGTGTAGTAGAGTGTGGGTAGTAGAGTGTGTTTAGTAGGGTGTATAGTAGGGTGTGTGCAGTAGGGTGTATGTGTTCACTGTATTCTCTGTGCTCTCTGCTCTCCTCAGGGGGATTTAAGAGGCGCTGAAATGCCGCCTGTGTTTGTGTGTGTCTATTTGGGGGACAGGTTTTGATTGCACCAGGCTGGAAGGGCCCGTGCTCCCACTCCCTGCCCAGAGAGGGGAGCCTTGGGCTGGGTGTGGGGAGGGCTGGATGTGGGGAGGGCTGCTCCTCCCTCCTCCTTCTCCAGGGTGGTAGTATTTCAGGCTCACTGGACAGGCTCGTAAATAGCGGTTTTATTGCTGAGCCGCTATGCCGGGTGAGCGCGGGTCATTCAGCGAGAGATGAGCTCCGTGATTGATGATCCTCCAGTGCCAGGGAAGGGGGCACAGGGGGGTGAAGGGGAATGTCACAAAGCGGAAGCAGTGTACATGGCAAGGCTGGCACTGCCCCCCCCCAGGTTCCCCCTGCCACCCCCTGCCCCTCTCAGCCAGTAGTCATCCCTCTCTACATAGCAGGCGCTACAGCCTCACACACACGCACTGTATATGGCTGCAGTAAGAACATCTTCAGCCCTCTCCTACCTATTACCTCACACTGAAACATATACCTTTGGTCCTCGAGGGCCACCACCCAGTAGGTTTTTTCAGAGGCACAGATTGTGTTAGAACTGCCCTCTAACATTCAGCTGTTGGAGGTGTTCAGTGTTAAGACATCACCCACTTGTCTTATGATCCTATTCTTGTTACAAGGTCATGTTAGCAGGAATAGATGGGTGAGAAAGACTGTATTATACAATGTGTTTATGAATTAATAATGTAGGCCTTTAGCTGGAGAGACATTTTTTTTAAGTCATTTTTTTCAATGAGCTGGAGTGAGGAATGCTTGGTAGTTTGACAGTGGGTGGTTGGGTCATGTGGTATAAAGACCACAGAGATTTCTTTATTGGCTGCCTCAAATGGGCAATGCTCAAAAACGTTTGAGAAAACATCTGATGGAGCCTTTGAGTGCTCCCAGATTGGCAATGTGAATAGCAGCTTTCATACCTTCTCTAATGTGTCTTTGAGTAGGTGTTTGTGTGTGTGTGTGCATGTGTGTGTGCGTTTTTGTGAGAGTGGGGGCGAGAGCGGGGATGGGGGAGGTGTGTGTTTTAGAGGTTTAACTGTGTGTGTGTGTCTCCAAGGTTTGGGTTTGTGTGTATCTAGTACGTAAATAAATCTAGGCGTAGGCAAAAGGCTTTCAGGGGGCTTTTCACATGTTGATGTCTCAATCCATCACAGGGATTCTATAGAGCTGCCTTTTCATTTATTTATGGAGGAAGAGAGTAGCAGGGGAGGGAATAAACAAACACAGGTCTTTTCTCTCTCTGTGTATCTACTCTGAAGGATAGAAAAACACCACGTGTACCGTAAGCTTTGAGATGTGTTCAGGCAGCCTTTATAAATCACATAGCTCTCAGTGCATCTGTCTGGCAATTTAGTTTTTCTTTTATGTTTTTGTGATTTAATTCCGGACAGACAGTGGTACAGAGTCAGACAGACTACAGACAGACCCACTGTTAGAGCATTTGTTAAAGCAGGCTAGCACAGCAAGCAGGCATGTAGTCACTCTAAGTGAAGCAGCTTGACTGATGTTAAGCACAGCATGCTCCTCAGAGAATCAGAGAGCAGCACTCTGTCTCCCCCCAGTGGCGCTATACTGAACTGCAGGGACTCCTATATTATACAATCTATGATTGGGTAGTCCAAGTGTTCATGTGGTTGTGTGTGGATGTCTGTGTGTACAGTATGTAATTGTGTGTGTGTGTGAGTGTGTTCATGTGTGTGTTCATGTGTTTGCACACGTGGGTGTGTTGGTGTCCATGTGTACATGGAGGGCTCCTGAGTGGCGCAGCTGTCTAAGACATGGCATCTCAATGGTAGAGGTGTCACTACAGACCCTGGTTCGATCCTGGGCTGTATCACAACTGGCTGTGATTGGGAGTCCCATAGGGTGGTGCACAATTGGTGTAGGGTTTGCCTGTGGTAGTCTGTCATTGTAAATAGAATTTGTTCTTAACTGACGCCTAGATAAAGATAGATAGGTACTTTATTGATCCCCCGAGGGGGAAATTTCTTTGTCAAGCAGCTACAACAACAAAACACAGGGCAGGTGCAAAATGCCACAACGAATGTACACAAAAGACAGATACACAGTACATGATACATAGAGCGGCAGTATGGAGAAAGTATAGAAATACAAGATATCTGGAGTGCAAAAAAAGCTATAAAAAGACATTGAATAGTATGGGTGGTTGGCTGAATATGTACACTATACGATGTTGGATGGTTAACTATACTATACAGGTCGATGGCAGAGAAATACTTCAGTAGCTAAAAATGCATATGATATGAGCGAGGGTAATAATAGTTTACTTAATATACAGACTGGCTAAATTAACAGGTAAGTGAATATTTTGCATGGTTAAATTAGCTGTACAGGTAAATATACAGTTATATTTACAGATAAGTGAATACTTGCATGGTTACACAAACTGTACAGGTAAATGACAGGAAGAGATACTTAAATAGCTAAATGTGTGTATGATATAATTTGGGGTAATAATAGTAATTCCCTTAAAATACAGTCCTTAGTGCGCAGGGTTTAATTACAGACAACTGCACGTATTGCACATTTGATATACTAAAAGCCATGAGAAAAGGTGCAACTGACAGGATACTAATATGCATTCCTTTTTATTATTATTATATATATTTTTTTTTTCATTTTCACCCCAATTTCGTCATATCCAATTGGTAGTTACAGTCTTGTCCAATCGCTACAACTCCCGTACGGACTCGGGAGAGGCGAAGGTCAAGTCAAATAAATACAGTTTGGGTTTGTGTACAAAACATTAAGGACATCTTCGTAATATTGAGTTGCACCCCACCCTTTTTCCCTCAGAACAGCCTCAATTTGTTGGTGCATGGACTCTACAAGGTGTCGAAAGCGTTCAACAGGGATGCTGGCCCATGTTGACTCCACTGCTTCCCACAGGTGTTCTTAATGTTTTGTACACTCAGTGTATGTCTGTGTGTGTGTGGGGGGGTGCTGACAGCCAGGGCTCACTTCAGCAGGCCTAGGATGCCACACGCACCTACACTGAGCCCTCTGAATCAGGGTTATTTTTGTGTCCCTGTCTTTTATGGGCTATTGGGATTAACAGGGGGGCTTTGTGCAGAGAGAGGAAGGGTATGGGATATCAAAACGTGATGGCTCCATTGTTCCCAGCACATGTCCGTGCTTTAACACACCGTTACACTACTGTGATACTGGGAACCTCAGACTCACAGAGCACTGCCTCTCTGATCCACTTGCGTTGGACATAAGCCTGGGACTGATTTCAGTAAATGAGAATGTGTTCCCCATCAAGTTACCTGTCAAAACAAAGGTTAACGACACAATAATACCAACTCCTTCTCTTCTCTCTCAGGAATGAAGCGTCCGTTCAGCCCATCCTCTATACTGGAGATGGAGGAGGACAGGAACGGGTTAGGAGTGGGGATGGGGTTGACTCTGGACAGCGAGTCGTGCTGTGACCCCCAGGAGGAGGGGGTAGTCCTGGGGGAGCAGCCAGGACCAGGTGGTGGCGCCCTGCCCTCCTCTGACCACAGTAGGCCCAAGAGGGAGAGGAAGCAGCGCAGCTACACACTGTGTGATGTGTGTAACATCCAGCTCAACTCCCCAGCCCAGGCCCAGATACACTACAACGGCAAGTCTCACCAGAAGAGACTCAAACAGATAAGCAACGGGAAGATCCAGCACGGCAACACAGGTTTGACAACCCACCCACTTTCTGTCCTGTTCTGTAGCTGTACCCTACTCTAACTCAAATCAAACCAAATCAAAATCAAATCAAACTTTATTGGTCACATACACATATTTAGCAGATGTTATTGCGGGCGTATCGAAATGCTTGTGTTTCTAGCTCCAACAGTGCAGTAGTATCTAACAATTCACAACAATACACACAAATCTAAAAGTAAAATAATGGAATTAAGAAATCAATAAATATTAGGATGAGCAATGTCGGAGTGGCATAGACTAAAATACAGTAGAATGGAATACAGTATGTACATATGTAAACATTATTAAAGTGACTAGTGTTCCAATATTAAAGTGGCCAGTGATTTCAAGTCTATGTATATAGGGCAGTAGCCTCTAAGGTGCAGCGTTACGTAACCGTGTGGAAGTCACCTAGTCATTGCTATTTAACAGTCTGATGGCCTGGAGATAGAAGCTGTTTTTCAGTCTCTCTGTCCCAGCTTTGATGCACCTGTACTGACCTCGCCTTCTGGATGATAATGGTGTGAACAGGCAGTGGCTCGGGTGGTTGTTGTCCTTGATGATCTTTGTGGCCTTCCTGTGACATCAGGTGCTGTAGGTGATGCGTTGGGCAGACCGCACCACCCTCTGGAGAGCACTGCGGTTGCGGGAAGTGCAGTTGCCGTACCAGACGGTGATACAGCCCGACAGGATGCTTTCAATTGTGCATCTTTAAAAGTTTGTGAGGGTTTTAGGTGCCAATCCAAATTTCTTCAGCCACCTGAGGTTGAAGAGACGCTATTGCTCCTTCTTCACCACACTGTCTGTGTGGGTACCATTACCCCTACACTGTTAGAAAAAAGGGTTCCAATTTCAGGTAGAATCATTTTTGGTTCCAGGTAGAATTATTTTGGGTTCCATCTATAACCCTCTGTGGAAAGGGTTCTACATGGAAACCAAACGGCTTCTACCTGGAACCAAAGTGGGTTCTTCAAAGGGTTCTCCTATGGGCACAGCCGAATAACCATTTTTGGTTCAAGATAGAACACTTTTTTCTAAGAGTGTACAGTACCCTACTCCACTATTAAACTGTAAAGCTGCTCACCTCAGTACCTTCTTACCAGCTAAGGAGAGAAATGATAGTGTGCACACTTTTGACAACATGTGAATATGAGTTCTACCCCCCAATGACACATAAAGCTACATTATAAAACCTAATAAGGTGCATCGGTACTGTGTTCTACCTGTTTCATCATACTTTTAGGACACTGTGAACATGGAGAGCTGCTACAGATGTAGGATCTTAATTTGATCACCCTGTTGTAGGAGAACCTTCCTGCAATGCAGGACATTTAAAATGTGTATTTTACTTTAAAAAGGTTTCTGAAGTTTGACATTTCCATATTGAAATTCAGACAATTTTTATTTAAAAATATGTATCAACCCTTACAAAACGTTTAATTTAATTATAATACACATAATAATTCACATTTCCTGTTGATGCAGGATTATTTTCCTGCTGTAGCAAACTGTCTCAATCTGTATAGCGGTGTTGTGCCCTGGCTCTGAGTACAGGAGTACAAGTGTAGTGTAAAGTCGTTGTCACGAGTGGGTGTAGGGAGAGACCAAGGAGCAGCGCAGCGATAGTTCAACATAGTTTTATTTAACTCAAAAACTCAAATGTACGAACTATACAAACAAAACAACAATGCAATAACCAAAACGGAAACACACTTACTTTTCCTGTGACATAGCGATAATGGTGTGGGACAGAACAACTTAAATAGAATCCCCAATCAGAGACAACGCTTCGCAGCTGCTTCTAATTGGGTATTCAACACAAAACATAAAACATAGATCTAGGGACCTAGATCTGTCAGGCTCTGACCCTGGCTATCTAGAGGAGCCAAAGGGCTCCCTATGGCCAGAGCCTGACAGTCGTGGGCAAAAGTTTTGAGAATGACACAAGTATTGGTCTCCACAAAGTTTGCTGCTTCAGTGTTCTTAGATCTTTATGTCAGTAGTTACTATGGTACACTGAAGTATAATTACAAGTATTCCATAAGTGTCAAAGGCTTTCATTGACAATGACATTCAGTTTATGCAAAGAGTCAATATTTACAGTGTTGACCCTTCTTTTTCAAGACCTCTGCAATCCGCCCTGGCATGCTGTCAATTAACTTCTGGGCCACATCCTGACTGATGGCAGGCCATTCTTGCATAATCAATGCTTGGAGTTTGTCAGAAGTTGTGGGTTTTTCCACCCGCCTCTCGAGGATCGACCACAAGTTCTCAGTGGGTATAATGGACCCAAAATGTTGATGTTTTGTTCCCCGAGCCACTTAGTTATCACTTTTGCCTTATGGCAAGGTGCTCCATCATGCTGGAAAAGGCATTGGTCGTCACCAAACTGTTCTTGGATGGTTGGGAGAAGTTGCTCCCGGAGGATGTGTTGGTACCATTCTTTATTCATGGCTGTGTTCTTAGGCAAAATTGTGAGTGAGCCCTCTCCCTTGGCTGAGAAGCAACCCCACACATGAATGGTCTGAGGATGCTTTACTGTGGGCATGACACAGGACTGATGGTAGCGCTCACCTTGTCTTCTCCGGACAAGGTGTTTTCCGGATGGCCCAAACAATCGGAAAGGGGATTCATCAGAGAAAATGACTCTACCCCAGTCCTCAGCAGTCCAATCCCTGTACCTTTTGCAGAATATCAGCCTGTCCCTGATGTTTTTCCTGGAGAGAAGTGGCTTCTTTGCTGCCCTTCTTGACACCAGGCCATCCTGGTGTGTGCAGACACCTCACATGCACTCACACCTGCCTACTGCCATTCCTGAGCAAGCTCTGCACTGGTGGTGCCCCGATCCCGCAGCTGAATCAACTTTAGGAGACGGTCCTGGCGCTTGCTGGACTTTCTTAGGTGCCCTGATGCCTTTTTCACAACAATTGAACCTCTCTCCTTGAAGTTCTTGATGATCCGATAAATGGTTGATTTAGGTGCAATCTTACCAGCAGCAATATCCTTGCCTGTGAAGCCCTTTTTGTGCAAAGCAATGATGACGGCACATGTTTCCTTGCAGGTAACCATGGTTGACATAGGAAGAACAATGATTTCAAGCACCACCCTCCTTTTAAAGCTTCCAGTCTTTTATTCTGACTCAATCAGCATGACAGAGTGATCTCCAGCCTTGTCCTTGTCAACACTCTCACCTGTGTTAACGAGACAATCACTAACTTGATGGCAGCTGGTCCTTTTGTGGCAAGTCTGAAATGCAGTGGAAATTGTTATTTGGGGATTAAGTTAATTTTCATGGCAAAGAGGGACTTTGCAATTAATTGCAATTCATCTGATCACTCTTCATGACATTCTGGAGTATATGCAAATTGCCATCATCAACACTGAGGCAGCAAACTTTGTGGAGACCAATACTTGTGTAATTCTCAAAACTTTTGGCCACGACTGTAGAAGTGTGTATGGAAGTGTGTATAGCATAGAAGTGTGTATGGAAGTGTGTATAGTGTAGAAGTGTGTATAGTGTAGAAGTGTGTGTATATTGTAGAAGTGTGTATAGTGTATGGAACTTCTAGTGTATAGTGTATGGAACTTCTATACGCACTTCTAGTGTAGAAGTGCGTATAGCGTAGAAGTGTGTGTGGAAGTGTGTATAGTGTAGATGTGTGTATAGTGTAGAAGTGCGTATAGCGTAGAAGTGTGTCTGGAAGTGTGTATAGTGTAGAAGTGTGAATAGCGTAGAAGTGTGTATAGCGTAGAAGTGTGTATAGTGTAGAAGTGTGTATAGTGTAGAAGTGCGTATAGCGTAGAAGTGTGTATGGAAGTGTGAATAGCGTAGAAGTGTGTATAGCGTAGAAGTGTGTATAGTGTAGAAGTGTGTATAGTGTAGAAGTGTATATAGTGAGTGTATAGTGTAGAAGTGTGTATAGTGTAGAAGTGTGGATAGTGAGTGTATAGTGTTGAAGTATGTATAGTGAGTGTATAGTGTAGAAGTGTGTATGGTGAGTGTATAGTGTAGAAGTGTGTGTAGTGAGTGTATAGTGTAGAAATTTGTATAGTGAGTGTATAGTGTAGAAGTGTGTATAGTGAGTGTTTAGTGTAGAAGTGTGTATAGTGAGTGTTTAGTGTAGAAGTGTGTATAGTGAGTGTATAGTGTAGAAGTGTGTATAGTGAGTGTTTAGTGTAGAAGTGTGTATAGTGAGTGTATAGTGTAGAAGTGTGTATAGTGAGTGTATAGTGTAGAAGTGTGTATAGTGAGTGTATAGTGTAGAAGTGTGTATAGTGAGAGTATAGTGTAGAAGTGTGTATGATGCTGTATGGTCTTCCCTAGCCTGATGCTGGACACTGAGTTAAGTCATTAATTGACTGACTAATTAATTGCTGGTTATTTTAGATCGGTCTTGTTCCTGCTCGCTCCAGGGTAGCTACTGCAGTGGCTGCAGTGGAGGTGCAGGTTTTCCCCATAGCTTTGAATATATAGTGAAACTGGCTACATGTTCAGAGGTTAGTCCTTTCTGTCTCCCACTCTCTCTTTGCTTGTAACCCTTCTATGCAGCTCTGGAGAACCTGCTCTCAAACACCCATCACTCACTCTTGAATATTATCTCTATTTCTCTCTCTCTCACACACACACACTCTTGACATGGCCACAGATTCTTTGACCCTGATTGGCTGCTGGCGGGCTGCTGGCAGGCTGCTGTAGGTATGGTGGTGCAGTGTGTTACTCCAACCCTGTAGGGGGCAGCAGTGTGGCCAGACCTCCCTTGAGACTGCCTGGAAATCATGGTACATTTGACTCAGCACTAGAGGAAGGTACACAAACAGTCAATAGTGACCCGCTAAGATCTTTCAGATAACTGGCTTTGGCAGTCAGTATACACCTGTGATGGCTGTGCTTAAACACAATGTAGCAGCAGTAATCTGGAAAGCAGAGAGATCATGATACACCTATACAAACATACCGCCTCTTCTCTCCTCCTCTCTTCTCCTGTCTCCTCTCCTTCTAGCCTCTCTCTCTCTCTCTCTCTCTCTCTTTCTCTATGTAGTGACACAATGAATAGTTGGCTTAGTAATGCAGCCATGCTGCCTGCAGGTGTGTTGCTCATGTGGAGGTCCTTCTTTGCAGTCCTCCCAACCATCCTCCTTTCCCTTTCCTGACTGCTTCATTGCTTCAGTGAGCCAGCATGCAGAGCCCAGCCCAGTCCAGTCAGTCTTCAAGAAGGATGGACAGAATGAGGCCTGACGTGGCCACTGACCGTCACTGTCTAAGGCCTGGGTCAGCTAGGGCAAGGTCTGACTCAGATCAACACACACACACACACACACACACACACACACACACACACACACACACACACACACACACACACACACAAATATGCACACAGGCAAGCACACACACATGCTTTGTCCCCAGCACCCTGGCACAGCTCTGGCAGCAGAGAGAGATGGGGTGAGAGAGAGAGAAGGGGAGGGAGTGTGGTGTACTGTGCAGATTCCCTCTGACACACAGTCACAATCATACAGCCTTATCTCTGCTCACCTTCTGCTGACTCCCACAGGCCCATGGCCTCAGCTCACACACACACCCACACACAAACACACTCACACACACTCACAGCACTGCGTGTGCGTGTGTTTGTGCGTGTGTTTGTGTGTGTGTCTCCCAATGAATCCTCTCCATGTTGGCTTGTGTTACCCTTCCTCTCTGCTTCACTGAACTGACAGAGGTTCCAGGCTTTTCTGCTTTCTCTCTCTCCCTCTCTCTCACACTCTCTCTCTCTCTCTCTCTCTCTCGCTCTCTCTTGCGCTCTCTCACTCTCTCTCTCTCTCTCTCTCTCTCTATCTCTATAAAACTCCAGCACAGGGTGATGGGCAACCACAGTGAATCTAAAAAGGCTAATTTCAGCTGTATATGACTGTAAAACTTGACATAAAGCATTCAGGAATAATGCATTGTTGGTTGTTATAAGCATGTATATACGCCCCTGTTGTGTTTTATAAATCAACTGAAATATGTTATTTCTTTCTGTGGTATTTTGTTTTGCATATTCTAAATGGCTACTCTACTTTTTACATTTCGTGTTCATTTTGTGGTCATTTCGTGGTCATTTTGTGGTCATTTCGTGGTCATTTTCAAACCTCTTCAAATTACTCCTATAACAAAATATGAACTGAGAATCATATGATGCAAAAACATGTATTATTTACTAGAAAATAAGAAAGTATTATTTGGAATGCAAATGAACAATGTGCTGTATGGGCACGTTATTCAGTGCTTCCCTGTGAGCGTATGCGTATGTAGAATGGTGGAAGCAGGCGCAGGGAGGCAGGATACGGTTTCTGTTATACTTTATAATCTCAACCGAGAAAAATGGCACGAACAAAACAGACATCCAACACGAAAACAATCACGGACAAGAACCAGGGGGGAGCAGAGGGAATAAGTAACGAACATACAATTAGTGGAATGGGAACCAGGTGTGAATGGAACGGGACAAACGGAAACTGTGTAATGGATCGGTGGTGGCTAGTATTCGGGTGACGTCGACCTTCTACGGCCGCCCGCCCCAGGGGAGGGAGCAATTTCGGCCGAAGTCGTGACATTCCCCTAGTTGGACTGACGGCGGCAGCGGGCTCTCTTCTTAGTTGATCCACGGGGGGTCACCAACACGGGAGTGGTTTGAGCATCTTTACAGCTGTCTGTCTCCCTCTCAGCTCCTCTCTCCTTGTGTTCATCTCCATGGATCTCTAATGCAACCTAATCTATGGAAAGAAAATAAACTTAGTCTTATTAGGAAAACAAAACAATATTTCAATTCATGCTCCAAGGTAAAATTAATTGATAACATTGTGGTGTTTTCTTAAGTCTTTATAGTGACATGTAAATAATACTGTATATCAGCTTAGGCAATATATATATATATATATATATATATATATATATATATATATATATATATATATATACAGTGGGGAGAACAAGTATTTGATACACTGTCGATTTTGCAGGTTTTCCTACTTACAAAGCATGTAGAGGTTTGTAATTTTTATCATAGTACACTTCAACTGTGAGAGACGGAATCTAAAATAAAAATCCAGAAAAACACATTGTATTATTTTTAAATAATGAATTTGCATTTTATTGCATGACATAAGTATTTGATCACCTACCAACCAGTAAGAATTCCGGCTCTAACAGACCTGTTAGTTTTTCTTTAAGAAGCCCTCCTGTTCTCCACTCATTACCTGTATTAACTGCACCTGATTGAACTCGTTACCTGTATAAAAGACACCTGTCCACACACTCAATCAAGCAGACTCCAACCTCTCCACAATGGCCAAGACCAGAGAGCTGTGTAAGGACACCAGGGATAAAATTGTAGACCTGCACAAGGCTGGGATGGGCTACAGGACAATAGGCAAGCAGCTTGGTGAGAAGGCAACAACTGTTGGCGCAATTATTAGAAAATGGAAGAAGTTCAAGATGACGGTCAATCTCCCTCGGTCTGGGGCACCATGCAAGATCTCACCTCGTGGGGCATCAATGATCATGAAGAAGGTGAGGGATCAGCCCAGAACTACACGGCAGGACCTGGTCAATGACCTGAAGAGAGCTGGGACCACAGTCTCAAAGAAAACCATTAGTAACACACTACGCCGTCATGGATTAAAATCCTGCAGCGCACGCAAGGTCCCCCTGCTCAAGCCAGCGCACGTCCAGGCCCATCTGAAGTTTGCCAATGACCATCTGGATGATCCAGAGGAGGAATGGGAGAAGGTCATGTGGTCTGATCTAAACTCCACTCGCCGTGTTTGGAGGAAGAAGAAGGATGAGTACAACCCCAAGAACACCATCCCAACCGTGAAGCATGGAGGTGGAAACATCATTATTTGGGGATGCTTTTCTGCAAAGGGGACAGGACGACTGCACCGTATTGAGGGGAGGATGGATGGGGCCATGTATCGCGAGATCTTGGCCAACAACCTCCTTCCCTCAGTAAGAGCATTGAAGATGGGTCGTGGCTGGGTCTTCCAGCATGACAACGACCCGAAACACACAGCCAGGGCAACTAAGGAGTGGCTCCGTAAGAAGCATCTCAAGGTCCTGGAGTGGCCTAGCCAGTCTCCAGACCTGAACCCAATAGAAAATCTTTGGAGGGAGCTGAAAGTCCGTATTGCCCAGCGACAGCCCCGAAACCTGAAGGATCTGGAGAAGGTCTGTATGGAGTAGTGGGCCAAAATCCCTGCTGCAGTGTGTGCAAACCTGGTCAAGAACTACAGGAAACGTATGATCTCTGTAATTGCAAACAAAGGTTTCTGTACCAAATATTAAGTTCTGCTTTTCTGATGTATAAAATACTTATGTCATGCAATAAAATGCAAATTAATTACTTAAAAATCATACAATGTGATTTTCTCGATTTTTGTTTTAGATTCCGTCACTCACAGTTGAAGAGTACCTATGATAAAAATTACAGACTTCTACATGCTTTGTAAGTGGGAAAACCTGCAAAATCGGCAGTGTATCAAATACTTGTTCTCCCCACTGTATATAACTACAATGGGTAAATGTCACTATTTAGATCTATTCTGATTTTGTTCTCAAAGCCTTTTTCAGACCCCCTCATACCCCTAATCTCTCCTTCACATCACATTACCTGCAGTAGTCCTTTGACACTGATGGTGAGCAGCAGGCCCATGCCATACAACCAGCAGCAGAGAGCCCGTAAACATGCAGCTTGTAGCCTGCAGCCTCTATCCTCCTCTCTTCTACCCCATTGATCACTTCCACCATCTTCTTCCACACAAGCTCACTCGCTCCGACTCTCTCCCTGCTCCTGAGCTAAGCTACTCGGGTGCGAAGCGTTCTAAGGCTGGACGTAGAATCACCGGTTGTCTGGTGCAAAGCACTAACATCTCTGTATTTCTGGTCAATACTGTTTCTGGTCTGGGTGGTGGTGGCCTTGTCTGAGCCAAAATGGCTCACAGGGCAGGAGTCTATTTCCTGTTTCTGTAGCGTGAGGCAGTTTGATGTACAGTCGTATGCAAATGTTTGGGCACCCCTCTGAGGCTGCATAATAATTTACTCTGTCGTCACAGAAAATGATCACAGTGGCATGCCATTCATTTTCTAATAAAAACTGAGTACTGGGGTATTGTCCAGACAAAGGTTTTTAGTGTAGCAATATTAAGTTGTATGAAATTAAATCAGATGTGAAAAATAGGCTATACAAAAATTTGGGCACCCTTGTCATTCTGTTGATTTGAATACCTGTAACTACTTAGCACTGATTAATTGGAACACACAATTGGTTTGGTGAGCTCATTAAGCCTTGAACTTCATAGACAAGTGCATCCAATCATGAGAAAAGGTATTTAAGGTGGCCAATTGCAAGTTGTTGTTCTCTTTGACTCTCCTCTGAAGAGTGGCAACATGGGGGCCTCAAAACAACTCTCAAATGACCTGAAAACAAAGATTGTTCAACATTATGGTTTAGGAGAAGGCTACAAAAAGCTATCGCAGAGATGTAAGCTGTCAGTGTCCACTGTGAGGAACATAGTGAGGAAATGGAAGACCACAGGCACAGTTCTTGTTAAGGCCAGAAGTGGCAGGCCAAGTAAAATATCGGAGAGGCAAAGGCGAAGGATGGTGAGAACGGTCAAAAACAGCCCACAGACCACCTCCAAAGACCTACAACATCATCTTGCTGCAGATGGTGTCACTGTGCATCGTTCAACAATTCGGCGCACTTTGCACAAGGAGAAGCTGTACGGGAGAGTGATGCGGAAGAAGCCTTTTCTGCACACACGCCACAAACGCACATTTGGACAAGCCAGCTTCATTTTGGAATAAGGTGCTGTGGACTGATTGTCACGGTGCGCATTAGATAAGGGACGGTAGACAGAGCGCTGGTGAAGAGTCATCCTTTTTATTTTCGGAGTTGGAATCACGAAGCACGAAAATACAAAAGGAGAGAAATAAACAAAACGAGACTACAAACAAGACACTGTGACTTACGTTGTTAGCTGCAGGCAGTGCAGACAAACACAAACGAACAATGATCCACACACAGGTGGATTTGTGTGGGGATTAAATACTATCCCCAATCAGAGACAACGCTAGACAGCTGTCTCTGATTGGGGATGATAACCTCCCTAGTTAGTGTGTGAGAACTTGGTTGTGTGCCCCTCTCCTCCCCTAGGTGGGAGTAAGAGGCCTTACCACAACCAAGATTTAGTTATATGGTCATACTAAGGGGCGTTATGCATGGCGGCAAAAGAACAGCGTTCCAAGAAAAACACTTGCTACCCACAGTAAAATTTGGTGGGGGTTCCATCATGCTGTGGGGCTGTGTGGCCAGTGCCAGTACTGGGAATCTTGTTAGAGTTGAGGGTCGCGTGGATTCCACTCAATATCAGCAGATTCTTGGGAATAATGTTGAAGAATCAGTCACAAAATTGAAGTTACGCCGGGGCTGGATATTTCAACAAGACAACGACCCAAAACACTGCTCAAAATCTACCCGGGCATTTATGCAGAGGAACAAGTACAATGTTCTGGAATGGCCATCCCAGTCCCCAGACCTGAATATCATTGAGAATCTGTGGGATGATTTGAAGCGGGCTGTCCATGCTCGGCAACCATCAAACCTAACTGAACTGGAGATGTTTTGTAAGTAGGAATGGTCCAAAATACCTTCATCCAGAATCCAGACACTCATTAGAGGCTATAGGAAGCGTCTAGAGGCTGTTATTTTAGCAAAAGGAGGTTCTACTAAATATTGATGTGATTTTTCTGTTGGGGTGCCCAAATTTATGCACCTGTCTAATTTCGTTTTGATGCATATTGCACATTTTCTGTTAATCCAATAAACCTAATTTCACTACTGAAATATTACTGTGTCCATCAGTTATTTGATAGATCAAAATGAAATTGCTGATCCAAACACCCAATTATTTATAAATGGAAATCATGGAAATTGTCAGGGGTGCCCAAACTTTTGCATTCGCCTGTACATCCCCTGGACAGGACACTAGGCTTTCGCAGGGCCTTACCCCCAATCCATCTCCTTAATATGTGCCAAGCTGAGAGGCATTGGGTCCCAGTCTTTGGTATGACTCGAACACGGATAAACCACTCGACCTTCCAATCTCAGCGCGGGCACTCTAACGACAAGGCCACTGAGTTGGTTAGTGTTGTTTGTAGCTACCCGGGTAGCAGTGGGTTCCAAGCTGACTATAACACAAGCCTCTCAGGTGCAATTGTGCAAACTGTGTCCAGTGGTCTCATTGGTGTTCTGTGTGGTCCAGGGTCGTTTATGGAAGTTGATGGTGTTGGTGTTCAGTTCAATGTGAGGCATGCTGGCCCACTGCCTAATGCCCATGGGGGGTATCAGGGCATCCCGAAAAACCTTGCCGTCCAGATGCTGTAATGCAAAGATTATAGTTGAAGTTTACATACACTAAGGTTCAAGTCATTAAAACTCATTTTTCAGATTTCATGTTAACAAACTATAGTTTTGGCAAGTCGGTTAGGATATCTACTTTGTGCATGACACAAGTCATTCTTCCAACAATTGTTTACAGACAGATTATTTCACTTATAATTCACTATATCACAATTCCAGTGGGTCAGAAGTTTAAATACACTAAGCTGACTGTGCCTTTAAACAGCTTGGGAAATTGCAGAAAATGATGTTATGGCTTTATAAGCTCCTGATAGGCTAATTGACATCATTTGAGTCAGTAAGAGGTGTACCTGTGGATGTATTTCAAGGCCTACCTTCAAACTCAGTGCCTCTTTGCCCGACATCATGGGAAAATCAAAAGAAATCAGCCAAGACCTCAGAAAAAGAATTGTAGACCTCCACAAGTCTGGTTCATCCTTGGGAGCAATTTCCAAATGCCTGAAGATACCACATTCATCTGTACAAACAATAGGACGCAAGTATAAACACCATGGGACCGTGCAGCCGTCATACCATTCAGGAAGGAGGCGCGTCTCCTAGAGATGAACGTACTTTGGTGCAAATCAATCCCAGAACAACAGCAAAGGACCTTGTGAAGATGCAGGAGGAAACAGGTACAAAAGTATCTATATCCACAGTAAATCGAGTCCTATATGGACATAACCTGAAAGGCCGCTCAGCAAGGAAAAAGCCACTGCTCCAAAACTGCCATAAAAAAGCCAAACTACGTTTTGCAACTGCACATGGGGACAAAGATCGTACTTTTTTGAGAAATGTCCTCTGGTCTGATGAAACAAAAATAGAACTGTTTGCCCATAATGACCATTGTTATGTTTGGAGGAAAAAAGGGGAGGCTTGCAAGCCGAAGAACACCATCCCAACCGTGAAGCACGGGGGTGGCAGCATCATGTTAGGGCGGTGCTTTGCTCCGGTAGGGACTGGTGCACTTCACAAAATAGATGGCATCATGAGGAAGGAAAATTATGTGTATATATTGTAGCAACATCTCAAGACATCAGTCAGGAAGTTAAAGCTTTGTCACAAATGGGTCTTCCAAATGGACAATGACCTCAAACATTCTTCCAAAGTTGTGGCAAAATGGCTTAAGAACAACAAAGTCAAGGTATTGGAGTGGCATCATAAAGCCCTGACCTCAATCCTATAGAAGATTTTTGGGCAGAACTGAAAAAGCGCGTGCGAGCAAGGAGGCCTACAAACCTGACTCAGTTACACCAGTTCTGTCAGGAGGAATGGGCCAAAATTCACCCAACTTATTGTGGGAAGTTTGTGGAAGGCTACACGAAACGTTTGACCCAAGTTAAACAATTTAAAGGCAATGTTACCAAATACTATTTGAGTTTATGTAAACTTCTGACCCACTGGGAATGTGATGAAAGAAATAAAAGCTGAAATAAATAATTCTCTCTACTATTATTCTGACATTTCACATTCTTAAAATAACATGGTGATCCTAACTGACCTAAAACAGGGAATTTGAAAAACTTAGTTTAAATGTATTTGGCTAAGGTGTATGTAAACTTCCGACTTCAACTGTACATGCACCAATAAATTAATACTGATAGAGTACAGAGCCATCTCTCAATCAGTAAACTCGCTGAGCAAACTACTCTGTACAGAGATAGGTGAGTTGTGGTGTTCAAAATGTTTGATTGTGCCATACAGTGGTCTATGATGTCACAGAGGGCATCTAACATGTCACCTAAGTTGAAGATAACTATTATGACATCATTGCGATATAGATGCGGTAAAGAGGTCAATCAAACTCAACCAAAACAAAGGAATTGCCATGGAAAAGTGTGGGGGAGAAGGCTGTGGGGGAAAGATCCCGAGACTTTGCCCTCCTCATTGATCCCGTGTGGCTCAGTTGGTAGAGCATGGCACTTGCAACGCCATGGTTGTGGATTTGATTCCCATGGGGAAAAAGTATGAAAAATGTATGTACTTACTGTCATTCGCTCTGGATAAGAGTGTCTGCTAAATGACAAAAACATCAAATTTAGGCTATATTGTTTAAATGTGTATTTCACACTATGTTGATGTAAATATAATGTTTGTATGGATGTCAACCCCAACACATATTCATGTCATCGTTACCAATCAACTGCATTACAGTTAAAAACGACTTTGACTTCCATCAACGATTTCTGTATACTTGCTACGCATGCTCACCACCTAATACGAACGAGACAGTCAAATATATCCAAATCAGACTTAAGTAAGCACATTATGGGCCTGTTACACCGCATACATCATGACGGACTTGATGAATATCTACTTTGTTGTATCAGATTTGTTGAATGTGAGCCAATCTGGTCAATGATCTGCGTTCCATTGACTCCTTTACTGCATCTATGGTCAAATTGAAGACCATATAATTAGGAATTAGAATAGAATCTCTATGTTGAAAACTACTTATAGCTTGGTATTTGCAATGTTTTAAATGGTGAGCCAACATGTTTTGAGCACTTTTATCTCCAAAACGAGTTGTTTAATGGATCTCTCTTGTCTCTTTGCAGCAGATACAGTGGGGAGAACAAGTATTTGATACACTGCTGATTTTGCAGGTCTTCCCACTTACAAAGCATGTATAAGTCTGTAATTTTTATCATAGGTACTCTTCAACTGTGAGTGACGGAATCTAAAACAAAAATCCAGAAAATCACATTGTATGATTTTTAAGTAATTAATTTGCATTTTATTGCATGACATAAGTATTTGATACATCAGAAAAGCAGAATATTAATATTTGGTACAGAAACCTTTGTTTGCAATTACAGAGATCATACGTTTCCTGTAGTTCTTGACCAGGTTTGCACACACTGCAGCAGGGATTTTGGCCAACTCCTCCATACCGATCCTTCAGGTTTCGGGGCTGTCGCTGGGCATTACGGACTTTCAGCTCCCTCCAAAGATTTTCTATTGGGTTCAGGTCTGGAGACTGGCTAGGCCACTCCAGGACCTTGAGATGCTTCTTACGGAGCCACTCCTTAGTTGCCCTGGCTGTGTGTTTCGGGTCATTGTCATGCTGGAAGACCCAGCCACGACCCATCTTCAATGCTCTTACTGAGGGAAGGAGGTTGTTGGCCAAGATCTCGCGATACATGGCCCCATCCATCCTCCCCTCAATACGGTGCAGTCGTCCTGTCCCCTTTGCAGAAAAGCATCCCCAAAGAATGATGTTTCCACCTCCATGCTTCACGGTTGGGATGGTGTTCTTGGGGTTGTACTCATCCTTCTTCTTCCTCCAAACACGGCGAGTGGAGTTTAGACCAAAAAGCTCTATTTTTGTCTCATCAGACCACATGACCTTCTCCCATTCCGCCTCTGGATCATCCAGATGGTCATTGGCAAACTTCAGACGGGCCTGGACATGCGCTGGCTTGAGCAGGGGGACCTTGCTTGCGCTGCAGGATTTTAATCCATGACAGCGTAGTGTGTTACTAATGGTTTTCTTTGAGACTGTGGTCCCAGCTCTCTTCAGGTCATTGACCAGGACCAGGTCCCAAATTAATTATTTAAAAATCATACAACAAACAATTTTTGTTTTAGATTCCGTCTCTCACAGTTGAAGTGTACCTATGATAAAAATTACAGACCTTTACATGCTTTGTAAGTAGGAAAACCTGCAAAATTGGCAGTGTATCAAATACTTGTTCTCCCCACTGTATATAGTGAGAAATCGAATTGCAATAAAATCGCAGTATCGAATTGCAATACATATAGAATCGCAATACATACCGTATCGACACCTAAGTATTGTGTTAGTACTGTATCGTGAGGTCCTTGGCAATTCCCAGACCTACTATTCACTGCCCCATAAACTACCAGCCACCATGGTCTCTATCCTTGTACTGAGGGAGCCAGACCATAATTCCCTCTAATTAGGATCAGCATGGCCATTGCCCCGCTCAAGGACGGCAGCACCAGCCAGCCAGCATCTCCCAAAATATTTTGAGAGCTAATAAAAAGGGGCAGAGGGTCATACCGCGCCCCTGACGTAGAGTCTGCCGTGGCGGGACAGGTCCACTAACACGTGGATGAGATGTATGGTGGGATAGATGATGCTCCTCTTTATTTGGGGTGAGGTCACTAGAGGGTGTGGATGCTTGGCATCTCTTTTCATATCTTAGAGCTTTGAGAAAGCATGCTATTGTGGTGTTGGTGTCTCTCTCTCTCTCTCTCTCTCTCTCTCTCTGTGTGTGTGTGTGTGTGTGTGTGTGTGTGTGTGTGTGTGTGTGTGTGTGTGTGTGTGTGTGTGTGTGTGTGTGCGTGCGTGCGTGCGTGCGTGCGTGCGTGCGTGCGTGCGTGCGTGCGTGCGTGCGTGCGTGCGTGCGTGCGTGCGTGCGTGCGTGCGTGCGTGCGTGCGTGCGTGCGTGCGTGCGTGCGTGCGTGTTTTTATGTGAGACTGAGATAGAGACTCTGCCTCTACCTCTTTCATGGTTCTGATCTTTCTCCACGGCCTATGATAAAGCTTGTTGTTGTGATGTGTGTGTGAGTCAGTGTGTGTCTCTTCATGGTCCCTGTCTGTCTCTATTTCTCTCTCACTCTGTTTTAGTAAAGCGTGAGGGATTGGATTAAAGGCTGGGATTTTCTGCATGAATGCATTTGCGCGTCTGTGTTTTATTTTTGTGCCGCCTGGCCATTTTCACATTTTATTTATTCCCTGTGGAGGGAAATGACTTTTCTTGCTCACTGTGCCTTTGGACATGTGTGTGTCATAGTGTGTGTATGCGTGTGTGCACATGCGTGTGCGTGGGCGTTAGTGCATGTGTGATGTTGTTTGCAGCAGCGTCGAGGCACACCTTAAGCCCTGGGTATGATCACATTTGGCTAGTCACATTTGATGTGTCTGTCAATCTGTCAGCTACATACATGTACCTATGCCGTCTCTAGAAGATTCCAGTGAAAGAATATCTCTCATGTCTCTAATACAGAAACCTTCCCTGTCTTCTCATAGCATATGGAAACACTTCTATTTCCATAATGTCGTACAGCCGTTCATTCTGTCCTGCCCCTCTCGCCCTGGGGTTTGGTCCTTCGTGTCCCGCCGGTTTAGACTCTGGGAAAAGATTGTGTTCCGGATCGGCACGCAGGGACCAGTGGAGCCTGTGTGTGTGTGTGTGTGTGTGTGTGTGTGTGTGTGTGTGTGTGTGTGTGTGTGTGTGTGTGTGTGTGTGTGTGTGTGTGTGTGTGTGTGTGTGTGTGTGTGTGTGTGTGTGTGTGTGTGTGTGTGTGTGTGTGTGTGTCTCTGTCTGTCTGTCTGTCTGTGTGTCGGTCTGTCTGTGTGTCGGCTGTACTCACTATCTGTTACAATCTAGTATAAATATCCAAAGCATATACAAAGCTTTTGTTGTCACACAGCGCCTTATCAAATGAATACAACAGTTTGCCACTTCGTTAAATGTCACAGAATATCAATCCCTACTTTTCCTCAGTTTCCTTTTTAAGCATGTTCTCTTATCAACCAGACCTCATGCAGTGTTCAACCATATAATTATATATCTTTGTGTTCAACATCCTGTTTCATTCTCTATTTGTAATGAATGTCTAGTCATCATAACAGCCTTGTCTGTTCGGTTGCCCCTGACAGTTACTGGGGTCCTGACTGCTACTGTCTAGCCCTCCATCCCCTCCATCCCAGGCCCTTGGTGAGAAAGCCTGTGCACTGCCCACAGCTGTGTTTGTGGGTAGTGCACAGCCTCACTTCCTCCTCTCTCCCTGCAGCATATTATCCTTCCTCCAGGCCCCATCATTTTTGTTCACCTTTATTTAACCAGATTAGTCAAGTGAGAACTCTTTTCCAATAACGACCTGGCCAAGAGACATAACATTGCAACATTAAACAGTACAACATGCAATACAACTAAACATAAATAAAACACACTATTCACAGGAATTGTACAAATTCATCAAATATACAACAATAAAACATTCACAGTGGGTTCGAGCAGAAAAGTCCAAGGCAACACAGCAGACTTAATGATCATCAGGTACATTGGTCAGGTAGCAGCTCAGTTAATATGTTTTTGAAGGAGTGTGGGGGGATGAATGCGTCTAATTTGAGGGTCTTGTGAGGGTTTTATGGCCCCTAAGAAGACACAGATTACACCAGAGTGGCTTATTACCTCTGATAGAGGGATAGAGGGATAGTGGAGGAGAGAGGTGCTGGGTGGTGAGAGAGGGAGATAGAGGGGGATAAAAGGGGGATGGAGTAAAGGAAAGACAGGGAGGTAAATGGATGAGGAAGGGTGAACACAAAAGCCAAATTGAGAGGAGGAAGGGGAGAGGGGAATAAGAGAAAGAGGACTTATTGAGCGAGCAAGGGAAAGGGAGAGAGAAGTAGAGAGAGAAGTAGAGAGAGAAGTATAGAGAGAGAAGTAGAGAGAGAAGTATAGAGAGAGAAGTAGAGAGAGAAGTATAGAGAGAAGTATAGAGATAGAAGTAGAGAGATAGAAGTAGAGAGATAGAAGTAGAGAGAGAAGTAGAGAGAGAAGTAGAGAGAGAAGTATAGAGAGAGAAGTAGAGAGAGAGAAGTAGAGAGAGAAGTATAGAGAGAGAAGTAGAGAGAGAGAAGTAGAGAGAGACGTATAGAGAGAAGTATAGAGAGAAGTAGAGAGAGAAGTATAGAGAGAGAAGTATAGAGAGAGAAGTAGAGAGAGAGAAGTAGAGAGAGAGAAGTAGAGAGAGAGAGAGAGAGAGAGAGAGAGAGAGAGAGAGAGAAAGAGACACAGATAAACACTGTCATTTACCTAGTGAAGCGGGGCTGCCCAGTAATGGACACATGATAGATTGCCATTGGAAGTTTGTACTAGCTCAAAGTTCACACACACTTACCATCCATCACGTCTGATCTGGTGCTGTGCTCAAGGAAGCAGTGCCCCCTGGGATACCGTCTAAACTCCAGTGGTAGGGTGTGGGGGGGTGGGACTAGGCCTCACAGACAGACATAGAGAGGGACTGCCATGTATAGCACAAAACAAACCCTGAAGTAAATATCTCATCTCACTGTCAATTAGGCAAAATGACAGTGCTTCTCTGTCTGTGGACCCTGTGAATGAACACACACACACGCTCGTCATCTTTGATTGGCAGACAGATCTGGTAAGCCTGGGTACTAGTATTTTTAGCTGGCTAAAAAGACTGGTACCAAGACTAAGATCTGGTGACTTTGACTCTTAACTGATTTGAGTGAAGTCAACCTCCCACCACTTTGCTTAACGGTTCCTCCACTTAAAAGACACCTTTCTTCTCCTCCAGACTAGCACACGGCGCAGCCTCTTAGAGAGCTAGAGGCGACTCGCCGGTGACTTTCATTGTTATTCATGTATTAATTTATTCGCTCATGGCAGACGTGAAACAGGGATGTAATATGCAGATGTCGGTTTGTTTCTGGATGGGAATTTTCCGCTCCACTGCCCCAGTAGCTGCCACTAATAATAAAGTGAGGCAAGATAGAGAGAAAAGGAGGGAGGAGGAGGGGCTGCGGCTCAGGATGCCTCCTGAGCCACCACACATATGCACACACACAGAGAGCTCGTCTCTCAGATAGACAGTGACCAGGTGCGATCTTCCTAGCAGAGGTGACCTTGACCTTGTCACAAAGACCAGGAGTCTAGCTCTCCTCTCCTCTCCTCTCCTCTCCTCTCCTCTCCTCTCCTCTCCTCTCCTCTCCTCTCCTCTCCTCTCCTCTCCTCTCCTCTCCTCTCCTCTCCTCTCCTCTCCTCTCCTCTCCTCTCCTCTCCTCTCCTCTCCTCTCCTCTCCTCTCCTCTCCTCTCCTCTCTCTTATTGATAGGACATAGGGGGCTGGAGGGCAGAACTACCTTGTCCAGGAGGGACAAGGGCTAATAGCAAAACCAATGGCAGTGAGAAAGGATGGGATAGCGTAAATGGTTGGAGTCTATGACCGTGAACCAGTGTTGTTGTGGTTGAAGTGGATGTTAGTGTTGACACTGTGGTCATGTCCCTATCCGTCAGGAGGTCACACAGTAATACAGTCACCAGTAATAGCAGTAATGTCTTGTGATATGTGAAGGACACAACATTCACTCATCATGTGTCTCCCTGGCGACAGGAGGCTGGTGAATAGAATGCAATAAATGGAGCGGTATCCAACACATGGAAACCACGGAAACCATGTGTCTGATGTGTTTGATGTGTTTGATGTTGTTCCATTAATTACTAGTCATTATGAGCCCGTCCTCTGATTCAAAGTGACACCAGCCACCACTTCCTGACAAAGTCCTACTGTAACAAGCTGTCCCCTTCCTCTAGAACAGTAACTAAAGCTTCCAATGGATTAATAAAGTATTCTGTTCTATTTTAATTTAAACACACATTCCCAACACAAATCTTTAACACTGTATCTGGTTTCTTTTTGCGTCCCTACAACAGCAAACACGAGTTATACACACAGACGCACCACACACACACATAGACACACACACACACACATACACATACACACACAAACACTCACACACCAACATTCACATACCACACGCACCGATCGTCCTCAGACAGTACTGTGCACGTCAAGGCATTGTGTCCTCAGCCACAGGAACACATGGAATGCATCCCAAATGACACCCTATTCCCTATTTAGTGCACTACTTTTGACCAGGGCCCATAAGGCTCTGGTCGAAAGTAGCACACTATATAGGGAATATGGTGCCATTTGGGGCTCAGGCATGGTTCGATGGGACCCAAGGCATGCCATGCACCCAGGCCTGAGTCCAAACTCTGAGGGTGTCCAATCAGCCAAGGCTTTACTAGAGGCCAAATCTGTAGCGTATAATTGGGTTTTAATCAGCTTTCTCATTCAGGCGAGCGATAAAGATTAGGGCAGCACGGGCTCCACTCAGAATAAGCATTCATAAAGGCGTGTGAAAGCCTCTGACCCGTCGCAGCGAATCATACAGACCCACGGACACAAGATCACATGCTCTTCCTCTCTTCGTCTCTCCATTTTCTTCCCCCCCCCCAACCGGCAGGGGAGGAAAAGAGGGCACATCTCACCCCTAAACAAAAATACACACACATACAGCTAGATGAAACACGCGTATTGGTACAGCACACAAAATTACCTTCCTCCCTCCTCCTCATCATATTTCTCGGGAGGCGGGATTTGGCTAATCCAATATGCCCTGTTTAAGTGAGTTCCTTATTAAAAAGTCTGGTTGGTTTTGAGAGCGGAGCGTTTAGATGAGTTAGTCTTTCCTAATCCTGTCTGTTGCTGCCTCTCTCTGGGGTGAGCCACACTCTTTATGCCTTCAATGAAGTGCAGTGAGATGAAAGCCTTTTTAATGGGATTTAGTTAGAACTGGGACAGCTTCCAGAGAGACAGAGAGGGAAAAAATATCTTATCATCTTAGACAGCGTCATCATCATCATCACCATCATCATCATTATCATCATCGTCATCATCATCATCATCATAGTTAACGTCACAATCTTCATAATAACCATCATCATCATCATACATTTTTTTCCTACTGTGTGTTGAGGCACGTCCTGTTCTCTTTGGCTTCTGTTATCACTGTTAGATAGAATGGGTACAGCGTGTGTGTGTGTGTGTGTGTGTACAGTGTGTGTGTGTGTGTGTGTGTGTGTGTGTGTGTGTGTGTGTGTGTGTGTGTGTGTGTGTGTGTGTGTGTGTGTGTGTGTGTGTATGTGCATGCAAAATACAACCAGGTTCTCTATGCCCTTCATCAGTGTGTAATAGGAGACATGATGATGCTGACAGGTGGAGAGATGCAGTCTTCACCATAGAAACACTACAGTAATGTCGCTTGCCAGACTCCTTGTGCTCAACCAAGAAACACTGACACCTAATTTACATTTTAGCTATTTAGCAGACACTCTTCTCCACAATTCTAATATAAGGTATACTTTACACTGCAAAACAAACCTCTGACTAAAATATGCATATATACAGTACATAGTGTATACATTTTACATTTACATTTGAGTAATTTAGCAGACACTCTTATCCAGAGCGACTTACATTCATCACAGTACATTCATCTTAAGATCGCTAGGGGAGAGAACCACATATCACAGGCATAGAAAGTACATTTTTCCTCAGTAAAGTAGCTATGAGTAGATTTAGAGCTAGAAAGCTGGGAGTGGGAGGGGTCAAGTGCAAGTGCTGGTTATGGTTGTTTTCTTTTAAACCAAAGTAAAATAACCTTTTAATGAGGGAATACTGCAGATAACCAGTAAGAGTATTGAAGTCATAGCCCAGTGTGGTGGCTAGTAGACCCAGTATGGATGTCCAGAGTGGAGTCCAGTGCCACCAGACAGACAGTGATCTATCTCTCTCTGTGTGTGTGTCTGCTCTGCTGTGATATTGGGAGTCCTGCTCCTCATGACCTGGCAGACATATTGGTCTGCTTATTGTTCTGTCAACAGCATCTGTTGGGCCTGATAAAGGGCTTAGACCAGCCCCCCATAGGCCCGCTGGAGTTAGGTTGGATTAGGATGGTGTGTGTGTGTGTGTGTGTGTGTGTGTGTGTGTGTGTGTGTGTGTGTGTGTGTGTGTGTGTGTGTGTGTGTGTGTGTAATTATAACCCACAGCCCATTCACTCTACCCTATCAGAGCACCAGCCACAGTGTGAGATCAGGGGATCAGTTCATAACCATATCTACAGTACACTCAGCTTGACTGTCCCTTTTTTCTTAATTCTGCCATGGAAATTTCTCTCTTAGCTATTTTATATTGTCGTCTTTTCATTCATTGTTGTTGTTGATTTCTATCGGCTCCATAGTACGGATTTGACTGTGTGTAGTCAGATATGGTCGGAATTATTCAGTTCAAGATTGTGTCAACGCCTAATTGTATTTTTTATTAATATTATATCTGCGTCCTCCATCTTGTTTTCTTTCTTTCATATATGACAGAGGGAGGTATGAGTCTCTCACACAGACACACACACACACACACACACAGATCCATAATCACCTTGGCAAGGTGGGAAATAGGGTTAAACAACACTTGTATGTTCTCGATCCACAGGAGGGGAATCTCACAGGAGCATGGCAAAACGTTCCCAAGCCTCATCCATTTCCCCCTCGATCCTGTTAACCCTCCGGATTTCCCAAGGGAAAGGCCTTCAGAAGCAGCCATGCTCCTGTGACATTCCTCAATCTCCCGACCCTTGGATCAGTTTGGCTCCACTGTGTGTGTGTGATATGTGTTGGTATAGCGAGGCTAGACATTACGAGACGATCCTCAATCAATCACTGCATCGTACATTTAACTCAGCAGTCAGACTACAGTTAGTGCAGTATGAAGGGAAAACAGTACATTAAACAGAATCAAGAAGAAGATACGTAAGATCCTCTATTCCATTCCCAAGCTCTCCTTATATAACCACAACCACTGGAAGGTCCACTAGCTGTTAAAATGACAAAGTTATTATCACCTTGGTAGTCATGACACACTCCAAAAACGCTCCCTCTTCCCCCTCCCTTCCTTCTCAATCACTCTCTCTTTCTGCTGATCCGACATGTGCATCCCCGTGAAGTTATTCCAGTTATGTCAAAGGAAAATCTTCTTTCCTATTTCCTATTTCTCTCCCCATCACCAGGGCTGTCAGTGCTAAGCTGTTAATATGGTTGACAGTGTGCCTGTCTGTCCTCATGCAGTGCAGCAGTGCTGTGATTGGAGGAGCAGAAATGACTGGGTACAGTACACTGAGGAACTAGCTGGAGGAGAGAAGTGAGCTTCTAGTGATTCATCCTCTCAATCTCAGCCAGGCCTGACTCAACACACACATACTGTAGGGTGCACATACACTTTCGCACATACACACATGCATGACGCATACAGCAGACACACAAATACACAAATACACAGAGAGCGAGAAGCACACTGGTGTGTCATTTGACCTGATTTCGTTTGATTTAACAGGAGAGGAAGCGTGTACTTTCGCTGATCAAGGGTGCTTGACATTCTAGAGCCCCAGCTTTCTCCAGTCAAGGGGAAGAGAGTGTTGAGAGGGCAGAGCAGAGCATTCAAGCACACACAGTTTGGTAACTTTAAGAGAAATACGCTGTTTCCCTCCCTCTGTCCGTCCGTCTGTAGTCTGTCTCTCGTTCTCTCCCTCGACAATCTTCCTCTTACTGTCTATGTTCTCTCAATCACATTGATTGTCTGTCTGTCACTCCATCCCCTCCATTTTCCCAACCTGTCTGTCTGGCATTCTCTCTCCTGGGTCTGTCTGGCAACCTGTCTGTCTGGCATTCCCTCTCCTGGTTCTTATCCTTCTTTAGTCACATTTCCCCATCTCTCTTCTCTCCATTATCCTTTCTCTGTCAAATGTGTTTATTCTCTCTCCTGGCCCTCTCCTCTCTCTTGTCCTGACACTGGCCCTCTCCTCTCTTTTGTCCTGACACTGGCCCTCTCCTCTCTCTTGTCCTGACACTGGCCCTCTCCTCTCTCTTGTCCTGACACTGGCCCTCTCCTCTCTTTTGTCCTGACACTGGCCCTCTCCTCTCTTTTTATTCCTGACACTGGCCCTCTCCTCTCTCTTGTCCTGACACTGGCCCTCTCCTCTCTTTTGTCCTGACACTGGCCCTCTCCTCTCTCTTGTCCTGACACTGGCCCTCTCCTCTCTCTTGTCCTGACACTGGCCCTCTCCTCTCTCTTGTCCTGACACTGGCCCTCTCCTCTCTTTTGTCCTGACACTGGCCCTCTCCTCTCTCTTGTCCTGACACTGGCCCTCTCCTCTCTCTTGTCCTGACACTGGCCCTCTCCTCTCTCTTGTCCTGACACTGGCCCTCTCCTCTCTCTTGTCCTGACACTGGCCCTCTCCTCTCTCTTGTCCTGACACTGGCCCTCTCCTCTCTCTTGTCCTGACACTGGCCCTCTCATTTTAACAGACGTTTTATGATATAACCACATCTGTCTCTCTGCTCATAATCAGACCTTCAGTCTAGGTTAGTCCAAGTCTCCACACACTGACACACACACACAGATGGTGTGCAGGTGTAAGATGTGACATAGCCCAGGATACAGGCTATATAACTGCAGCAACATTCCACTCTTTCTCTCCCACTCTATATATCTCTCTCCTTCTCCCTCTCTATATCTCTCTCCTTCTCCCTCTTTATATCTCTCTCCTTCTCCCTCTCTATATCTCTCTCTCCTTCTCCCTCTCTATATCTCTCTCTCCTTCTCCCTCTCTATATCTCTCTCCTTCTCCCTCTTTATATCTCTCTCCTTCTCCCTCTTTATATCTCTCTCCTTCTCCCTCTCTATATATCTCTCTCCTTCTCCCTCTCTATATCTCTCTCTCATTCTCCCTCTTTATATCTCTCTCATTCTCCCTCTCTATATCTCTCTCTCATTCTCCCTCTATATCTCTCTCTCATTCTCCCTCTTTATATCTCTCTCATTCTCCCTCTTTATATCTCTATCCTTCTCCCTCTCCATATCTCTATCCTTCTCCCTCTATATATCTCTTCTTCTCCCTCTCTATATATCTCTCTCCTTCTCCCTCTCTATATCTCTCTCTCATTCTCCCTCTTTATATCTCTCTCATTCTCCCTCTCTATATCTCTCTCTCATTCTCCCTCTATATCTCTCTCTCATTCTCCCTCTTTATATATCTCTCATTCTCCCTCTCTATATCTCTCTATCCTTCTCCCTCTCTATATCTCTATCCTTCTCCCTCTCTATATCTCTCTCTCCTTCTCCCTCTCCATATCTCTCTCCTTCTCCCTCTCTATATATCTCTCTCCTTCTCCCTCTCTATATCTCTATCCTTCTCCCTCTATATATCTCTTCTTCTCACTCTCTATATATCTCTCTCCTTCTCCCTCTCTATATCTCTCTCTCTCAATATCTCTCTCTCATTCTCCCTCTATATCTCTCTCATTCTCCCTCTATATCTCTCTCATTCTCCTTCTCTATATCTCTCTCTCATTCTCCCTCTATTTCTCTCATTCTCCCTCCCTATATCTCTCTCCCTCTCCATATCTCTCTCTCCTTCTCACTCTCTACATATCTCTCTCCTTCTCCTTCTCCATATCTCTCTCTCCTTCTCCTTCTCCATATCTCTCTCTCTCCTTCTCCCTCTCTATATATCTCTCCTTCTCCATATCTCTCTCTCTAACTCTGTTCCTTTCTCTGTTTCCACATATCTTAACCACCAGAGCCTACAGGGAGTGATATGTGAGATGTGTGACCTATAATGAGAGTGACTGAGGACTATTTGAAGGTCATTGCTCGGCTACTTAATGTATAGTTAGTATGTGCATGCCTTGCTATAGAATGCCAATAACCTCCTACTACAGACACACACAGGAACATACAGACAGATAGCGATAGTGACAGACAGACAGATAGATAAAGAGGAAGATTATGCAGACAGACAGACAGACAGACAGACAGACAGACAGACAGGCAGGCAGGCAGGCAGGCAGGCAGGCAGGCAGGCAGGCAGGCAGGCAGGCAGGCAGGCAGCAGGCAGGCAGGCAGGCAGCAGGCAGGCAGGCAGGCAGGCAGGCAGGCAGGCAGGCAGGCAGGCAGGCAGGCAGGCAGGCAGGCAGGCAGGCAGGCAGGCAGGCAGGCAGGCAGGCAGGCAGGCAGGCAGGCAGACAGACAGACAGACAGACAGACAGACAGACAGACAGACAGACAGACAGACAGACAGACAGACAGACAGACAGACAGACAGACAGACAGACAGACAGACAGACAGACAGACAGACAGACAGACAGACAGACAGACAGACAGACAGACAGATAGAGTATGCAGTAGTCTACAGATGTACAGGCTGCATATGTCCCACTAATGATTCCAGGCAAAACAGAACATGCATTACAAATTAATTTACGTGGGAAAACACTTTCTTCACTTGCAAAAACACAGTCGTGCTTTTTATAAAAGCATCTTTATTCAAAGATATTGCTCATGCATACAGATACGGACACACTCTCACGCATGCATGCACACACACACGGGATGTTTATGCATTGGTGCTCATACTGTTGCTATGTGTTTGTGTGTTTGTGTTTGGGCCAGGCAGATTGCCCCCCAGTCAGAGGGGAGAGAGCTGTCTCAGCTCGTCAGCATTAGGCACCCATGCCGCCCTGATCACCGCCGACAGCCAGCCACAGGAAATGATGCGCCGTGAAGCCGCCCAAAGCACCCATGTGACCCACTGTGGTCAGAGGGGGAGGGAGAGGGAGGGAGGGAGATGGGAGGGAGGCGAGGAGAGAGGAGCCAGTGAGGCAGTGTGCCCTCACGATTACAGAGGCAGAAACCATGGCCCTGCCTGGCACGGGAAAGACACACACACACACACAACACACACACACACACACACACACACACACACACACACACACACACACACACACACACACACACACACACACACACACACACAGACACATACACATACACACACACACAGAAAGAGAGAGACATAGAGAAAGAGAGAATGACACACACACACACACACACACCAGTGCTACTGATATATTTGCTCCGGCTGAGTGGCAGTGAAATGTATCCCAGCATGCCTGGCACCAGATCCCTGTAGCCGTGTCATTGTCCTCCTGTTCCACACTACTACAGAGCCAAACAAAAACACAGCTCTAGTCTCCAGACTAGTCTAGATACAGTTTCCAAATACCGTAGGCTGCATCTCCTGCTGACGGCCCTCCTTCAGAGATAGTTGTCAGAGGTGAGGGGCTAAAGGATAGAGGTGTTACAGGGCCTCTGTGGGAGGAAGTATGTGTGTGGCCGTGTGTGTGGTGGGTTTTTCCAGGGCTGACCTCACACTTTTTCACGTTTGTAGACCCTTTTTTTTTTTACAGATTTTCCAGGCTTACCTTCAGATGTGTCAGAAACGGTCACATTTCCAGACCAGAGTAAAACTCCAATGTTTCCACTGGCTCCCTCCTCAATGCATACTTTCTGGAATACTCTACCTCTCTCTCCTTTCACTTTCGATATCCCTCACTCTCTTTCTCTTCTTCACATGAATTTATACTCTTACCCTCTTTTCTGTTTATTGCTTTTTCTCGTTTTTTCCATCTTTCATCTGTCATTCCCACACCTTTCTTTCTCTGTTCAGACACATGGCTCCATTAGTGTCACTCAGACTCGGGTTCAAATACTATTTTAAATCTTTCAAATTCCTATAGCGTTTGCTCAAGCCTGCCTGGAGTGCAGATGGGCGGGGTTTACAGTTTTGAGACTATTATATCAGTCCATTAAGCGAGGGTAGCTCAATCAATCACAGAAAGTATTTGAAATGATTTTGAATAGTCAGGTGTGGTGTCATGCTGTCTGTGGGTCGGTGTAACCCTGCTACCAGAGGCTCCTGAAAGGGAACACTTTGGCCTGTTGATATAAATCTGTTTTTACTGGCATGTTTTTTCACCCATAGTTGAATGTGTGTGTGTGTGTGTGTGCTCTGTAGCCACTTACTGCTATAACACTGAGAGATGTCCCTCTCTTCCTTTCCACAGGATTCCCCCATTTGTTTTACAGTAACGAGAAAGCAACTCTACTTCCAAACTCATATGAATCAACATCCTTATGGCACTTTGATGGTTGCGCTTCTATTTGAGGTATAAATTAACTTAACAGATCTAAGGATGGGAACCACTGAAAATAGTGGTGTTTATTTTTAAGTTTTAATGAGAGTAACTGAGGACTTAAAGGTCATTACATTTAGTTAGTATGTGCATGCTTAACCACAGTTCAATATAGTGAGAGCTGGCCACTTTACAGACAGTATTGATTGGTATCTAGCCATGGTGTTACACATATGCAGGCCACAATGAAGTCCTATTAGTACCAGAAGATAGGTTGCAATTTGTATAATTCATTCCTCTACTAACCCAGGGAGAGAAAGACCATGGTGAGTGGCAGCCAGACAGATGTACAGAGCAACACTGAGGGATGAGTGGTCTTTAGTGATAATCATTATAGGTTGAGAGGTACTGTGAATAGTAATATTGGTAGTCTTTAGTGATAATCATTCTAGGTTGAGAGGTACTGTGAATGGTAATATTGGTAGAGTGTAGTGATAATCATTCTAGGTTGAGAGGTACTGTGACTGGTAATATTGGTAGAGTCTAGTGATAATCATTCTAGGTTGAGAGGTACTGTGAATGGTAATATTGGTAGAGTCTAGTGATAATCATTCTAGGTTGAGAGGTACTGTGAATGGTAATATTGGTAGAGTGTACTGGTAATCATTCTAGGTTGAGAGGTACTGTGAATGGTAATATTGGTAGAGTGTACTGGTAATCATTCTAGGTTGAGAGGTACTGTGAATGGTAATATTGGTAGAGTCTTTAGTGATAATCATTCTAGGTTGAGAGGTACTGTGAATGGTAATATTGGTAGAGTGTAGTGGTAATCATTCTAGGTTGAGAGGTACTGTGAATGGTAATATTGGTAGAGTCTTTAGTGATAATCATTCTAGGTTGAGAGGTACTGTGAATGGTAATATTGGTAGAGTGTAGTGGTAATCATTCTAGGTTGAGAGGTACTGTGAATGGTAATATTGGTAGAGTCTTTAGTGATAATCATTCTAGGTTGAGAGGTACTGTGAATGGTAATATTGGTAGAGTGTAGTGGTAATCATTCTAGGTTGAGAGGTACTGTGAATAGGGCAAATCAAGTATGACATTTCAAAGTGGAAACTACGAAGTTGAGAAGACTTTTTAAACCTTGAATACACTACAAGTTTGCATTTCCTGCTGTGCAGGGAAATTGTCAGCAACAAAAGAGTGATCAAATTAAAATCCTACATCTGTACCTTCCTCCTCTTCTTCCTCATCCCTCCCCCTCCTCCTAATCTGGCTGAACCCAGCTCCAGGGATGGAACATGCACACAGATGTTTTATTTATGTTGGAGAATCCATCTCTCTCCCTCTCTCTCTCTTTTCTCCCTGTGTCTGTTTTTCTGTTTGTGTGACTGAGTGTGAAATAAATGCTAAACAGTACATCTGAGGAGTCCCCTCCACTGTAGGGTGTAGGTGGTGGGTACAGGTGTCCCCTCCCTCCCCACCCCTGCTTATCCTCCTCAAATACACCCTCCTGATCCTCCCTCTCTTCCTCCCCCTCTTTCCTCCCTCATACTGTGATGACAGCTTCCTCTCTTCCCTCTCTCTAACTCTTCTAGACTGAGACTAATCTGAACTGGCCTCCTTAGCTGATACTTTCCTTCAGTCTCAGGGGCTTTACTGTTGTTTCCACTTGGAGTCAAAACTGACTTGTATGCTCTTCTATCATTGTTGCCATTCTTACAGTTTTTGCCGATTGCTTACACACTGAAAGTGAATGCTTAGACAAAAGCATCAAAACCTTAACTTTTGTAACCATGACTTAAACAAAGGCACCAAAAATTACAAACACATTTTCTACTTTGCACTTTGTTTGCAATTCTGCAACACACTACACACTGTTTCTTACATTAGACACTTCATTCAAGAATGAAATCTCTTGCAATCATTGTGAAAACACTTATATTCAAAATGCAAAACATACCTGAAATTGGCAACACCCACACACACACATGAAAACACTTATACAGTAATTGAACACCAATTAGTCTGAGCCTTAGCACAACAAATATACCTCAGGTAAGCTCACCACTTTTGTGAGAACTTTGCAAACATGGAGGCAGATAGAGCGAGAGGAAGAGGAAGAGGTAGAGGAAGAGAGAGAAGAGTAGGAGGAGGACGAGAACAAAGAATGGGGCCAGTTATAGTTTTTGCCTATTGCTTACACACGTTTTGCTAAATTTGGCTCATTGTGTCAAAACTCTACACACAAGCAAATAAGACACAACACTGGGAAATAAACCATTCACATCTATGTCAAATTGAAACTCTGCTATCAAAACCTAACAATACTTTGTCAAAATGTCACTCTGATGACAAAATGATACCCACTTGCATCATATGAATACACTTTCAGATCAGCAGCAACACACTAGTCTACTTTATATAAAAAACTGCAGGCTTTTGTTTTCAATGTTTTTATTCAGTTCCACAGAGGGCATGTTTTCACAACAACCAAAAAATGGAATACTGAATTCAAAATCATTACATTACAGTAGTATATTTTACAGTACAGTAAATTCACTTAAATCAAAAATAAAACAAACAATACACTACTGTAAACACAGAAAAACACAATTGTGCGCAAGTGGGCTTATGGATCCTGCCGTCTGTTGGGGTCTGGCCACAGGATCTCATCAACATCACAAGCAATGTCTTCTCTCGCTAAGCATCGGGGAAAATATCCCCTTGTGTGCCGAATCCATCCCTGGATTGACCTCACCTCAATGTCTCCGCATTCCATTGCCTGCAGAAGAGGCATACGGGCCTGTGGTTGGCGGTCATATACGCGCCATCTCCAAGCGGAAAACAAATCCTCTATAGGATTTAGAAATGGCGAGTAAGGGGGCAAGTAAGGGGGCAAGTACACAACTTCAAATTGATCATGGTTGGTGAACCAGTTCTGGACCAGAGCAGCCCGATGGAAACTAACATTATCCAAGACAACAACAAACCTGGGCTGCTCTGGTCCATCCTGTACAACTGCATCATGAAGTGCATCTAGAAATGTGATTATGTGTTGCGCATTATAGGGACCCAGTTTGGCATGATGGTGCAGTAGCCCTCGAAGACTTATGGCAGCACACAATGTGATATTTCCCCCGCGCTGCCCCGGGACAATTATATTACGTCTCCGTCGTCTGTTTTTGCTAAGGTTGAATCCAGCCTCGTCAATGTAAATACATTCATGCGGCTGGGCAGCTCCATCCATGTCCAAGATTCTCTGTAACAAAAAATACATATTGTGGATGGCTTTACTCAAAGCACACACCTACACTACTACATATACAGAACCGACCCACCCCACCACACAGGTACCTGTGTAGCTTTCTGAATGTATCTATGTGGTACTAATCCAGTGGTACATATTCATCTGTTACTGGACTGCACCCATTCTTTATTGTAAATGTAAAGGACTGAAACACTTACCTGTACATATTCATGTCCAAGTCCTTTGACCCTGACACTGTTCCTCTCAAATGGGACCCTGTACAATTGCTTCATGGTCATGTTGTGCTTTACCAAGATGCGTCTGATAGTTGTAATGCTTACTCGATTTGTGTTGTTGAATACTTGCCTATCTGCAAGTATCTGTTGCTGTAGCTGGTGGAGACGGATTGCATTGTTTGCTCTGACTAGGTTCACTATGGCAAGTTCCTGCTGTTGGGTGAACAGGTGTTGGCGTCCACCCCCAGTAGGTCTTCTAGCCATTCTGTAGAAAAATGCAACCACAAATTGTTCTCGTTTGCTTCTTTTTTTACAGTACTGTGTATACTGAACTTTACTGTATTTACCATACACAGTACTGAACACGTTATCACGGTATGTTTCACAAAACTACCACTTTTGTTGGAAAAGGAGCATTAGCCACCCTGGAATACAATACATGTGATACAGTAACATGATATGGTACAGTACTGTAAATACTCTAGATACAGTCTGAGTAGAGTAGAGAGTTGAAGACATACCTGTTTTCCAGTCGGAATGTCCTTATTATGGATGAAACTGTGAAACGGCTTAGATTAGGATGGACTCTCTGCCCAGCTTCCCTCATAGTCAGGCCATGGTTTATGACATGGTCCACCAAAGTTGCTCTTATGTCATCCAAAATAATGGTCCACGTCCTCTCTCTCTCTGTCTTCCTCTTCCTCTGCCTCTAGCTCTCCCTGCCTCCATGCTTGCAAAGTTCTCAAAATGGCTTAACTGAGGCCTTTTTGTAGCTGGCTGATTGGTGTTCAGTTTTGTAAGTAAGTATTTTCAGGTGTGTGTCTACGTCTTTTCAATTAACCAATGTGTGTTGTATTTTGAATAGATGTGTTTTCCCAATGGTACCCTGAGATTTCATTTTTGAACTAAGTGTCTTATGTATGAAATAGTGTGTAGTGTCTAGGAGCAAGTGTGTTGCAGAAAGGAGCAAGTGTGTTGCAGAATTGCAACTAAAGTGCAAAGCAGCGCTTTTGTTTAAGGTATGGTTACACTTTGTTTAAGGTATAGTAACAACAATTTCAAGTTATGTTACTTTGGTTCAAGCATGCGTCTATAGTGTTCAAGCAACGGGCAAAAACTGTAATAGACAGAGACATATTTCCGAAGACATTAGGGCCACTTTGGTGGACCATGTCATAAATCATGACCTGACGATGAGGGAGGCTGGGCAGAGAGTCCAGCCCAACCTGAGTCGCTACACGGTAGCATCCATAATACGGACATTTAGACTGGAGAACAGGTATGTCTTCAACTTTCTACACTAGACTGTACCTATGTAATTGATCCCTATAATACTGCACACATAATCATATTTCTGGATGCACTACATAATGCAGTTGTACAGGATGGACCAGAGCAGCCCAGTTTTGTTGTCATCTGGGATAATGATAGTTTCCACCGGGCTGCTGTGGTCAGGGACTGGTTCACCAACCACAATAACTTCACAGTTGTATACTTGCCCCCTTACTCCCCAATTCCGATTGAGGAATTATTTTCGTCTTGGCGTTGGAAATTGTATGACCGCCAACCACATGCCCGCCTGCCTCTTCTGCAAGCAATGGAAGAGGCATGGGGAGACATTGAGGTGGGGTCAGTCCAGGGTTGGATACGGCACACAAGGTGAGATTTTCCCTGTTGCCTAGCCAGGGATAACATTGCTTGTGATGTGGATGAGGTGATGTGGCCAGACCCTAACAGAAGGCGGGATCCATAAACCATCCACCCCATCCCTTACAATCCCTTGCAATACTATTTTTTGTTTACCATTGCACTGTAATTTTACAGTAATTATTTTGGTTTCTGTGAGTTTACAGTAAATTGATTACTGTACTGTAATTCTACTTTTCTTTGTGTTTTTTTTTGTTGTAAAAACCTGCAATGGCAAAAAAATAAGCGGCATATGTTTTTTTCTGAAGCCTTTCTATTTTTCTGTTCATTTAAATGTGAGTAGATGTACTGTACTGGAACAATCTTTCACAGAAGTCTGTATGAGAAAATGTAAAAGGTATACAAAGTACTAAAGACAGCTTGTGTTGTTGCTGCTTTGAAAGAGTAATTCAAATGTTGCATGTGTGTATAATTATGTTGAAAAAATGCAATTTTGAAAAAGGATTGTTAGGTTTTGATTGCAGAGTTTCATTTTGACATAGAAGTGAGATGTTTATCTCCAAGTGTTGTGTCTTATTTGGCTTGCTTACACAACAAGTGTGTAAGCAATCGCAAACAAACTGTAATAGCAGCTGTACTTTTTGTATTAGTTTTATTGGTGGTATTTGTTCCAAAGCCACCATCATTGCTATTCCTATACAGTAATTACGGTGATAATCAGTGGGCCATTGGGCACCTGGTCTCCTCCAACCCACTGGTAATCATAGGGCTCAGGTGCAACACATTTTTAGACACTTCCATCAGCAACCAGCAACCAACCCTTAGCCACTTGCAAACTCCACACACCCCCGGCCTCCCTTCTCCCCTCTGTCAGCCTCCCTCCCTCTCTCCCGGACGCTCTCTGTCCGTCCATCAATCAAACCAGTCAGTCTTCTCCACTCTGATGGTGTTCTGTACTCTCCTGTTCATTTGTTTGAGAGAGAGAGAGAGAGAGAGAGAGAGAGAGAGGGAGAGGGAGAGAGAGAGAGAGAGAGAGAGAGAGAGAGAGAGAGAGAGAGAGAGAGAGAGAGAGAGAGAGAGAGAGAGAGAGAGAGAGAGAGAGAGAGAGAGAGAGAGAGAGAGAGAGAGAGAGAGAGAGAGAGAGAGAGAGAGAGAGAGAGAGAGAGAGAGAGAGAGAGAGAGAGAGAGAGAGAGAGAGAGAGAGAGAGAGAGAGAGAGAGAGAGAGAGAGTGGCTGTCGGTCATTACCTGGGCGGTACACTCCACTGCAGGTTGGCAGAGCTGGCAGACCTGCCCCTAATTGATGCTAGTCGCTTGGAAGAAACGAGGAGGTGGTGCTTTAATAAATCATCTTGGTGTTGTTCCACCTGTCAGTCATCCCCTATCAGTTGTCAAAAGTGAGCATAAAACTTTACTGCATAGTATACTGAGTATCATTCATGTAAGTTCTATGGTTCTATATAGTGATGATGTATAGTACATTTCCTATCCACTCGGTTATTGCCAACAATATTTCCAATGAAAACAAATCCAGCACATACAGCGGGTGAAATAAGTATTGAACACGTCACCATTTTTCTCAGTAAATATATTTCCAAAGGTGCTATTGACATGAAGGTTTCACCAGATGTTGGTAACAACCCAAGTACACAAGACACATCTCATGCTGGGTAAAAGCAAAGGCAAATTTATGGTGAAATTATTGTCTTTCCACTTCCGTGTTATGGCCCCAACAGTGCTCACTGGAACGATCAGAAGCTTAGAAATGTGCCTATAACCAATGCCATCATTATGTTTTGCAACAATTAGGTTGCGAATGTCTTGAGACAGCTCTTTGCTTTTACCCATCATGAGATGTGTCTTGTGTGACACCTTGGCAATGAGACCTTTTTGTAGGCCATCAGTTTGGACTGAACCAGCTGATATTAATTTGCACTGACAGGGGGCTGGATTGCTTTTTAATTACTGATAGTTTTCAGCTGGTGTCTTGGCTTTCCATGCCTTTTTGCACCTCCCTTTCTTCATGTGTTCAATACTTTTTCCCTGTGTCATTTCACATTATTACACATAACTTAATTTCTGAACTTATTTGTTTTGGTTTCTTTGTATGTATGGATTACTTGGGTTGTTACCAACATCTGGTGAAACTGTCATGTCAATAGCACCTTTGGAAATATATTTACTGAGAAAAATGGTGACGTGTTCATTACTTATTTCACCCGCTGTACTGTAATAGAATAGGGTTTGTGATACACAACAATGCGTAACCAAAGAGAATATGAGGAACACACACCCATCAGTCCAGAGAAGTAACAGTTTATGTCAGTTTAAAACACACACACCAATCAAACCATCAGTGTCATTTCTCCCTGCCCCCAGCCTGGGGCTGATTGGACAGTAAAGGGGGACATTAAAAGTATTGATCACCACTGGCTGCATGCTGGAGAGAGAGAAGATGAACTCTACATAGAGAATAACTCAACAGACTGTTTGTGTGTGTGCTAGTTAACAGTATGCGTGTTTATAGCAGTTTGGGCCATTTGTGAATGTGTACAGCTGTGCATATGTAGCTAATGGATATAAATGGATTTCACCCTTTAGAAGTTGCTGGATTTTACTAGTTCTTCAACAAAATACAACAATGTGCTTACATTCTTCTCTCTGCTAGCTAGTTGTAGTGACAGTGTGAGGGTTGAGCACAGAAAAGGAGGAGGTCGAACACAAAATGAAAATAAGAACGAGAGACGTAGAGAACTGATAATTTAATGACACACTGAAACAATGAATGAGACGCAGCTCAGAACAATAATCCACACGCACCACTGAGGGAGGGAACATATATAGGGAGTGCTATTAAGCACTTGGAAACCTGTGTGTGTGTGTGTGTGTGCGTGTGGAATCAGGGTATGGGCATTGCGTGTGGGCGCATGAGCGCGGCTGACATCATACTCGTGCTGGTGGTTAGTATACCGGCGAGCTGGAGCACCGTTGAGGTAGAAGGCACAGGTGTTACAGTTGTATTAGGCTGACACAGTATGAGGAAGCCTGCACTAAAAGTACTTCAGTCATTAGTCGTGTAAAAGCTTGTTCAAGTGTCATAGAGAATTACTATCTATCTCAATGCATGTCAGAGCTCTCATATCCCAGGTGACACATATTCCAGACATCTTCCCCCTCCCTCCTCGTGTCTCCTGCCCTCCATGTCACACAGTCCCACTGTGCCCACCTCTTCCTCCACCTCACCACTTCTGCCCACTACACCACTCTGACAGCATGCCACCATACAGATACTGCATGTTAATTAATACCTGCCCGCCCGCGTCTGTGCCTGTACCGTCCTCCTCCTCTTTCCTGGTCCCTTGTGTGCTGCTCTACCCCTACACACACACACACACACACACACACACACTCACGCACACACACTCTGAGGCCAGTTATCAGCAGCCCCGCAGCGGAGCGGAGGGCTACAGAGGATGTAATTTCATTGGAGTGGAATGTGACAGCTTGACCTTCTCCTCGCTCCAGGGCCCCATGCTCATCACCATAGATACCTGGCACTGCCGGGCACCACACTACACCCAGCAAATAGATGTGTTATTATCAACACCACTACCATCACTACTATACTCCCCCTCCCATATGAAACAATCACTCATTTGCCCATCATAGTCATGAGGAGCCCAAACACAACTCCACCATGGAGACCTCTCTAGCCATCACAGAGAACCATTATGCCCTGTGGAGTTCCAGTGTGCCTGGGTTAGACTTACTCAACTCTGTCCAGGGTGAGGCTTGTTGTGGATGTTAATGATGTTGCATCTTGTGTTTGGTCTTATACAATCTGACTCCTGTTTCTGGGTGCTTGTGTAGAGAAGTGGATAGGCCTTGACTCACATTCTGGACTGAACAGAACTCCTCTGTGAAGACACTGATCTTACTAGCAGTCCTATTTCATAATGCTCTCTATATCATGCTGAAGGGCAATGGGCTGTGTCATGGCTGGTGAATCTAAAGCTGAGAGCCTTCCTCTCTCTTTAGCCTTGGCTCTCTCATGCCTGTGTGGGCTATATGGTTGGCACAGTGGTTGGCATGTGGTTGGCAGGGCTAGTAGGCTGGTACAGCTGCCCTCCATACCCACAGTCTGCCATGCTACAGTGGCTGATACACTACACTCAAGGAGACCTTGGCTAACCATGAGGAGGAGACTCTTCTCTAGCACCAGAGTCTGTGGAGGAAATGCACTTGATTCAAAACTCCTCCTGTGGCTTCTCACGTTCTGTGTATACCCCATATAGTCTGTCTGCTCGTAGAACACTTCACCTTCACACCAATAACATCTTCTTCAACTTAGTCTGCCGGCCCTCCTCACACCACACAGTCTGCCTGCCCGCCTCACACCACACAGTCTACCAGCCCGCCGCACACCACAAAGACTGCCTGCCCGCCTCACCCCACACAGTCTACCAGCCCGCCTCACACCACAAAGACTGCCTGCCCGCCTCACCCCACACAGTCTACCAGCCCGCCTCACACCAGTGAGATAGAAAAAAGAGGGGGAAGAGAAACAAGATATAGAGGTAGAGAGAGGAAAGGCAGAGATTAGATGGAGACACCGATTGGGGGAGAGAGAGAGCAGGAAGAGGAAGGATGGAAGGAGGGAGGTGAGCAGAGAGAGGGAGAAATAGATGGAAAGCAAGGGAGCGATTTAATGGTGTAATTAAGTTCCTGATAGCACTCTGGGAGATGTGCTTTGGCCAGGCTCCAGTAGAGCTTAGCACTGCACCAAGGCTCTTCAGCCAGCTCTCCTCTCCTGAATTTATAGGAACACACACACACACACACACACACACATGAATTTAAACACACTCACACCGCACAAACACACAGACACATAGCTTCTAGCTCACTCTGTCAAACACAAGCACACAAACTCAGTCCATGTCAATGTGAACACACACAGACACACACACTCAGCGCTGGCAGGCTCCACAACATTGTACTAAGGCAGAAGAGGCAAGACAGAAAGGAGAGAGAGAAGTGATGGATGAATATGAGCAACTGTCATTCAGATCAAGCACACTCACAGTGAAATAAGCAGCTGCAATAACACAGGCAGGCAGGCAGGCAGGCAGGCAGGCAGGCAGGCAGGCAGGCAGGCAGGCAGGCAGGCAGGCAGGCAGGCAGGCAGGCAGGCAGGCAGGCAGGCAGGCAGGCAGGCAGGCAGGCAGGCAGGCAGGCAGGCAGGCAGGCAGGCAGGCAGACAGACAGACAGACAGACAGACAGACAGACAGACAGACAGACAGACAGACAGACAGACAGACAGACAGACAGACAGACAGACAGACAGACAGACAGACAGACAGACAGACAGACAGACAGACAGACAGACAGACAGACAGACAGACAGACAGACAGACAGACAGACAGACAGACAGACAGACAGACAGATAGATAGATAGATACAGTGGGGCAAAAAAGCATTTAGTCAGCCACCAATTGTGCAAGTTCTCCCACTTAAAAAGATGAGAGAGGCCTGTACACTTCAACTATGAGAGACAAAATCCAGAAAATCACATTCTAGCATTTTTTATTTATTTATTTGCAAATTATGGTGGAAAATATTGAGGGGAGGATGGATGGGGCCATGGCCTTCCTCAGGATCATTGAAGCCCCACGAGGTGAGATCTTGCATGGTGCCCCAGACCGAGGGAGATTGACCGTCATCTTGAACTTCTTCCATTTTCTAATAATTGCGCCAACAGTTGTTGCCTTCTCACCAAGCTGCTTGCCTATTGTCCTGTAGCCCATCCCAGCCTTGTGCAGGTCTACAATTTCATCCCTGATGTCTTTACACAGCTCTCTGGTCTTGTCCATTGTGGAGAGGTTGGAGTCTGTTTGATTGAGTGTGTGGACAGGTGTCTTTTATACAGGTAACGAGTTCAAACAGGTGAAGTTAATACAGGTAATGAGTGGAGAACAGGAGGGCTTCTTAAAGAAAAACTAACAGGTCTGTGAGAGCCGGAATTCTTACTGGTTGGTAGGTGATCAAATACTTATGTCATGCAATAAAATGCAAATTAATTATTTAAAAATCATACAATGTGATTTTCTGTATTTTTTTAGATTCCGTCTCTCACAGTTGAAGTGTACCTATGATAAAAATTACAGACCTCTACATGCTTTGTAAGTAGGATAACCTGCAAAATCGGCAGTGTATCAAATACTTGTTCTCCCCACTGTAGATATAGATATCCACCTTAATTTAACCAGGTAGGCCAGTTGAGAGTTCTCATTTACAACTGTGACCTGGCCAAGATAAAGCAAAGCAGTGCGACAACAACAACACAGAGTTACACATGGGATAAACAAACGTACAGTCAATAACACAATAAAAAATCTATGTACAGTGTGCAAATGTAGTAAGATTAGGAAGGTAAGGCAATAAATACAATTTAACATTAACACTGGAGTGATAGATGTGCAGATGATGATATGAAAATAGAGATACTGGGGTGCAAAATTAGCAAAAATAACAATATGGGGATGAGGTAGTAGGGTGGGCTATTTACAGATGGGCTGTGTACAGGTGCAGTGATCGGTAAGCTGCTCTGACGGCTGATGCTTAAAGTTATTGAGGGAGATGGTAGTCTCCAGCTTCAATGATTTTTGCAATTCGTTCCAGTCATTGGCAGTAGAGAACTGGAAAGAATGGCGGCCAAAGGAGGTGTTGGCATTGGGGGTGACCAGTGAAATATACCTGCTGGAGCGCATGCTACGGGTGGGTGTTGCTATGGTGACCAGCAAGCTGAGATAAGGCGGGTATTTACCTAGCAAAGAATTATGGATGACCCTTACTACATATTCGTTTGGCGACGAATATGTAGTGAGGGCCAGCCAACGACAGCGTACAGGTCACAGTGGTGGGTAGTATATGGGGCTTTGGTTACAAAACGGATGGCACTGTGATAGACTACATAAGCTGAGTAGAATGTTGGAGGCTATTTTGTAAATGACATCGCCAAACTCAAGGATCGGTAGGATGGTCAGTTTTACAAGGGCATGTTTGGGAGCATGAGTGAAGGAGGCTTTGTTTTGCGAAATAGGAAGCCGATTCTAGATTTAATTTTGGATTGGAGATGATTAATGTGAGTCTGGAAGGAGAGTTTACAGTCTAACCAGACACCTAGGTATTTGTAGGTGTCCACATATTCTAAGTCAGACCTGTCGAGGGTAGTGATGATAGTCCGGCGGGCGGGTGCGGGCAGCGTTCGATTGAAGAGCATGCATTTAGTTTTACTAGCATTTACGAGCAGTTGGAAGCCACGGAAGGAGTGTTGAATGGCATTGAAGCTTGTTTGGAGGTTTGTTAACACAGTGTCCAAAGAAGGACCAGCTGTTTACAGAATGGTGTCGTCTGCGTAGAGGTGGATCAGAGAGTCACCAGCAGCAAGAGCGACATCATTTATATATACAGAGAATAGAGTCGGCCCAAGAATGAACTCTATCTGAGAAGAAGTTGGTGAACCAGACGAGACAGTCATTTGAGAAACCAAGGCTATTGAGTCTGCCGATAAGAATGCAGTGATTGACAGAGTCGAAAGCCTTGGCCAGGTCGATGAAGACAGCTGCACAGTACTGTCTTTTATCGATGGCGGTTATGATATCGCTTAGGACCTTGAGCGTGGCTGAGGTGCACCCATGACCAGCTCGGAAACCAGATTGCATAGCGGAGAAGGTACGGTGGGATTCAAAATGGTCGGTGATCTGTTTGTTAACTTGGCTTTCGAAGACTTTAGAAAGGCATGGCAGGATGGATATAGATTTGTAACAGTTTGGGTCTAGAGTGTCTCCCCCTTTAAAGAGGGGGATGACCGCGGCAGCTTTCCAATTTCTAGGGATCTCAGACGATACAAAAGAGAGGTTGAACAGGCTAGTAATAAGGGTTGCAACAATTGCGGCAGATAATTTTAGAAAGAAAGGGTCTTGTCTAGCCCAGCAGATTTGTAGGGATTTTGCAGCTCTTTCAGAACATCAGATATCTGGATTTGGGTGAAGGAGAAGCGGGGGGGCTTGGGTAAGTTGCTGCGGGGGGTGCAGAGCTGTTTGCTGGGGTAGGGGTAGCCAGGTGGAAAGCATGCCCAGCCATAGCAAAATGCTTATTGAAATTCTCGATTATCATAGAATTATCGGTGTTGACAGTGTTTCCTAGCCTCAGTGCAGTGGGCATCTGGGAGGATGAATTAGTGCTAAGGATGCAAATTTCTGTTTGAACGCAGGCAATGAGGCAGTGATCACTGAGATCATGGTTGAAGACAGCGGAGGTATATTTGGAGGGAGAGTTAGTCAGGATGACATCTCCGTTCCTCCCATGTTTACGGATTTAGGGTTGTACCTGGTAGGTTCCTTGATAATTTGTGTGAGATTGAGGGCATCTAGCTTAGATTGTAGGACGGCCGGGGTGTTAAGCATATCCCAGTTTATGTCACCTAACAGTACGAACTCTGAAGATAGATGGGGGGCAATCAATTCACATTTGGTGTCCAGGGCACAGCTGGGGGCTGAGGGGGGTCTGTAACAAGCGGCAACAGTGAGAGACTTATTTCTGGAAAGGTGGATTTTTAAAGTAGCTTAAACTGTTTGGGCATAGACCTGGATAGTATGTCAGAACTCTGCAGGCTATCTCTGCAGTAGATTGCAACTCTGCCTCCTTTGGCAGTTCTATCTTGACGGGAAATGTTGTAGTTGGGGATTTAATGGTGTAATTTCAGAATTTTTGGTGGCCTTCCTAAGCCAGGATTCAGACACAGCTAGGGCATCAGGGTTGGCGGAGTGTGCTAAAGCAGTGAATAAATCAAACTTAGGGAGGAGGCTTCTGATGTTAACATGCATGAAACCAAGGCTTTTACAGTTACTGAAGTCAACAAATGAGAGTGCCTGGGGAATAGGTGTAGTACTTGGGGCTACAGGGCCTGGGTTTACCTCTACGTCACCAGAGGAACAGAGGAGGAGTAGGATAAGGGTACGGCTAAAGGCTTTAAGAACTGGTCGTCTAGTGCGTTGGGTACAGAGAATAAAAGGAGCAGATTTCTGGGCGCGGTAGAATAGGTTGAGGGCATAATGTACAGACAAGGATATGGTAGGATGTGAATTCAGTGGAGGTAAACCTAGGCGTTGGGTAACGATGATGTGGGATGTTAGCGCTACAGGTCTGAAGTCATTCAGGAGAGTGGAGTGTGCCTTCTTGGGCACTGGGACCAGGCAGGATGTTTTCCACAGCACAGAGACCCTTTCCAGGCTCAGGCTAAGGTTGAAGCGGCGCTGGAGTATTCCACACAGTTGGTCAGCACAGACCCTAAGCACCCTTGGGATGTTGAAGATCAGTCCAGAGGTGGGGGGAAGGGAGGTGTTGCAGATCAGTCCAGAGGGAGCGGGGGTGGGGAGGGGGGTCGCTGATTGTCTCAACGGAGGTGTCGTGTGCAAAGGGGGGTGGGACAGCTGTGATGGTGTGTGGCCTGGAGAGCTGGAGGGGAGGTGGACAGAGCTAATATCGTACCTGTTAAAAAATTGGTTCAGCTGATTGGCTCTGTCCTGGGTCCCCTCCGTCTGCCCACTGTTTGACTTTTTGAAGCCAGTGATATTTCTCATACCATTCCACACCTCTCTGACCTGGCTCTGCCTCAGCTTGTCCTCCATCTTCTCCTTATACACTCTCTTCCCCTCAGCAATCCGCAGCTTCAGCTCCCTCTGGACGCATCTAAATTTGTCCCTGTCCACCTCCTTGAAGGCCCTCTTCTTCTCATTCAGCAGTGCCTTCAGGTCGCTGGTGACCCAGGGTTTATTATTTGGGAAACAGCGTACCTTCCTGGTGGGTACGGTGTTGGATACACAAAATATTATATAGTCTGTTATGCAGTCTGTAAGTCCATCAATGTCTTCCCTATGAGCCTCAAAGAGCACATGCCAGTCTGTTGTCTCAAAGCAGTCCTGTAGGGCCTCATTCGCCACCGGGTCGCTGGCTGCTGTTGGACCATAGGCCTGTAGAGTGGGGTGAGGTGGACAAGGTTGTGATCCGATCTACCTAGGGAGGGAGTGCAGTGGAGTTGTATGCATCCTTCACATTAGCATATAGCAAGTCCAGAGTTTTATTATTCCTGGTTGGGAACTTCACAAACTGTTTGAACTGCGTTGAAGAGAAAGAGGCATGGTTAAAATAGTAGGGTCTCAGGCTAACGGCTAACAGCTCAATGTCTGGGCTACAAAATGGCTTGGATTACACCATCTGTTGTTAACTAATAAAGCCAGCCCTCCTCCCTTATGCTTACCGGAAGAAGCGCTATCCCTGTCCCCTCTAATGGTCTGGAAACCGCCAATAGTGACGTTCCCTGTGGGGATGTCTTAATGTCTCAGTCAAACATACTAGACTAGCTTCTCTGTAATCCCTTTGTCCACGGACTAGACCCTCAAGTTCCTCCATGTTGTTATTCATCGATCTCACATTGCCCATAAAGCTCGACGGGATAGCCGGCTTGTACTTCCTCAGCTTTGCTTTACACTTCCATCCCGCCCTTCATCCACACCGCCGCCTTTTCAACTCGTCCGGAAATTTTGTCTGGGATTCAGCAGCGCCGAGTGGGCTAAATCCAAGAGCTGGGCTCGGTTGTAAATAATTGAGGACTCGGTGTACATTCGGTGCTGCTAAACGTAAGAAAAAGTGCCTCAGTGATTAAAAGGACCGCTAAAACCTTCGTAAAACAGTAGCACTCCATAATCCTGAACTATTATAGTTCAACTGTTGCAAAAAACATACTAAAACAACAATTAACACGCAAACAATGGGAGCTGCTTAACAGCCGACCACACAGGGTGGAGGCAATTCTTGACATACACACATTACAAACACACATACATATACACACACACACACTGGCATGCTCTTTACTTATACAAGCAAACATACACATTGCATATCTTTCACTCCTTCTAAAATCTCACACAAATACCCCCCCCCCCACCCTACACACACACACACCCTCTCTCTCACACACACACGCACACACATACACACAGAGCAGCCAGTTTCCTTCAAAGCTTATCTTTAATAGCTTCAAGTCCCCTGCTGCCTCCTCTCCCTGTACTGTCTGTCTGATGTGCTAGCTTTATACTAGCAGCTACTGGCTGGCAGCAGAATCACTCCTCTCTTATCAGTGTGTGTGTGTGCGTGCGTGTATGTGTGTGTGTGTGTGTGTGTGTGTGTGTGTGTGTGTGTGTGTGTGTCCATCTCTTTTTCTTCTCTCTTTCTCACTCTCCTTCTCACTTTCTCTTACTTTCTCCTTCTCTATTTATATATTTCTTTTTTTTTGTAACCAAACAGGTCCTTTTTAGGGTTGCACATTTTGGGGAATATTCAGAGGTTACATAGAGCCGTTAAATTCTACAACCACCTAAAAGTAAGCGATTCCCAAACCTTCCATAACAAAGCCATCATCTACAGAGAGATGAACCTGGAGAAGAGTCCCCTAAGCAAGCTGGTCCTGGGACTCTGTTCACAAACACAAACAGACCCCACAGAGCCCCAGGACAGTTACACAATTAGACCCAATCAAATCATGAGAAAACAAAAAGAGAATTACTTGACACATTGGAAAGAATTAACAAAAAAACAGAGCAAACTAGAATGCTATTTGGCCCTAAACAGAGAGTACACAGTGGCAGAATACCTGACCACTGTGACTGACCCAAACTTAAGGAAAGCTTTGACTATGTACAGACTCGGTGAGCATAGCCTTGCTATTGAGAAAGGCCACCGTAGGCAGAACTGGCTCTCAAGAGTAGACAGGCTATGTGCACACTGCCCACAAAATGAGGTGGAAACTGAGCTGCACTTCCTAACCTCCTCACAAATGTATGATCATATTAGAGACACATATTTCCCTCAGATTACACAGATCCACAAAGAATTCGAAAACAAATTCAATTTTGATAAACTCCCATATCTATTGGGTGAAATACCACAGTGTTCCATCAAAGCAGCAAAATGTGTGAGCTGTTGCCACAAGAAAAGGGCAACCAGTGAAGAACAAACACCCATATTTATGTTTATTTATTTTCCCTTTTATACTTTAACCATTTGCACATCGTTACAACACTGTATACCCTATATACATTATATGACATTTGAAATGTCTTTATTATTTTAGAACTACTGTGAGTGTAATGTTTACTGTTCATTTTTATTGTTTATTTCACTTTTGTTTATTATCTACTTCACTTGCTTTGGCAATGTTAACATATGTTTCCCATGCCAATAAAACCCTTGAATTGAATTGACTTGAGAGAGAGAGAGAGAGAGAGAGAGAGATAGAGAGAGAGAGAGAGAAGCAACCCCTCATCTCTCCGTTCCCCTTCCCTCGCCTCCTTCGGGCCACGCGGAGCAGCAGAGCAATACGGTTTTAATTGAGGAGCATGTGTATCATTCTTCTGAGTTGTAGTAGTTGGGATCTGTTGGGATTTGTCCCCGAGGACGAAAAGGATTGCAAAGAGAGAGCGACAGAGACTGGGAAATAGGACAGAATATATAGCAGTCGCTTCTTTTGTGTTTGTTTAAACTCCCGGAGAGGAGCATATGATACTTGTGCGTCGTCGCATGCACTTCTTTTCTGGGTATACCGCGTAATATTTACGCACTGTGAAACACCGAGCTGGAGCGAAGTCTATTCGGTCCTGGACGCACGATGCTGATCGGTAAGTCTCAAGCTTTTTACATTTTATTCAGAAACAGCGCTGATGTGGCTTCGAGGGTCCACTGTCCGTTCTCCTTTCATTTCTGGAGACGTGTAGCCCACTGTCGGGCGCCTACAACGCCTGCCTCAACCACTGATCGGGTTTGCCTTTTTAAACATGTGCATTTTATATAAAATATGACAATGTTTTATACAAATATAGCCTTGTAAATTGTAAGCACTAGTGGGAAGACCAGTGCACAGTTGAATTCTCAAATATGAATTGAGGGACAGTCAAATTCAGATGCAGATTAATGTGCAGTGTTGGCTGGTAATTGTAGCCTTTGCATTTATCTGTTTGTTTATTCATCTGAAATAGACAAATGGAATATTTGTCTTGCCAGACCATTGGAAGTGTAGGATACCGCAGCCACCCGAAGATTACGCACACTGGTCCCGTCAAATCTCCTTCAAATTCGGAGATGTGGATCATCAGTGAGGTTAAGCCTGTATAATATTTATTATTTCTATTAACATTTCAAATGTGAGTTTTCTTTAAAATATGACATGCTATCGAAAGTAAGCTGCCGGTCATTTTTGGGACAAAATCTTAGGCTACCGCAGAATGTATCGCTTTTTTGGTATGATGAGATCTTATTTTAACCTTTCTTCAAGGACGAATCCAGTGTATACCAAACTTAAATTCAACACATATTAATGTATCTGCTGTTTTGATGTTGAACTTGAGTTGATTTTTCCTCAACTTTCCGGGTGCGTAGGCTATCGGTCTCTTACCTGTGAATAAAATATTTACAGAAAGCGCTCCGCTAATGCATTTGATAAGGAAAGCGGCTCCTTGTTGGTTAACTATAATAACGTCATTATTCATGTTAGACCTTAGAAACGAAATCTGAAAATGAAGGATTGCCTTATTAAAAAACGGTTTTCTCTCGTATGGGGGGGACTAAAGCTGGAATAAAGCCATCGACGACTCATGGTTCACAGTCGCTTCAACTAGTTTTTTCCTATACTGTGGTATAGGCTATTGAAATAATAAATAATCGTTTTTATTTCACCTTTATTTAACCAGGTAGGCCAGATGAGAACTAGTTCTCCTTTACAACTGCGACCTGGCCAAGATAAAGCAAAGCAGTGCGACAAAAAAAAACACAGTTACACATGGGATAAACAAACGCACAGACAATGACACTATATATTATCTATATACAGTGAGTGCAAATGTAGTTAGATTAGGGAAGTAGGACAATAAACAGGCCATAGTGGCGAAAAAGTCACAATTTAGCATTAATACTGGAGTGATAAATGTGCAGATGATGATGTGCAAATTTGCCTTTGGTGCTGGCAGAGATACTGGGGTGCAAATGAGCAAAAAGAACAATATGGGGATGAGGTAGTAGGGTGGGCTATTTACAAAAGGGCTGTGTACAGGTGCAATGATCAGTAAGCAGCTCTGACAGCTGATGCTTAAAGTTAGAGGGAGATAGGAATCTCCAGCTTCAAGGATTTTTGCAATTCGTTCCAATCATTGGCAGCAGAGAACTGGAAGGAATGGCGGCCAAAGGAGGGGTTGGCTTTGGGGGTGACCAGTGAAATATACCTGCTGGTGCGCAGGCTACGGGTGGGTGTTGTTATGGTGACCAGTGAGCTAAGATAAGACGGGGATTTACCTAGCAAGGACTTATAGATGACCTGGAACCAGTGGGTTTGGCGACGAATATGTAGTGAGGGCCAGCCAACGACAGCATACAGGTCGCAGTGGTGTGTAGTATATGGGGCTTTGGTGACAAAACGGATGGCACTGTGATAGACTACATCCAATTTGCTGAGTAGAGTGTTGGAGGCTATTTTAAAAATGACATCGCCAAAATCAAGGATCGATAGGATAGTCATTTTTACGACGGCATGTTTGGCAGCATGAGTGAAGGAGGCTTTGTTGCGAAATAGGAAGCCGATTCTATAATTAATTTTGGATTGGAAATGTTTAATGTGAGTCTGGAAGGAGAGTTTACAGTCTAACCAGACACCTAGGTATTTGTAGGTGTCCACATATTCTAAGTCAGACCCGTCCAGAGTACTGATGCTAGTCAGGCAGGCAGGTGCGGGCAGCGGTCGGTTGAAGAGCATACATTTAGTTTTACTAACATTTAAGAGCACTTGGAGACCACAGAAGGAGCGATGTATGGCGTTGAAGCTCGTTTGGAGGTTTGTTAACACAGTGTCCAATGAAGGGCCAGATGTATACAGAATGGTGTCATCTGCGTAGAGGTGGATCAGAGTCACCAGAAGCAAGAGCGACAACATTGACATATACAGAGAATAGAGTCGGCCCGAGAATTGAATCCTGTGACACCCCCATAGAGACTGCCAGAGGTCCGGACAACAGGCCCTCCGATTTGACACACTGAACTATCTGAAAAGTATTTGATGAACCAGGCGAGGCAGTCGAATGCAGTGATTGATCTTTGGCCAGGTCGATGAAGACCGCTGCACAGTACTGTCTTTTATCGATGGCGGTTATGATATCGTTTAGGACCTTGAGCGTGGCTGAGTTGCCCCCATGACCAGCTCGGAAACCAGATTGCACAGCGGAGAAGGTTCGGTGGGATTTGAAATGGTCGGTGATCTGTTTGTTAACTTGGCTTTCGAAGACTTAGGATAGATATAGGTCTGTAACAGTTTGGGTCTAGAATGACCGCGGCAGCTTTCCAATCTCTAGGCACCTCTGATGATACGAAAGAGAGGTTGAACAGGCTAGTAATAGGAGTTGCAACAATAGCTGCGGATAATTTTAGATAAAAAGTGTCCAGATTATCTAGGCCAGCTGATTTGTAGGGGTCCAGATTTTGCAGCTCTTTCAGAACATCTGCTATCTGGATTTGGGTGAAGGAGAAGCATGGGGGTGTCTTGGGCAAGTTGCTGCGGGGGGTGCAGAGCTGTTTGCCGGGGTAGGGGTAGACAGGTGGAAAGCATGGCCAGCCGTAGCAAAATGCTTATTGAAATTCTCGATTTATCGGTGGTGACAGTGTTTCCTAGCCTCAGTGCAGTGGGCAGCTGGGAGGAGGTGCTCTTATTCTCCATGGACTTTACAGTGTCCCAAAACTTTTGGGATTTAGTGCTACAGGATGCAAATTTCTGTTTGAAAAAGCTAGCCTTTGCTTTCCTAACTGACTGTGTATACTGGTTCCTGACTTACCTGAAAAGTTGCAAATCGCGGGGGCTGTTCAATGCTAATACAGTACTCCACAGTATGTTTTTGTGCTGGTCAAGGGCAGTCAAGTCTGGAGTGAACCAAGGGCTATATCTGTTCTTAGTTCGACATTTATTAAATGGGGCGTGCTTATTTAAGATGGTGAAAGCATTTTTAAAGAACAAGCAGGCATCCTCTACTGACGGGATGAGGTCAATATCCAGGTCGAATAGAAAGGCCTGCTCGCTAAAGTGTTTTAGGGAGCGTTTAACGGTGATGAGGGTTGTCGTTTGACTGCGGACCCCTTACAGACGCAAGCAATGAGGCAGTGATCGCTGAGATCCTGGTTGAAGACAGCGGAGGTGTATTTAGAGGGCATGTTAGTCAGGATGATATCTATGAGGGTGCCCTTGTTAACTGATTCAGGGTTGTTCCTTGATAATTTGTGTGAGATTGAGGGCATCTAGCTTAGATTGTAAGACTGCAGGGGTGTTAAGCATATCCCAGTTTAGGTCACCTAACAATACAAACTCTGAAGATAGATGGGGGGCAATCAGTTCACATAGGGTGTCCAGGGCACAGCTGGGGGCTGAGGGTGATCTGTAACAAGCAGCAACAGCAGTGAGAGACTTATTTCTGGAGAGGTGAATTTTTTAAAGTAGAATCTCAAGCTGTTTGGGCACAGACCTGGATAGTATGACAGAACTCTGTAGGCTATCTTGGCAGTAGATTGCAACTCCGCCCCCTTTAGCAGTTCTATCTTGATGGAAAATTCTGTCGCTGGGGATGGAAATTTCAGAATTTTTGGTGGCCTTCCTAAGCCAGGATACAGACACAGCTAGGACATCAGGGTTGGCTGAATGTGCTAGAGCAGTGAATAAATCAAACTTAGTGAGGAGGCTTCTGATGTTAACATGCATGAAACCAAGGTTTTTATGGTTACAGAAGTCAACAAATGATAACGCCTGGGGAATAGGTATGGTACTGGGGGCTACAGGGCCTGGATTTACCTCTACAACACAAGAGGAACAGAGGAGGAGCAGGGTAAGGGTACGGCTAAAGGCTTTAAGAACTGGTCATCAAGTCCGTTGGGCACAAAGAATTAAAGAAGCAGATTTCTTGGCGCGGTAGAATAGATTCAAGGCAATTATGTACAGACAAGGATATGGTAGGATGTGAGTTCAGTGGAGGTAAACCTAGGCGGGGAGTAACAATGAAAGAGGTTGCATCTCTGGAGGCACCAGATAAGCCAGGTGAGGTCTCTGAATGTGTGTGTGGGGGGGACTGGTGGCTCTACAGTGAAATAAAACAGTAAGAGCTAACATAAACAGCAATAGACAAGGCATATTGACATAAGAAAGAGGCAAAAAGCAATCACAGGTATTATATATTGGGACCCAATATTTTTGTCCTAAATGGATTTCCCTAGTTGTAGTTCCAATGCAAGGGAGCGTTCAGAATGCTAACGGGCTGGGGCGAGCAGTAGGGTCTTTGGCGTCATCGCATCGAAAAAGCCTGTTCAAGGACCACGTCGGACGTTTACGTCGGCAGACCAGTCGTGATGGATCGGCGAGGCTCCAGTTGGCTAAGAGGTAGATGGGCCTAGCTTGAGGCTAGCTCAAGGCTAACTTGTGCAAGCTTCGGGGACAATGATGTTAGCCAAACAACAGTCACTCGGCTGCAGCAAGCTAGCTGCGATGATCCGGTGTAATAATCCTGTGATAGCGGCAGAAATCCAGTGATGCGTTGGTAGCGCACTGTGCTCACTGGCCTGCACCAGCCAGTTAAAGTTGGCTGGTGCAGGCCAAGGGCAATGTTGAGGGTCCGGTTATATGGCATGAAGAATTAGCAGATCCGATCCACATTGGGTGAAGCGGGATGCAGGAAAGTATATTTAGTTCACAGGGGAGATGTTTGATGGAAAGTGAGATTAAGAAACATATACGGAAAAAGACGAAAAGCAAAAAAAAAAAAACTGTTTACAGAGGACAAGACAAACACGTCCGCACAGCTACGCCATCTTGGAATCAAAAAAAGGTTAATCAATTTAGTTTATTTTGTCAATAATAATTCAGGCATATCTTACATTTTGTAATTTAAGATAGACAGTGGGGAGAACAAGTATTTGATACACTGCCGATTTTGCAGGTTTTCCCACTTACAAAGCATGTAGAAGTCTGTAATTTTTATCATAGGTACTCTTCAACTGTGAGTGACGGAATGTAAAACAAAAATCCAGAAAATCACATTGTATGATTTTTATGTAATTAATTAGCATTTTATTGCATGACATAAGTATTTGATACATCAGAAAAGCAGAACTTAATATTTGGTACAGAAACCTTTGTTTGCAATTACAGAGATCATACGTTTCCTGTAGTTCTTGACCAGGTTTGCACACACTGCAGAAGGGATTTTGGCCCACTCCTCCATACAGACCTTCTCCAGATCCTTCAGGTTTCGGGGCTGTCGCTGGGCAATACGGACTTTCAGCTCCCTCCAAAGATTTTCTATTGGGTTCAGGTCTGGAGACTGGCTAGGCCACTCCAGGACCTTGAGATGCTTCTTACGGAGCCACTCCTTAGTTGCCCTGGCTGTGTGTTTCGGGTCGTTGTCATGCTGGAAGACCCAGCCACGACCCATCTTCAATGCTCTTACTGAGGGAAGGAGGTTGTTGGCCAAGATCTCGCGATACATGGCCCCATCCATCCTACGGTGCAGTCGTCCTGTCCCCTTTGCAGAAAAGCATCCCCCAAGAATGATGTTTCCACCTCCATGCTTCACGGTTGGGATGGTGTTCTTGGGGTTGTACTCATCCTTCTTCTTCCTCCAAACACGGCGAGTGGAGTTTAGACCAAAAAGCTCTATTTTTGTCTGTAGGATTTTCATCCATGACGGCGTAGTGTGTTACTAATGGTTTTCTTTGAGACTGTGGTCCTAGCTCTCTTCAGGTCATTGACCAGGTCCTGCCGTGTAGTTCTGGGCTGATCCCTCACCTTCCTCGTGATCATTGATGCCCCACAAGGTGAGATCTTGCATGGTGCCCCAGACCGAGGGAGATTGACCGTCATCTTGAACTTCTTCCATTTTCTAATAATTGCGCCAACAGTTGTTGCCTTCTCACCAAGCTGCTTGCCTATTGTCCTGTAGCCCATCCCAGCCTTGTGCAGGTCTACAATTTTATCCCTGATGTCCTTACACAGCTCTCTGGCCTTGGCCATTGTGGAGAGGTTGGAGTCTGTTTGATTGAGTGTGTAGACAGGTGTCTTTTATACAGGTAATGAGTTCAAACAGGTGCAGTTAATACAGGTGATGAGTGGAGAACAGGAGGGCTTCTTAAAGAAAAACTAACAGGTCGGTGAGAGACGGAATTCTTACTGGTTGGTAGGTGATCAAATACTTATGTCATGCAATAAAATGCAAATGATAACGCCTGGGGAATAGGTATGGTACTGGGGGCTACAGGGCCTGGATTTACCTCTACAACACAAGAGGAACAGAGGAGGAGCAGGGTAAGGGTACGGCTAAAGGCTTTAAGAACTGGTCATCAAGTCCGTTGGGCACAAAGAATTAAAGAAGCAGATTTCTTGGCGCGGTAGAATAGATTCAAGGCAATTATGTACAGACAAGGATATGGTAGGATGTGAGTTCAGTGGAGGTAAACCTAGGCGGGGAGTAACAATGAAAGAGGTTGCATCTCTGGAGGCACCAGATAAGCCAGGTGAGGTCTCTGAATGTGTGTGTGGGGGGGACTGGTGGCTCTACAGTGAAATAAAACAGTAAGAGCTAACATAAACAGCAATAGACAAGGCATATTGACATAAGAAAGAGGCAAAAAGCAATCACAGGTATTATATATTGGGACCCAATATTTTTGTCCTAAATGGATTTCCCTAGTTGTAGTTCCAATGCAAGGGAGCGTTCAGAATGCTAACGGGCTGGGGCGAGCAGTAGGGTCTTTGGCGTCATCGCATCGAAAAAGCCTGTTCAAGGACCACGTCGGACGTTTACGTCGGCAGACCAGTCGTGATGGATCGGCGAGGCTCCAGTTGGCTAAGAGGTAGATGGGCCTAGCTTGAGGCTAGCTCAAGGCTAACTTGTGCAAGCTTCGGGGACAATGATGTTAGCCAAACAACAGTCACTCGGCTGCAGCAAGCTAGCTGCGATGATCCGGTGTAATAATCCTGTGATAGCGGCAGAAATCCAGTGATGCGTTGGTAGCGCACTGTGCTCACTGGCCTGCACCAGCCAGTTAAAGTTGGCTGGTGCAGGCCAAGGGCAATGTTGAGGGTCCGGTTATATGGCATGAAGAATTAGCAGATCCGATCCACATTGGGTGAAGCGGGATGCAGGAAAGTATATTTAGTTCACAGGGGAGATGTTTGATGGAAAGTGAGATTAAGAAACATATACGGAAAAAGACGAAAAGCAAAAAAAAAAAAACTGTTTACAGAGGACAAGACAAACACGTCCGCACAGCTACGCCATCTTGGAATCAAAAAAAGGTTAATCAATTTAGTTTATTTTGTCAATAATAATTCAGGCATATCTTACATTTTGTAATTTAAGATAGACAGTGGGGAGAACAAGTATTTGATACACTGCCGATTTTGCAGGTTTTCCCACTTACAAAGCATGTAGAAGTCTGTAATTTTTATCATAGGTACTCTTCAACTGTGAGTGACGGAATGTAAAACAAAAATCCAGAAAATCACATTGTATGATTTTTATGTAATTAATTAGCATTTTATTGCATGACATAAGTATTTGATACATCAGAAAAGCAGAACTTAATATTTGGTACAGAAACCTTTGTTTGCAATTACAGAGATCATACGTTTCCTGTAGTTCTTGACCAGGTTTGCACACACTGCAGAAGGGATTTTGGCCCACTCCTCCATACAGACCTTCTCCAGATCCTTCAGGTTTCGGGGCTGTCGCTGGGCAATACGGACTTTCAGCTCCCTCCAAAGATTTTCTATTGGGTTCAGGTCTGGAGACTGGCTAGGCCACTCCAGGACCTTGAGATGCTTCTTACGGAGCCACTCCTTAGTTGCCCTGGCTGTGTGTTTCGGGTCGTTGTCATGCTGGAAGACCCAGCCACGACCCATCTTCAATGCTCTTACTGAGGGAAGGAGGTTGTTGGCCAAGATCTCGCGATACATGGCCCCATCCATCCTACGGTGCAGTCGTCCTGTCCCCTTTGCAGAAAAGCATCCCCCAAGAATGATGTTTCCACCTCCATGCTTCACGGTTGGGATGGTGTTCTTGGGGTTGTACTCATCCTTCTTCTTCCTCCAAACACGGCGAGTGGAGTTTAGACCAAAAAGCTCTATTTTTGTCTGTAGGATTTTCATCCATGACGGCGTAGTGTGTTACTAATGGTTTTCTTTGAGACTGTGGTCCTAGCTCTCTTCAGGTCATTGACCAGGTCCTGCCGTGTAGTTCTGGGCTGATCCCTCACCTTCCTCGTGATCATTGATGCCCCACAAGGTGAGATCTTGCATGGTGCCCCAGACCGAGGGAGATTGACCGTCATCTTGAACTTCTTCCATTTTCTAATAATTGCGCCAACAGTTGTTGCCTTCTCACCAAGCTGCTTGCCTATTGTCCTGTAGCCCATCCCAGCCTTGTGCAGGTCTACAATTTTATCCCTGATGTCCTTACACAGCTCTCTGGCCTTGGCCATTGTGGAGAGGTTGGAGTCTGTTTGATTGAGTGTGTAGACAGGTGTCTTTTATACAGGTAATGAGTTCAAACAGGTGCAGTTAATACAGGTGATGAGTGGAGAACAGGAGGGCTTCTTAAAGAAAAACTAACAGGTCGGTGAGAGACGGAATTCTTACTGGTTGGTAGGTGATCAAATACTTATGTCATGCAATAAAATGCAAATTAATTATTTAAAAATCATACAAAGTGATTTTCTGGATTTTTGTTTTAGATTCTGTCTCTCACAGTTGAAGTGTACCTATGATAAAAATTACAGACCTCTACATGCTTTGTAAGTAGGAAAACCTGCAAAATCGGCAGTGTATCAAATACTTGTTCTCCCCACTGTAGGTTTAGTATATATTTATTGATTGTCTGCATTGTATTGAGGATTTTTACTTTGAGAAAGACAAAAAATCTATTCAGCTGACAGCTGAATTTGAATTATGAGTTTTCACACCATTAAGCAATCACTAAATCCTATTATTGAAATTGATCAGCCATGACCTGCCCTCTATACGTAGGAGCCAATGGTATTATAATGACAATATCAATAGAATATGCTATTGATAGCTTATATAGTATAGGCCTCTCTCTTACCAGTACTTCTGATTTATTTGCTTTATAGGCCAAGGTTACAGGAACATTGCAACAACCTTGACTGGTTATCTTAAGGCTCTCCTCTGGATCTCAGCATGGTTGCCTCTGAGAAACTGAAACAAGATTTATGACCTTATCAGTCCACTCTAAAATGGAGGACTTTGCCGTTTGCTCTAAACTTGATCCGGCAAACCATGACAACATTGAGGCAGTCTGTGTATTGGTAGTGGGGTTGAGAGGGGTGTGAGAATTATGGCCACTAACCTAACACTGCTCTACTGCCATTTTACTGACCTGCCAGAGTCACTACTGGAATGTATGCGTCCTATATGACATCAACTCTGTCTCTGCATGTATCAGGCATGGAGCCCATCTTTCCAATTTAGAGAGAGAGAGAGAGAGAGAGAGAGAGAGAGAGAGAGAGAGATGAGAGAGAGAGAGAGAGAGAGAGAGAGAGAGAGAGAGAGAGAGAGAGAGAGAGAGAGAGAGAGAGAGAGAGAGGAGAGAGAGAGAGAGAGAGAGAGAGAGAGTGAGAGAGAGAGAGAGAGAGAGAGAGAGAGAGAGAGAGAGAGAGAGAGAGAGAGAGAGAGAGAGAGAGAGAGAGAGAGAGAGAGAGGAGAGAGAGAGAGATGGGATATTATGGGGATCTAATACAGAGAGGAACACACTGAGTCTTGTTTACTGACTGTTATGGCCACTGAGACACACACACACCACACAGGGCCCCCACCAGGGATGATGGATCTGTTTTTGAGATTGCGGGGTGCTCACAGATCCCAGCGCTAGCTCTTAAAATGGCTTCGGTGCAACGCGCTGATGACTCGTGCAAATGGCTTCCATTAGCATTTCTCCAGATCTTTATTCCTACTCGTAATGCCTTCCTGAAAGGGCCTACAGGGAAGACAGATACATGTGGAGCACAAAGTTGCCAAGGAGATGTATGGTGGAGTATTTAGGAGGTCTACTTTACTGTTCTGTTCTCACCTAGACCCTCACCCTCTAGCATCGGTCAAGCCATAAACTGAAATCACCCCACCCATCAGACTGTGGTGCATAAAACACAGACACTTTTCTGCCACAAGTTTGGTAGGGCACAGCATGATCTCTCTCTCACACACACACTCACACACACACACACACTCGCACACGCACACACACGCACACACTCACACAGTTCCTTGTTGATATACTGACTGTCCAAGTGGGGAAAGGTCTGTAGGCTGACTGTCACCCCTCTCTCACCTTACTCCCAGGCTGCAGCAGACCTGAACCCACCCCTCACCCCTCTCCCACCTTACTCCCAGGCTGCAGCAGACCTGAACCCCACCCCTCACCCCTCTCCCACCTTACCCCCAGGCTGCAGCAGGCCTGATTATAGCCCTGCCTGTCTGTACCTTTGGGAGGGGACTCTTTCCTTTCTTCTCCTCGGCTGCTCTTATCTGTGGGATCAGGGGAATCAGAGGGAGCTGTGGTAAACAGGGACCCAGACCGGGGCTAGGCCAGGGCCAGGCCAGGCAAGGGGTAATTACAGAGGGGTAGAGTTACCAGTGTAAATCAGTGAGAGCAAATTAAAAGACTGTGGAGTTGGATTGAAGAAAAAATAACTAGTTTGTCTGATTGCAATAGTTCCCACCAGCTTCCCTCTCTAAGTTCTCACATCCTCATACTCCACGTACTAACATCACAGGGTGTGTGAGTGTGTGTGTGACATTTTGTTTGCTGCTCCTGAGCAGAGACAGAGGTAGAGTCAGAGAGACAGAACCTCTTATCCTACCTCACCCACTATGCTATTCCACCTCCTGACACACACACATACACACACGCACACACTTACACGCACACACACAAACACACACATACATTTTGTTCTTCTATCCTCTTGGGGACCTTCAATTAATTTATCCCCTAACCCCTAACCCTTAACCTAACCCTTAACCTAACCCTAACCCTAACCCTAATCCTAAACTAAATCCTAACCCTAAATCCTAACCCTAAACCTAACCCTAATTCTAACCCTAACCCTAATACTAACCCTAACCCTAACCCTAGCCCCTAAGCTTAATATAGCCTTTGTCCTCAGGGGGACATGGGAAATGTCCCAACGAGGTAGAATTGTTTTACTATCCTTGTGGAAACCTTTGGGGATTTTAGGTCCCCAAAAGGATAGAAGAACCAACCGAAACACACACCAATACACACGCACGCACGCACGCACGCACACCACACACACACACACACACTTTATCTCTCTCTCTCACACACACACACACACACACACACACACACACACATAAACCAGGCTATCCTACCTCCCTCACCCCATGGGCCTTGCCCTGCTATGTATGCCTCGTGAGCTGGGTAGGAGCTGATTCCCAAACCCCTTTATCCAATCAGAGCCCCCAGGTCCAGTTGGAGGAACCCTGAGTCAGGGATACTGCTCTCTCTCTGTATCTACTGCCTGGCTGTGTCTCTTTGTCAGCTCTCCTAACACTACATGGAGTTACTTACCTTGTTAGTCCCAGCAGAGGTGCATGGCGGGTGATGTTTGCCTATGCTCTGATGGATCTGGGGGGATGGTGGTGGGTTGTATAGTACAGTCACCTAATGATTAGTGTCTACCTGGACCTGCAGGGGCTGTTCTCTCTCTATGTTTCTGTTCTTCTTGAGTGTTTCTTAATGTTGTTTAGTGGTCATACATCTACTGTATATGTGCCCTTGAGTGTGCTTTTGTGTGTGTGTGTGTGTGTGTGTGTGTGTGTGTGTGTGTGTGTGTGTGTGTGTGTGTGTGTGTGTGTGTGTGTGTGTGTGTGTGTGTGTGTGTGTGTGTGTGTCAGCCCCTCTGACTCGGGTCCCCTAGTGAGGCTCTGCCACAGTGTGTGAGTGACAGTCATTACAAAGAACAACACTGCTGAATACTGAACACCAAAGCCACTCCACTTAACCCCTAATTCCCATGTCTCCAAGGCAAAAAATGCTAAACAACTCAGCCTATGATTGTGTGTGTGTCGTGCATAGGTTACGTTTTCTTTTGCGTTGTAAGCTTGTGTGTGTGTCTGCGTGCGTGTCTGTGTCATGTACATTTTCATTATAAGCCTTAGTGTGTGTCTGTGTCTGTGTGCTTACAACCTCTTGTCAGCTGCGGTCTCCTGGAGGAAGCTTGCTCTTTTTAAGTGAAGAGGGTGACTCGTCCTCCACTTGACTTTGAGACCATTAGTTAGAGGAGGAACAGAGAGGACAGACCTTAACAACAGACACAAGCCGAGAGGAGGAACAAGGACAGGAGAGAGTGAGAGAGAACCAGCACTATTGTAAAAATATTTATTTTCCCTTTTGTACTTTAACTATTTGCGCATTGTTACAACACTGTATATAGACATGATATGACAATTGAAATGTCTCTAGTATTTTGTAAATTGTGTGAGTGTAATATTTACTGTTCACATTTGATTGTTTATTTCACTTTTGTTTATCCATTTCTCTTGCTTTGGCAATGTACAGATCTACAAAAAATTGGAAAACAAATACAGTTTTGATAAACTCCCATATCTACTGGGTGAAATACCACAGTGTGCCATCACAGCAGCAAGATTTGTGACCTGTTGCCACAAGAAAAGGGCAACCAGTGAAGATCAAACACCCATATTTATGTTTATTTATTTTCCCTTTTATACTTTAACCATTTGCACATCGTTACAACATTGTATACCCTATATACTGTACATTATATGACATTTGAAATGTCTTTATTATTTTGGAACTTCTGTGAAGGTTTTGTTTACTGTTCATTTTTATTGTTTATTTCACTTTTGTTTATTATCTACTTCACTTGCTTTGGCAATGTTAACATATGTTTCCCATGCCAATAAAACCCCTTGAATTGAATTTAATTGAATTTAATTGAGAGAGAGAGAGAGAGATCTTTCTCTTCTTCCAATGTGTTTCTTGGTTGTCACACCAGGCAGTCTAACTTCCTTGACCCTTAAAGACTGAGTCGTGGCATTGATTTTACCATCAAAACCAGGGAGGGCAGCCATCACAATCATGTGGTTCTCTCTCAGGCACTGACCTAGAATACTCCGGGGTCCACTGCACAAAATAGAGTGCAGCTTGTGTGAAAAGGATGGTAGCCACCAGAATGCACAGACACACTGTATGTCTTCCAAATTGCATCCTATTCCCTTTTCACCACTTTTGACCAGAGCCTAATGGGCCCTGGTCAAAAGTAGTGCACTACATAGGGAATAGGGTGCCATTTGGGACAAAGACAATGGTGCCATTCTAATGGCTGTGTCTCTCTACTGTAGGATCTGTTAGCTTTGTTAGCCATTTGCCTGTACTGGCTCTGTAATCTCAGGAGTATTTATTTAACAGTCTGTTGCGCACTGGATTAATTAGACCTGCAGTGAATTAAATGCTTTGCCCTGGTCCTCTACCCATACCTCACACACACACTACCCAGCTAGCACATAATGTTCTGAGAACCATATGGGTCTTAGAGCTTGGTGAGAGCATGGTTGTCCTATGGTTATTTTGCATACAACCTTCTTACAATTTTCTGGGATTGGTGCCAGCATACCCAGCTAGCACATAACGTTCTGAGAACAATATGTTTCTTATTTGGGAATTTCAGTACTTCAGCATAATGTTTTCTGCAGGTTTTCTCGTGGTTTTATTTAAAGTCATGTTCTCAGAATGTTCAGAGAACAATAAGAAAACGTTATTCTGTGGGAAAATGTCAGTACTTCAGTTTAACGTGGACTAAGTCCATGGATAGACAACAGACAATCATAGGTTCGAATCTCACTGAGGCTGTGCCACAATAAAAAAATAAATGTGTTTGCATCATTAATGCCTAAGCAAATCCATTGTGCTCTCTTTGTGCTTGGAGTTCAAAACAGTTAACCTAAGCTAGCAGTGTTATTAAAAGTATTATTGAAACATTAACGTTATTTAATTATTTTCAAATAACTTATAATTAATAAAACAAACCTCCCAGGAAAACTTTCAGGAAACTATAGTTTAAAAAAAAGGCCTTAAATAAAGGTTAAATAAAAATAAAAAAGAAATAAAAACACGTTCTCAAAACCTCCCTGCAACTTACTAGTGTTCCCAGAACACGCAAAATGTTCACTTCCATTCTCAGAACATTTAAAAAAACGTTTTTAACGGACAGGAAACCGATGGCTTTGTTCCCAGAACCAATGGAAAACAAAAAAGTACATTCCCACAACTTCCAAGGAACCAAATGTGCTAGCTGGGAAGCGTCCTCACTCTGATATACTGTACACACACGCAGGCACAAACACATACTGTATACACACACATAGACGGCACATAGAGGTTTATCAACCTTGCTATGATGATCAGTCATACTGTTTCAAACCAGGTCAAATATAGTCCTACTGTAGCACTATTAGACAGGGACAGAAGCAGTCAGTGTGAGCGGCTTTGAACTTTTCTGTCTCAATCTCAGTGGCTCTCAGCCGCAGGTTCAAATTAAGAAGAGAGAAAGAGGGAACAGAGAAAATTGTGCAGATGAGAAAAAAGAAAGGGTGTACTGTAGAGAAGAGAGGAGAACAGTGTGAATGTAGGCTGTCATTCTGATCCGCATTTCTCCTTTGTTATTATTTACAGTTGAAGTCATTAAAACTCATTTAACATTTCATGTTAACAAACTATAGTTTTGGCAAGTCGGTTAGGATATCTACTTTGTGCATGATACAAGTAATTCTTCCAACAATTGTTTACAGACAGATTATTTCACTTATAATTCACTATATCACAATTCCAGTGGGTCAGAAGTTTAAATACACTAAGTTGACTGCGCCTTTAAACAGCTTGGAAAATTCCAGAAAAATATGTCTTGGCTTTAGAAGCTTCTGATAGGCTAATTGACATCATTTCTGTCTACTAGAGTTGTACGTACTTTGTTGCGAAATGTGGAAATCAATCCCAGAACAAAAGCAAAGGACCCTGTGAAGATGCTGGAGGAAACAGGTACAAAAGTATCTATATCCACAGTAAAACTAGTCCTATATAGACATAAGCTGAAAGGCCTCTCAGCAAGGAAAAAGCCACTGCTCCATAAAAAAGCCAAACTACGCTTTGAAACTGCACATGGGGACAAAGATCATACTTTTTGGAGAAATGTCCTCTGGTCTGATGAAACAAAAATAGAACTGTTTGGCCATAATGACCATCGTTATGTTTGGAGGAAAAAGGGGGAGGCTTGCAAGCCGAAGAACACCATCCCAACCGTGAAGCACGGGGGTGGCAGCATCATGTTGTGGGGGTGCTTTGCTGCAGGAGGGACTGGTGCACTTCACAAAATATATGGCATCATGAGGAAGGAAAATGGTGTGCATATATTGAAGCAACATCTCAAGACATCAGTCAGGAAGTTAAAGCTTGGTCGCAAATGGGTCTTCCAAATGGACAATGACCCCAAGCATACTTCCAAAGTTGTGGCAAAATGGCTTAAGGACAACAAAGTCAAGGTATTGGAGTGGCCATCACAAAGCCCTGTAGACCTCAATCCTATAGAAGATTTTTGGGCAGAACTGAAAAAGTGTCAGAGCAAGGAGGCCTACAAACTTGACTCAGTTACACCAGTTATGTCAGGAGGAATTGGCCAAAATTCACCCAACATATTGTGGGAAGCCTACCCGAAACGTTTGACAATTAAACAATTTAAAGGCAATGATACCAAATACTAATTGAGTTTATGTAAACTTCTGACCCACTGAGAATGTGATGAAAGAAATAAAAGCTGAAATAAATAATTATCTCTATTATTCTGACATTTCACATTCTTAAAATCAAGTGATGATCCTAACTGACCTAAGACAGTGAATTTTTACTAGGATTAAATGTCAGGAATTGTGAAAAACTGAGTTTAAATGTATTTGACTAAGGTGTATGTAAACTTCCGACTTCAACTGTAGCTATATAAAGTGCAGTAGAAAGAGCCTACATCAGACACTGTAAGGCTGACACAAGTGGCTTTCCTTGAGGAGTTTCTCCTTCCTTCCATACCTCTCAGGTCTGAAGAGCCTGGTGACTCAATGGCATTGAAAAGGCTTAATGACGACATTCTATTATTTCTCCTGAGCAACCAGTCCCTCATTCTCAACACTCTTTATGTATCTTGTATCTTTCCTCCTTTAAACTACCTGTCTCTCTCTCTCTCTCTCTCTCTCTCTCTCTCTCTCTCTCTCTCTCTCTCTCTCTCTCTCTCTCTCTCTCTCTATCTCTGACCATTTTTTTTTATTGACGGGGTGGGGGGGCCTGGACAAATCTTTTTGCTCGTGCTGGTGCTGCAGACGGCTATATCGGTCAAATGTTTGGACAGACCTACTCATTCAAGGGTTTTTCTTTATTTGTACTATTTTCTACATTGTAGAATTATAGTGAAGACATCAAAACTATAAAATAACACATATGGAATCATGTAGTAACCAAAATATATATATTTTGTATTTTTGATTCTTCAAAGTAGCCACCCTTTGCCTTTATGACAGCTTTGCACACTCTTGGCATTCTCTCATCCAGCTTCACCTGGAATGCTTTTCCAACAGCCTTGAAGGAGTTCCCACATATGCTGAGCACTTGTTGGCTTCTTTTTCTTCACTCTGCGATCCAACTCATCCCAAACCATCTCAATTGGGTTGAGTTCCGGTGATTGTGGAGGCCAGGTCAACACTCCATCACTCTCCTTCTTGGTCAAATAGCCCTTACACAGCCTGGAGGTGTGTTGGGTCATTGTCCTGTTGAAAGACAAATTATAGTCCAACTAATCACAAACCAGATGGGATGGTGTATCGTTGCAGAATGCTGTGGTAGCCATGCTGGTTAAGTGAGCCTTGAATTCTAAATAAATAACTGACAGTGTCACCAGCAAATCACCCACACACCATTACACCTCCTCTTCCATGCTTCACGGTGGGAACCACACATGCAGAGATCATCCGCTAACCTACTCTGTGTCTCACAAAGACACAGCGATTGGAACCATTGCTCGTGTTTCTTGGCCCAAGCAAGTCTCTTCTTCTTATTGGTGTCCTTTAGTAGTGGTTTCTTTGCAGCAATTCAACCAAGAAGGCCTGATTCACGCAGTCTCTTCTGAACAGTTGATGCTGAGATGTGTCTGTTACTTGAACTCTGTGAAGTATTTATTTGGGCAATTTCTGAGGCTGGTAACTTTAATGAACTTATCCTCTGCAGCAGAGGTAACTCTGCGTCATCCTTTCCTGTGGCGGTCTTCAGGAGAGCCAGTTTCATCATAGCGCTTGATGGTTTTTGCAACTGCACTTGAATAAACTTTCAAAGTTCTTTCCATATTGACTAACATTCATGTCTTGAAGTAATGATGGACTGTGGTTTCTCTTTGCTTATTTGAGCTGTTCTTGCCATAATATGGACATGGTCTTTTACCAAGTAGGGCTATCTTTTGTATACCACCCCTACCTTGTCACAACACAACTGATTGGCTCAAATTAACTTTAAACAAGGCACACCTGTTAATTTAAATGCATTCCAGGTGACTACTTCATGAAGCTGGTTGAGAGAATGCCAAGAGTGTGCAAAACTGTCATCAAGGCAAAGGGTGGCTACTTTGAAGAATATCAAATATATTTTGATTTGTTTAAAACTTTTTTGGTTACTACATGATATGTGTTATTTCATAGTTTTGATGTTTTCACTATAATTCTACAATGTAGAAAATAGTAAAAATAAAGAAAAACCCTTGAATGAGTAGGTGTGTCCAAACATTTGACTGGTACTGTATATTTTTTAATCTTAATATTTATTTTTATTCAGATTTTTCAGGTGATCCTGCAGCACCCTCAGCAACCCTACTTCCTGCGGCTATGCCCCCCCTCCCACTTTCTCCCCCTCTCTTGCTCAGTGAGGGGCTCAGAGGGAATATCCAGTCTCTGTGTGTGCTGATTTCTGCAGCGCTGGCTGCCATTCTGCACATTAGCGTGTGACAATGGTTCTCTTTGAAGTAGGTTATCTTAGCGACTAGCAAGGCTCACAGCCTCTCAGTCCAGCCCAGTGCTGCTGCCTGCCTGCTGTATAAATGTGCCAGCCAACTCACTATGCAGACAGGGCCAGCTGTGAGCGTGAGCACGGCCACTGGCAGACAACGCACTGTACACGGGCACATTCAGGCACACGCGCATGCACACACAAACACACACACACACACACACACACACACACACACACACACACACACACACACACACACACACACACACACACACACACACACACATACTCTATCACCTCATGTGCACTCTAAACAGTCACTCACATGCTTTACACACAGACATCACACACACATACCCATGTTCGATGTATGCTACACACATCCTCAACACAGAGACACACACACACATTCTGTGCCAGATAAGAGCCACTCCCATCCATCAGTTCCTCTATCAACACTCCATCCATCTTTCTCTCTGTGTCTGGCGCTGTCTTCTCTCTCTCTCTCTCTCTCTCTCTCTCTCTCTCTCTCTCTCCCCCACCCCTTTCTCTAACTCCCCCACTCTCTCTCTGTAGTCCAATCTGAAGGCCTAGTAAAGCTGCTTCTTTCATTGGAGTAAATGCCTTTATTCCAGCTCCTTTATGAGCAAGCTGATAAGGAATGCCTTTTATCCAAAGCAGATTGGCTTTTTTCAATGTTGTGTGTGTGTGTGTGTGTGTGTGTGTGTGTGTGTGTGTGTGTGTGTGTGTGTGTGTGTGTGTGTGTGTGTGTGTGTCTGTGTCTGTGTCTGTGTCTGTGTCTGTGTCTGTGTCTGTGTCTGTGTCTGTGCATGTGTGCGTGTTGTGTTCAAACGTGCAGAGTTTATTTGAGCATGTGTCTGTTTTTTTAATGCCATTTATGTGAAATTATCTCATGTATGTGTGTAGATCACACACACACACACACAAGAACAAGAGACGACTCAGGGTGGCTTCTTTCAATTTTAAAGTGACATTTCCGTGATTACACATAATCATTTGAGGACTGGAATCATGCAGGTGCAATTAACTGGGACAAGCTAATCATTTCGCTCCCTCACTACTGGTGCGCGTGTGTGTGCGCGCATGTGTGTGTGCATGTATGTGTGTGTCTATGTGTGTATGATTGCCCATGCTTGCGTGTGTGTTGTGAAGGAGGTTGTGTAGGGAATTGATTAAGACTGTGAAGTGGATTTGTTGGCGGGCACAGTAGATTATCCTTGGCTGTGTTTGACTCAGTAGCTGTGTAAACTAAGCCCTGCCCAACATACGGACTCCTGTCTCCTCTCTTCCACAGCTTTTTTAGATTCTATTAGGATCCCCATTAGCCGACGCCAGCCTCTAGTCTTCACAGGGTCAGACCCATAACGAAAAATACATTACAGACAAAAATACTTTACATTTACATACATTTAAAACCATTAACGTAGACATTACAACTAGGTCAGATAGGGGAGAGGCGTTGTGTTGTGAGGTGTTGTTTTATTTGTATTTAAAGCAAATGTTGCTGTTTGCTTGAGATGGGAGTTCCATGTAATCATGGCTCAGTATTATACTTTGCGTTACATTGAATTCGTTCTGGATTTGGGGACTGTGAAGAGACCCCTGGTGGCATGTCCTCTCTCCCACAGCCAAGATATTGACAGGCGTTGGATGGCCTTTGATGACATGATGATTCAAATGGAACAACAACACATACGCTGTTTTCACTTTCCTTTTTCCTGACTAGACTTGGCTCTCCCCTATTTCCTCATTTAGATTTCCATTTTTCTTTGAGACATTGATTTCTAAGTAGCTTTTTTTAATTCTGCAGTTGTTGGGTCTCAGTGTAGTGATTCTCATAGTGTCCTAAGTCCTTGGCTCCAGGATTAATGTGTTGTGTTGTGTTGTGTTGTGTTCCATTGTCTTGGTCTCTTAGTGCGACGGTGTGTCTGTGACAGAGAGCAGGGCAGAGCCTGGTAATGCAACATAATGTAGGCCTGGTTGGAGTTCTGCTCTTTGTGGTACCGTTCCACTTCATGGGATGGCTGGAGGAATGAGACGTAGGCTACAGCCATCGCCCACGCCTTCCAGCCCCCCAACCATGCCCAGCCAGCTACCACTGAGTGTGTCCTCCCCCGCCCCTTCTCCCTCCCCAGATTCACTCTGTGGTTTTTCCATGAGGCTGATGATTCTATTCAGGAGGATGGTAAAATAGTAGTAAGGGGCTGATAGAACTCAACGAGGGGGAAGTGATGTTGCATCTGTTCAACAGGCAGACATTTTGCAGACATAGCATCTATCAGAGAGAGAGGAGTGAATTCATCAATGAGGGGAGATTGTGAACACACAAACCCCAAGCGCCCCTCCCACTCCCCACCCACCAGCTCAAATCAGCAGCTCGTTATTACAATCAAGTCCACGGTTTGTTCTTTTAGCATAATCAAAGCTGTGCCAAGCTGCTGTGGCTTTGTGCTTTTGGTGTGTGTGTTTCTGTGTGTATGTGTGTGTGGGCGTGTGTGTGTGTGTGAGCTGGTGGGTGGTGGTATTGTGATGCAGTGCGGCGGAGCGTTAGGGAGATACAATGGTATAGATGATCACATGGTTCCAGACCCAGATCACACCTTAGAATATTGTGTTTGTGCTTTGTGACAGCTGGTTTAGTATCCATGGCGACCCAGGCTTCATCCCAGACAAGCAGTCAGTTCAACCCGTTGACCACACCCCTCTCCCTCTCTTCAGATGAAACAGAGTGAATCTGAGGTCATGACAGAGATAATCATTAGGAGTTGGGTCAAGACAAACAGAGAAGGACATTCTGTAACAGAGTGAAGTGGATTGTAGTAATAGGATGTTGAAGGTAATAGATGTCATTGCTGTGCTAGTCATATTGACATTGCAGAGTGAACCTGGGCTTCACAGTAGTATCTCTCTCTCTTGGTTTGTTTGTGTGCGTGTGTGTGTGTGTGTGTGTGTGTGTGTGTGTGTGTCCGACCACCAGCCACTTAGTCCTGCTGTAGTCCAGTCCAGATTAACCCCTTAATCCTTTTTGTCTCTCGAAACCGCTGGCCGGGGCCAGTCTGATCAGATTTAGTCTGGATTAGGTGAAGTATTCTGACATATGTTATCTAGGGGTCAAAGGTTATGGACGATTGGCCGGGCTGTGTCCTGTATCTGTCTATAGCCTTTAGCTCTGTTACCATTTTCCTCTGTCTGTCCAGTCCCCTATAGAGTCACAGTCCAACGATCTACCGTGTGTGTGTGTGTGTGTGTCCCGATGACCCCCAAGCTCATTCTCCATCTCTTTATTCTATCGTATGCCCTTGCTCCCTTGGTAGGTGGCACAATTTGACGCTTGCGAACACTCCAGTGGCTTTCAATTGGGATTTTTCTCCCTTTGAAATCTGCAAAGGCCTTCATGGCTGCACAGGAGAGAGGCAGAAAAGAGAGAGGGAGAAAGAGCAAGGGAGAGCGAGAAATAGTGAAGGAAAGGAGAGTGGAGTGTTTTGTAGTTGGTGTCTCAGCTCTGTGGTTCCACTCTCTAGCTCTAGAACCTGAGGAGACAGCTCACTATATCATTCAGCTGTTTGTTATTTTGTCTAACCCAGGAGTGGGCTGCCGAAGGGGCAAAGTGTCTATCTACCTCCCCCACTGCCTGAAGGTGGATCCCATGCATCACTCGGAGATGTGTGTCTCTCTCTCTCTCTCTCTCTCTCTCTCTCTCTCTCTCTCTCTCTCTCTCACTTTCTCATTCTCTCGCTCTCTCTCGCTCTCTCGCGCTCTCTCAATTCCAGGGGCTTTATTGGCATGGGAAACATATGTTAACATTGTCAAAGCAAGTGAAGTAGATAATAAACAAAAGTGAAATAAACAATAAAAATGAACAGTAAACATTACACTCACAGAGGTTCCAAAAGAGTAAAGACATTTCAAATGTCATATTATTTATATAAACAGTGTTGTAACGATGTCTCTCTCTCTCTCTCTCTCTCTCTCTCTCTCACTGTGGTATTTCACCCAGTAGATATGGGAGTTTATCAAAATTGAATTTGTTTTCGAATTCTTTGTGGATCTGTGTATCTCTCTCTCTCTCTCTCTCTCTCTCTCTCTCTCTCTCTCTCTCTCGCTCTCTTCCCTCTCTCTCTCTTTCTCTCTCTCTTTCTCTCTCTCTCTTTCTCTATCTCTTCCTCTCTCTCGCTCTCTTCCCCCTCTCTCTCTTCCTCTCTCTCTCTCTTTCTCTCTCTCTCTCTCTTTCTCTCTCTCTCTCTGTGTTCATCTGGTAGTGTGTGAGCTTGTGTGATGTTTATTCTTCGGCTATCAGGTGTCGGGGGCCATTGTTCAAGCTGACTGAACTGAACCAGACTGAATTCCTGTGATTCACTTTTCTATTCCAGCCGTGTTAAAGCAAACAAGTCCCATGGGGTGATTCTATGTTTGACTAGTCTTAAAAACCATTAAGCAGTTGGTTATTTCTGTCTCCTGTGTGTGTCTCTCTCTCTCTCTCGCTATCTTTCCCTTTCTCTCACACTCTTTTTCTTTTACCACTCTCTTATCTTTCTGTTCCTACCCTACGTATCTGCTCTGCTGTGTCCTTAAACCGTTCTTAAAGTTCTTCTCTGCTTTCTGTTGTTGATACAGACCGTGGCTGTGCGGCTGATAGGAGTTAATGGAGTTATTTGGTTTAATATAGAAGTGAGTGTTTATCGGCAGTCTCTGGGGCTTTGCTGAGGGGAAATGTATTTGAAATTCCTGGTGCTTCTCTTCCTCTGGCGAGTCACACTGATCTGTGCTTCTGCTCTTTCTGCGTCGGATCATAAAAGCCAGGGGAAAGGTTACTGCAAATGCCACTCAGTGTTGGCCTGATGAGCAAGGCTCTCACTCCCTCCACCCTCCATCTTCCCCCTCCACCCTGCACCCCATCTCCCCAGGCACATGGCCCTCTCCCTGTATTTTCCCCAAACTCTCCCTGCATTTAGCCCCCACCAGCTCTTTTGACAAGAGACACGGACCAGTGGTTCCCTCTGCATCCTCTGAGATGGTGCCTCCCCCCTCACCTCCAGCTCCCTCTGCCCAGCCCTGTCCCTCTCCTGTCAACCCCCCCTCCTCTTCCAAACACCCCCAGCTATCGTCTTGTCATGGAGGTCACACACCTGTCACTACGTGTAAACAGGAATTGGATAAATCCAATCCACTAGAGAGAGAGAGAGAGAGAGAGAGAGAGAGAGAGAGAGAGAGAGAGAGAGAGAGAGAGAGAGAGAGAGAGAGAGAGAGAGAGAGAGAGAGAGAGAGAGAGAGAGAGAGAGAGAGAGAGAGAGAGAGAGAGAGAGAGAGAGAGAGAGAGAGAGAGAGAGAGAGAGAGAGAGAGAGAGAGAGAGAGAGAGAGAGAGAGAGAGAGAGAGAGAGAGAGAGAGAGAGAGAGAGAGAGAGAGAGAGAGAGAGAGAGAGAGAGAGAGAGAGAGAGAGAGAGAGAGATTCTGCGCCATTAAAAAACAAATCCAAATTGAAATACCTATTACAATTTGGCTAAAACTAATTAAATGCGTGATTGAACCAATCGAACTCTATCGCAGCGAGGTGTGGGGTCCACTTACAAAACAAGATTTTACCCACTGGGACAAACATCCCATTGAGACCTTTAATATTATAAACTCAAAAAAGAGCAATTAAGTTTTGGAAACACCTAAAACACAGTGACCCCCTCTCATATCATTACCAAGCCCTGCAATACCAAGAGTTGAGCAAAGATAAGAGTCCCTTCATCCAAATGTTCCGGGGGCAGAGTTCACAAACTTGTTCCACTAACACACTGAAGCCTCAGGACCAGAACATCCAATCAATCAGAATTAACCAAATTACAAAACATCTAAAACAAAACTACATTACCTATTGGAAAACACAAGCACAAAGCAAAATGCAGTGCTATTTGGCCCTAAATCGACAGTAGACCATGGCAAACTATCTGACCATGGTGACTGGTCAAAACCTCAGGAAAACCTTGACAAAGTACAGGCTCAGCGAGCACAGCCTTGCTATTGCGAAGGGTAGACACAGGAAAACCTGTCTCCCTGTAGAAGAAAGGCTGTGCAACCACTGCACCACAGCAGAACCAGAGACAGAGCTGCATTTCCTGACAAAATGTCAAAAATATAAAACTATCAGAGAGAGTCACTTCCCCAAATTTAAACAAGTAGTCCAGGGCTTTGAGGACCTCTCTGAAATAGAAAGGCTGCCAATCCTTTTGGGGGAAGACATGGACAGCTGTGCGCTGGCAGCATGCTATGTTGCTGCCTGCCACAAGTTGAGGGACAGTGCCTGACATATTTAATGCCTTTTTATTTCCTATGTTGTTATTTTGTTCTTTGATGTAATTATAAAAAATATTTAAAAAAGAGAGAGAGAGGGAGAGAGGGAGAGAGGGATGGAGGGAGAGGGAATGAAAGGTAACAGGGTGCCAGAAGGAGGCTGTGCACTTTTCTGCTGCTCAAGTGATTAGGTGTCTGTCCTTATCGCCATGCCAGCAAGTGGCTGAGGCCCACTCTACTCCTTCTGAAAGGATGCACAATTATATAGCTGCTGCCGCAGAGACCACAGCTTGCCCATTACCCCCCACACCCCACCCCCTCAGCGAGTGGCACACTGCTAGCCAATCACAGCTCAGGAGTCCTGTTATGGCCCCCAATGCACCAAACACCTGCACAGACACTGATAAGAATCCTATCTGCTGCCCCTCTGTCTGTCTGTCTGTCTGTCTGTCTGTCTGTCTGTCTGTCTGTCTGTCTGTCTGTCTGTCTGTCTGTCTGTCTGTCTCCCACTCTGAGACCAGACAGGGGAAAGAAAGGTCCTAAACTGCAGTGGAAGAGCTGAGAAGGATGACGGGGGCTTTCATTGATTGCTTTTCAAATGTAATGGTTTATGTGTATTCTTTATAGTGCGGATCAAAACCAAATAGGCATCTCAAGGCAGCCTTGAAGGCTTTGGTGGGGGGGGGGGGGTGATTCTTCTGCCAGGTGTGTGTGTGTGTTGGTTGGTTGTATAAATCCATAAAGCAAGATGGCGGTCCAGCCTAGCCTGGGTGTGTGTACGCTGTTGGAATGTCTCACATGTACAATCCCCCCTTTGTGTCTACGCCTGTCTTTGTAATTACACACAAGTAATGAGAGGAGAGGTAGCCGAGCCAGCGCTTTGAGGAAGAGGAGAAAAGACAGCAAAGATCAGAAAGCCTCCTCACAAAGACATGCCAATTTGCAGCTTGCAGCTGTTTCTCTTCTGAGAGCGAGCATGTGGATGGCCTGTCTTCTCTCCCCTCTCAGCCTGAAGAGCGCTTTACCATCCAGGCAGCTAGGGATTGTTTCTAGGACATCTCTCGCTGGCTGGCGCTGGCTACTGATTGGTGGGCTGGTGTTTTGGCAGGGGAAGAGGATGACACTTCTGTTGTCTTCTGTTGTATTCACTTCTACAGCTTTGTCTGTCTGTCAGCTGGGCTGAGCGCTGTTGTTGTGAGCCATGAACAGGTGTTCAGACACCGACGTGATAAGGGAGATGCGTAGAAATAGAGACAGAATATGTCTACCCAGCCACCTCCGCTGCTGGGCTGTCAGCTGTCCTGAACTGTGTCAAAACAGGCTTTACTGTAGTGAGGAAGAAACAGGTCCGCTCGGAACTGATAGACAAAAGAATATGTGTAATTATGTGTTTGACATTGAATTTTGTACACTGTGTGTGTGCATCTGCGCTGTTGTTTGTTTTCTGGCTCGGGCCCTCAATTTGTCCAAGCCATACTCTCACCTTTGTTAGCTGCATATGCTGTTGAAGGTGAAACCAAAAATAGCCTAATCAATCTATCTGGCGTCCATAAGGCATGGCACTGCTCGTTTCAAATTAAGTCCCCCAGATGTGCTTCTGTAGATTAATCTCAGCACTCACAAGCAATTATTCGCCAGCGACACTGAGGCACAAGGCTTATTTGAAACAATTAGAGCCCAGTTCGGTCAGAATTAACTTGTTCATTTTCCAACCTCCGTCTGGGATTGCGAGCGAAGGCATTTTAAAGAGCTATAGTCACATCATTGGTTTCCTACCTCCGCAGCATGTCCTTCAAGTGACCTATTGGGTAAATACATGAGGTGTGACCAGGCAAGACACTTGACACAGTTTACAGTTGATGAGGCTGGTATTTATTTACGTAGTTATTTCAGTTTTCAGTTTGGACACTGATGGCTGAGGTTTAGCTGTGGACATGTAGATGTTTTTTTATTTAACTGTAAACTAACCATCCACCTGCTGCAATTAATTGCTTGGCATACAAACTGGAATTTTAACTGACGAAACGTCTAGATTTTGGAACATTTTAGAAGTAATTTTAGAAATCAGTGGGTTATCATTAACTCTCCTCCCAAATATGTAGGACATCTGACAGTACTGTGGTGGCAGAATTTCGAGTTTTCCACAACAGTACTGTGCTGGTTGATTGTTTCCAGGATTATACTGTAGTAAGTCTTTAGGAATACAGTAAGCCTCCTTCCATCTCCTAGTACCACATTCGGAAAAGTTAAAGGAACCTTCAGAGCAGCACTAAGGCTACAATAGGCTACGTTAAGAGAACAAGGCCTGGTATATCTGGCTTGCCTTGCCTTGCTAACTTCATGTAGAGTTGAAAAAGTGGAGAAAAACCTACACAGCCTGCAGCTACAACTTAACAAGAACAAAGCTTTGCCTTTTTATAGCAAGTACAGATTTCCATGAAGACGTATAATTGGCCTTAGATGTACACCTAAGAGGGGAATTCAAATTGAGTGTTTAACGGAAAGGGGGAAAACAAAGAGGCAGGAAATGGGCTGAGATTTAAGAGAGAAGAAAATAGAACGGTAGATTGGCATGGAGACTAATAATCAGTGAGGCAAGGTATCTGTGCCTTCAGGTTTTTGCAGTTTTTGCAGTCGGCTCCAGTTTAGAACCTTTCTGGAACAAACAGCAGAAGCCACAACAGCAACAAACAGTGTTCCCTAGTTCCGTATGTCATCCTATGTCATTTAAGCTATACAAATACCTATATATTGTAAGCTAGATAGGTATTTGTGCTTCTTAGCTTCTGTCCCATTTACTATTATTCATTACCAGAAGGTCACATAACCCATCTAAATAAACACTTTGAATGTGCTTTCTTCTCACATGCAGAATGCTATGGCAATGTGTGTAATTGTTCATTCATTTTAAAGTACTTTTCTCCAGTTTGTTTCCTTAGTGGAAAACAAAAAAAATCACCCTAAATGTATTTGCTCTGTGAAAGAAGATGACATAGAAAAACTTTGCAGATGTCAGCTAAATTGAAGCATTCATTCTATCGATTTATGACATTATTCTGGTAAGCAAGGGTTTATTCCCAAAACCTTTCACTCATTCAAGCATTGAGGAACATCCCGCGCAGTCCACCCCCCCCCGAGAGTGTGCGCGCACCACATCAATTTCTATGGGCACAAGCACTGTTCATGACACAACATTTTCACACCCTTCTTGTTGGCAGAGAGAATATTTAGCAGGTTTAAAGCTTATTTCCTGCAATTCTACACATTTTGTAATGGGGTGCAGAACTCATTTTTCAGTTTTAAAGCATTTTGCCATGTCTAATGTGTATTCATGAGATTCAAACATTACAACAAAATCTATGTGCAAAGAAACCTAGCTAATAAACGTTAGCTGACATGGGCTAGTTGATCTGGACATCTAATGTATGCAATGACTGACATGACAAGAGGAAAACTGATGATGCACTACCCAATTTAGAAATTGCACCTTGTGCATTCTACTATCATAACTTTCAAGAGTAAGTTGGAAGCTGGACTGACACCACAGTGGTTCCCAAACTGTGGGGTGCACCACCTATGGGGGGCATGAGGGGTCGACGGGGGGGAGCGCCCCACAGTTTGGAAACCACTGTTCTAGGGAAACATATAATGACAGAAGAGAAGCTGCATGTATCTAATTATAGACAAGTTGACTAAAACATTGACTACCAAAATGTTGGAAATTATAAGTAGAAACGTATCTAAATCAGGCCCCCAAAATATACTGCACACCATGTCAAAAAATACAAATATCAGATGTTCACTTTATTACATATAGTCGGGCAGTTGCGGATGGGTTATTAGCAATTGCGGGTGAACAAACAGCTGACCCGCGCACCACTAGTGTGTGTGTCACTGTTTCCTCTCGCTCTCTCCCTCTCTCTCTCTCACTTCTCTCCAATCAGCATAGAGATATATTTAGCAAGCAACCTCTTGCCCATATTTATTTTCACTAACCTCAAATCCTACTCGTCCTCCAATCGGGTACCCTCTGCTGGCCCACCGTGGCTAATCAGTTTATAATGAGATGTCACAGTTGGCATGACGGCAGAGTGATGGTCGGCCGCTCAGCCTGAAATGTATTCATGTAAAAAAACATGTAGCAGTTAATGTCACAAATTTGCTGAGGAAATTAACCTAATCTGAGCTCCTGTCAATCCTACATTCCCAATCCCTGGGTCTGGGTCGGAGAGTATAGCCCATCTGTATGAGTAGCATATTTACTTTCCATATCCGTTAAATTTGTTTGATGGGCTCATGCTGAACATAATCCATCATCATGTAGTAGACTCTGTGAAATGTATTTTGAATTAGTTTTGACACACCAATAATGTATGCAATGTATGAGGGTAATGATGGTTAGGTCATGATGATATAAGCTATACGCTAACCACTTCCTTGATGAATGTTAAAGTTGTGTATGCGCATTACCTCTGATGACTTAGAGGCCCTTTTAGAGGTGCTAACAGCTTGTAAAAACAATATATTTTGTTATTGAAAATATATTTAACAGTGATTTAGATGGTATAATGATTCCATACACTGTTCAGTGCTTGTTTTCTCACATAAGGGTTTTTCTTTATTTGCACTATTTTTTACATGGTAAAATAAAAGTGAAGACATAACACATATGGAATCATGTAGTAACCAAAAAAGTGTTAAACAAATCAAAATATATTTTATATTTGAGATTCTTCAAAGTATCCACCCTTTGCCTTGATGACAGCTTTGCACACTCATGGCATTCTCTCAACCAGCTTCATGAGGACCGCCACAGGAATAAATAAATGCTTCACAGAGTTCAAGTAACAGACACATCCCAACATCAACTGTTCAGAGGAGACTGTGTGAATCAGGCCTTCATGGTCAAATTGCTGCAAAGAAACCACTACTAAAGGACACCAATAATAAGAAGAGACTTGCTTGGGCCAAGAAACATGAGCAATGGACATTAGACCGGTGAAAATTTGTCCTTTGGTCTGGAGTCCAAATTTGAGATTTTTGGTTCCAACCTCAACCAAATTTATATGGTTTTGGATGAGTCAGACCGCAGTGAAGGAAAAGCAGCCAACAAGTGCTCAGCATATGTGGGAACTCCTGATGGAAAGCATCCATGTGAAGCTGGTTGAGAGAATGCCAACAGTGTGCAAAGCTGTCATCAAGGCAAAAGGTGGCTATTTGAAGAATATAAAATATATTTTGATTTGTTTAACACTTTTTTGGTTACTACATGATTCCATATGTGTTATGTCATAGTTTTGATGTCTTCACTTTTATTCTACAATGTAAAAAAACAAATAAAGACAAACCCTTGAATGAGTAATATTCCAAACATTTGGCCCCCAGTGTATAAGCATCTGCTCCTGCTTGAAAGTAGAACCCGTCACTATCTCTCAGAAAGGATGAGAGCAGATAAGAAACTGCAGGCATACTTACTTCAAATTCTTGCCCTCAAAAAAGGAAAGAAAACATGTATTTTTCTGAGGTTGTTTTTCTGTTTATCGACACGCTGAATTTCCGTGTACAGCTGCCTCTACAGCGCTATAGCCGGCCTAGGGCTCCATTCTGCATAAATTAATGCATTTGATATGTCCTCCTCTTTTCCTTCTCTTGCTTTAGTGCTAGAAATCATAACAGTCTCCTCTCTGTGGCTGGGGCTCTGCTCTCCCCTCACGGGGCTGTGTGCAGGGGGGAGCTGGGCAATTTGTTTCTGGATGGCTCCAGGCTTATTGGCTCTGCTTGACAGATGGACCGCGCGCATGCCTCCTCTCCTCTCCTCAGGTTCGGGTTGGGGGAGGCACGCGCTGCTCTCTTTGCTGCGCCTGACAAAACTCATTACAGACGCTCCCAGGTAGAGACGATGTCTCCACGAGGTCCCGTTACTGCTGCCGAACCTCGCGCCGTCGCTATCTCTCGCCGTGGAGTGCCGCCGACCCGTAGCCAAAGAGACAAAACCCATTTGGTAGTTTCAGTATGGTTGAGTGATACTGGACTCACATTCTCAAGGCTCACAGGTTACAGACACATAGGGAGGGGAGGCTTACTCTACAATGACAAAACACCACTGAACAACTGGCAGATATGATGAAGAGCATTCTGAGGATTTCTACTAAGTAAAAGCTGCATTTAGTGAAGAAGTTAACTGTAGGCACAAAGGCGCCGATACATGGCATGCTTCATATAAGCTATTCATTCATCTAAATGATACTTTCCATCAATAAATGTTCAATCAACTTAGCAAAACATGAACTGGCTATATCTCTGGGTCGTGTTTGAAGAGACCTGCCTGCGTTTCTCCTCGTAATTGAATTCAAGCTATAACCTTGTAACCACTAGCCAGTCAATAGCAGCAACACAAGCAGAAGCTGATGTGTGTGTGATAACGCCAGCGTGGCAGAGTGTTAGCGTCTCAGGCCAGGGGCTGTTATTGATCCTATTTAAACTGCTGTCTCGCTTCATCTTTTATTAATTGGCTTTGGTTCATTTACTTATGCACCTTAAAACATGGAGTAATGCTGAGCGGCCCAAGGTGTTGTTTCACTCTGATTCTTCACTCTTCTTCTGCTCTTATCATCTCTTCTGCTCAGGGCTTCTCTGATAGGGAAGATTGTACTGGAATGAATTGGTGTTGGGGGATACAGTATGTCTTTAAACACTGTGACACTTCATTCTGTCTTTCTTGGGGTTTCTTATGAGGACCATGACCATGGTGGGTCACACTTTATTTGGATAGTACGGGTAGTCCCGTAGACTACCCGTACTAGGTAGTAGATATACTCTACAGATGGTCATACTATCAACAAACTACACCACATGGCCAAAAGTATGTGGCCACCCCTTCAAATAAGTGGATTTGGCTAATTCAGCCACACCCATTGCTGACAGGTGTATAAAATTGAGCACACAGCCATGCAATCTCCATAGACAAACATTAGCAGTAGAATGGCCCGTACTGAAGAGCTCAGTGACTTTCAAAGTGGCATCGTCATAGGATGCCGCCTTTCCAATAAGTCAGTTTGTCAAATTTCTGCCCTGCTAGAGCTGCCCCGGTCAACTTTAACTGCTGTTATTGTGAGGTGAAAACATCTAGGAGCAATAACGGCTCAGCCATGAAGTGGTAGGCCACACAAGCTCACAGAACAGGACCACCGAGTGCTGAAGCGCGTAGCGAGTAAAAATCGTCTCTCATCAGTTGCAACACTCTCTACTGAGTTTGTGGTGGAATATTCTATTCAAGTGAGAGGGACTTTGTAATTTCTTCAAACAATCATCTTTATTCAATAACGATTAATTATTGCAATAATGAAGCCGTCAACCCAACAGTCTTGACTGTCGGACCGAGAATACAGGGTCTTTTATAGTAGACTTAAAAATGCTGGTACCACCCCTCCCATGCAGATCGGGTCGCATCATAAGCCACTTTGGGTTCATCCTATGGTCATATGTACAGGGGTGTTGTCTTAACCCCACCCTGGAGTCTTCCAGATGCAAAGATGAACAGAGACAATAAGGAATTATGTTCTACTCCTTCAGGCTATCCCTATCTCGGTTGCACCCACCACATCTTATCTGTAGGTTTTCAGGCTCCTCTCAGTTCATACAGACTGTCAGGCTCTGGCCATAGAGAAGCCTATTGCTTCTCTATAATTCTATGGTCAGTCTGGCAGTTCTATATGTTCTATGTCTGTGTGGTGTTGTGTGTGGGATCCCTAATTAGAGGCAGCTGCATTGCATTGTCTCTAATTAGGGATCCTACTTATATGTGTAATTCCCACTCCCTAGGCGTGGTTCATTGTATGTCGAATGTCCGTGTCGAAGTAAGTGTGTTTCCTTTTGTATTTGTATCGTTGTTATTTTGTATAGTTCACGTCTAGTTTATTTAATAAATGATGTCGAACTATCGCTGCGCTGCGCCTTGGTCTCTATACACACCCGAGCGTGACAGAATGAACCACCACCTGACCAAGCAGCGCAATTCGGGAGAAAAGGAGAAGACAGGACAGCGTCGTAATCGAGGAGCAGGAGAAAAAGGAGCCCATAGGCAACCACAAGAAAATTTCGGGGGGGGGGGGCTATGGGGGTGGTATGGCCGCGAAGAAGACGCGCCAGTACCACTCCCCATGTGGAATACGGTGAGAAAGGAGGAAGAGGCATATCTAACGGGAGTTTATAGGAGTATTATGGAGCTGTGTAGGCGAAATTGGGAGGATAGCGAAAGGAAGGAGCTGGAGTTAAAGGTGCCCACGGTGTGCATCCCCAGTCTGGGTCGTTCGGTGCCAACATCCCACGCCGAGTCTCCAGTACGCCTCTCCAGTCCGTTATGTTCCATGCCGGCTTCCTGTATTCGCCCTGAAGTGCGTGTCACCAATCCGGTGCAACCTATGCCGGCTTCACGCATCAGGGCTCCAGTGCCAGAGCAGTCCGCTCCACCGGTGCCCAGTCCGGGTCCGGCCGTCTGCTACCTTCCAGTGCCAGAGCAGTCCGCTCCACCGGTGCCCGGTCCGGCCGTCTGCTACACTACAGTGCCAGAGCAGTCCGCTCCACCGGTGCCCGGTCCGGCCGTCTGCTACACTACAGTGCCAGAGCAGTCCGCTCCACCAGTGCCCGGTCCAGCCGTCTGCTACACTACAGTGCCAGAGCAGTCCGTTCCACCGGTGCCCAGTCCGGGTCCGGCCGTCTGCTAGACTCCAGTGCCAGAGCAGTCCGCTCCACCGGTGCCCAGTCCGGGTCTGGCCGTCTGCTACACTCCAGTGCCAGAGCAGTGTGCTCCACCGGTGCCCAGTCCGGGTCCGGCCGTCTGCTACACTACAGTGCCAGAGCAGTCCGCTCCACCGGTGCCCAGTCTGGGTCCGGCCGTCTGCTACACTCCAGTGCCAGAGCAGTCCACTCCACCGGTGCCGGCTCCACGCACCAGGCCTCCTGTACTTCTCTCCAGCCCGGTAAGCCCAGTACCGGCTCCCCGCACTCGCCCTGAAGTGCGTGTCACCAGTCTGGTGCCATCTGTGCCGGCTCCACGCACCAGGCCTCCTGTAAGTCTCTCCAGTCCGGTAAGCCCAGTACCGGCTCCACGCACCGGACCTCCGGTGCGCCTCTCCAGCCCGGAGCTTCCCGTGATGGTCCACAGCCCGGAGCCTCCCGTGATGGTCCACAGTCCGGAGCCTCCCGTGATGGTCCAAAGGCCGGAGTCGCCTGCCACACCGGTGCCCAGTCCTGGCCCGGTTATTTGCCCCGCTCCATGGCCCGAATCGTTTACCCCACCGGTGCCCATTCCAGGACCGGTTGTCTACCCCTCTAAATGGCCGGATTCGCCTGCCACAACGGTGCCTAGTCCTGGCCCAGTTATCTTCCCCGCTCCATGGCCTGAGTCCCCTAACCCACTGATGTCCATTCCAGGACCAGTTGTCCGCCACACTCCATGGCCGGAGTCGCCTGCCACACCGGTGCCCAGTCCTGGCCCGGTTATCTGCCCCGCTCCATGGCCGGAGTCGTTCGCCACACCGGTGCCCAGTCCGGGCCCGGTCATCAGAGTAGAACTAAGGAGGAAGCTATCCACTTTGCCGGGGCCTGAACCGCCACCTGCGATGGTTATAGTTTTGTTGTTTTCCCTCCCTAACCCTCCCCTCATGTAATTGTGTTTGGGTTCTTTGCCTATTGCTTCTCTATAATTCTATGGTCAGAGTCTGGCAGTTCTATATGTTCTATGTCTGTGTGGTGTTGTGTGTGGGATACCTAATTAGAGGCAGCTGCATTGCATTGTCTCTAATTAGGGATCCTACTTATATGTGTAATTCCAACTCCCTAGGCGTGGTTCATTGTATGTCGAATGTCCGTGTCGAAGTAAGTGTGTTTCCTTTTGTATTTGTATCGTTGTTATTTTGTATAGTCTAGTTTATTTAATAAATGATGTCGAACTATCGCTGCGCTGCGCCTTGGTCTCTATACACACCCGATCGTGACACAGACATGTAATATAACAGAAATGTCCTACTATTAGTTAAGTATATAATCCTTAACTTAATATCAAACAAATCAGGTAAATATGTAATTTTCCCCTCACAAGTTTCAAACTGCCTCTGGAAGCAACGTCAGCACAAGAACTGTTCATCGGGAGCTTCATGAAATCGTTTTCCATGGCCGAGCGGCCGCACACAAGCCTAAGATCACCATGCGCAATGCCAAGAATTGGCTGGAGTGGTATAAAGCTCGCCGCCATTGGACTCTGGAGCAGGGGAAACGCGTTCTCTGGAGTGATGAATCATGCTTCACCATCTGGCAGTCCAATGGATGAATCTGTGTTTGGCAGATGCCAGCAGAACGCAACTTGCCTGAATGCATAGTGCCAACTGTAAATTTTGGTGGGGGAGGAATAACTGTCTGGGGCTGTTGTTCATGGTTTGGGCTAGGCCCCTTAGTTCCAGTGAAGGGACAGCATACAATGACAAACACCTTTCTGTGCTTCCAACGTTGTGTCAACAGTTTGGGGAAGGCCCTTTTCTGTTTCAGCATGACAATGCCCCCCGTGCACAAAGCGAGGTCCATACAGAAATGGTTTGTCGAGATCGTTGTGGAAGAATTTGACTGGCCTGCACAGAGCCCTGACCTCAACCCCATCGAACACCTTTGGCATTAATTGGAACGCTGAAAGCGAGCCAGGCTTAATCGCCCAACATCAGTGCCCGACCTTGTGGCTGAATGGAAGCAAGTCCCCGCAGCAATGTTCCAACATCTAGTGGAAAGCCTTCCCAGAAGAGTGGAGGCTGTTATTGTAGCAAAGGGGGGACCAACTCCATATTAATACCCATGATTTTGGAACGAGATGTTCGACGAGCAGTTGTCCACACACTTTTGGCCATGTAGTGTATCTGTTGATAAGCAACTGCTTGCTAAGGTTAGGGTTAGGATAAGGGTTAAGGTTAAGGCTAAGGTTAGGATAAGGGTTAAGGTTAGGGTTAATAGATAGTTAGTTGAAATGTTACTGATAGTGTGTAGATAGTCTGTAGAGCAGAGATCCTCAACAATTATTTTCTTGAGCTGCTGTTAGAGGGCTGGAATATAATTACAGATAATTTGTAGACTGCAAATTGACCACAAGAAGCCCAAACCGATATAATATTTGACTTAAACATAATAATTCCAAACCTTGCTTACATTTGTATACGATCACATATACAGTGGGGAGAACAAGTATTTGTAACACTGCCGATTTTGCAGGTTTTCCTACTTACAAAGCATGTAGAGGTCTGTAATTTTTATCATAGGTACACTTCAACTGTGAGAGACGGAATCTAAAACAAAAATCCAGAAAATCACATTGTATGATTTTTAAATAATTCATTTGCATTTTATTGCATGACATAAGTATTTGATCACCTACCAAACAGTAAGAATTCCGGCTCTCACAGACCTGTTAGTTTTTCTTTAAGAAGCCCTCCTGTTCTCCACTCATTACCTGTATTAACTGCACATGTTTGAACTCGTTACCTGTATAAAAGACACCTGTCCACACACTCAATCAAACAGACTCCAAACTCTCCACAATGGCCAAGACCAGAGAGCTGTGTAAGGACATCAGGTATAAAATTGTAGACCTGCACAAGGCTGGGATGGGCTACAGGACAATAGGCAAGCAGCTTGGTGAGAAGGCAACAACTGTTGGCGCAATTATTAGAAAATGGAAGAAGTTCAAGATGACGGTCAATCTCCCTCGGTCTGGGGCACCATGCAAGATCTCACCTCGTGGGGCATCAATGATCATGAGGAAGGTGAGGGATCAGCCCAGAACTTCACGGCAGGACCTGGTCAATGACCTGAAGAGAGCTGGGACCACAGTCTCAAAGAAGACCATTAGTAACACACTACGCCGTCATGGATTAAAATCCTGCAGCGCACGCAAGGTCCCCCTGCTCAAGCCAGCGCATGTCCAGGCCCGTCTGAAGTTTGCCAATGACCATCTGGATGATCCAGAGGAGGAATGGGAGAAGGTCATGTGGTCTGATGAGACAAAAATAGAGCTTTTTGGTCTAAACTCCACTCGCCGTGTTTGGAGGAAGAAGAAGGATGAGTACAACCCCAAGAACACCATCCCAACCGTGAAGCATGGAGGTGGAAACATCATTCTTTGGGGATGCTTTTCTGCAAAGGGGACAGGACGACTGCACCGTATTGAGGGGAGGATGGATGGGGCCATGTATCGCGAGATCTTGGCCAACAACCTCCTTCCCTCAGTAAGAGCATTGAAGATGGGTCGTGGCTGGGTCTTTCAGCATGACCACGACCCGAAACACACAGCCAGGGCAACTAAGGAGTGGCTCCGTAAGAAGCATCTCAAGGTCCTGGAGTGGCCTAGCCAGTCTCCAGACCTGAATCAAATAGAAAATCTTTGAAGGGAGCTGAAAGTCCGTATTGCCCAGCGACAGCCCCGAATCCTGAAGGATCTGGAGAAGGTCTGTATGGAGGAGTGGGCCAAAATCCCTGCTGCAGTGTGTGCAAACCTGGTCTAGAACTACAGGAAACGTATGATGTCTGTAATTGCAAACAAAGGTTTCTGTACCGAATATTAAGTTCTGCTTTTCTGATGTATCAAATACTTATGTCATGCAATAAAATGCACATTAATTACTTAAAAATCATACAATGTGATTTTTGTTTTAGATTCCGTCACTCACAGTTGAAGAGTACCTATGATAAAAATTACAGACTTCTACATGCTTTGTAAGTGGGAAAACCTGCAAAATCGGCAGTATATCAAATACTTGTTCTCCCCACTGTACAGTATTTCTCTAATTTTCGTGTGAATACTTTGGAAGCGATTCCAAAATTTTAATCACTGGAAGTATTTTATGTCCGACAGTAGAAATTAAAAAATACAAAAAAAAATGTATCAGAGAACTTGGGGGGGGGCAAATAAAATCCCCCAGTGGACAAATTCGGGAACCCTGCTGTAGAACTCTCCAAATAAAGTGTTACGCCATGGTGCAGGTGCTGGTCGAGAATCAACTTTTCCAACCTTTCCCAACATTAGTTGCATCCTACTGTACACTCTTCTCCTTCATTGTATGGCACTCCCAAGGTGCCAGTCCCACCCTCACCTCAACATATTCCTTTTAGGAAGCATCAGAAGGAGCCTGCGAGGCAGATGGACAGTGTTAGTGGAGTTCATATTCACACGGATTACTATCTGACTTTGCAAATTTCTTCTCAAAGACCCTGTGACAGAAAAGTGTGCGTTTCCCACTCTCCTGAGTGTGCTCTATTAACCAATGGCAGGTCAAACTGTGCCTAGTCATGTGTTAAATCAGGTCGCATGGAGGCTTCTGTCACCTCCCGCTAGCAGCAGAAAGAGTTTTTGGAGAAGAAGGTGAAGGAGAAAGGAGGTGAAAGGAGGACAGAACGAAGCAGGGGGAAGTAGTTTTCAACAACCAATTACCTCAGAAAAAGTGGTTTCCTGGAGAAAATGCACTAACCTAGTTTGGTTGGTGGAAGTGGTTGTGTAAATGTGTTTCTCCTTGTTGAAGAACAGGATATCTTCTGTTTATCTGCACTTCTGTTGTCTATATTGTGGTGTTTCAGGGACTCTGACAGCTTTGACACTAAACAGGGAGTGTCACTTAACAAAGTAGTGAGAGAACGTAGTTCTGTTAACAACGGACAATCACACACTTGATTAAACAGCCATTTCAGAGAGGGAGGTGAGGACGTGAGATCAGTTCTGCTCAAATAAACTCTATAAGCCATAAACCCTTCCCACACACACACATGCACGCACAAGCACACACACAGTCACTGACAAAATACACACATAGTCATAAACTGTTATAATACACATACTAACACACACTGTTATACACTTAGTCATGTTGTGTTGGGAGCACTGTCTGTGCTCCCAACACAACACAAGTGACCCAGAAAAATATGAGAAAATACATTCCAACGGCTTTAAAGGAGGGAGGCAGGGAACGGTCTGTTCAATACTCTCTGACAGCACAGCAGCAGGGAGAGATTGTCTTTGACTCTCTACGACTCCAAAGGGATTTCAGATTGCATGTCATTCAGGTGGTTTACACACCATGTTTACACACCATGTTTACACACCATGTTTACTCTCCTTGTTTACACACCATGTTTACACACCATGTTTACACACCATGTTTACTCTCCTTGTGTATCTTCCTCTGTCTGACTTCACTGTAATAGAATATTATGGGTGAGATCATTAACTCAGCATCATTAAAAATAAACAAATATACTTCTGTTAATTTCATGCAGGAAAAGAGAATCAATTGGCCTAAACAATGAGCTATTATATCCTTCATTATCCATGGACCATGCGCTGTTCCATCTAATCAACTTCAGATACCATTTTAAACTCAGGTTTTCATATTGTCATTAAGCTTAAAGGAGAGAGAGAGAGAGAGAGAGAGAGAGAGAGAGAGAGAGAGATAGAGAGAGAGTGAGAGACCCAAAGAGAGAGTTGGTGGGAGTCTTTAATTAAAGCTGATTATGCTTAATGTTCTCCGTCCATGCAGTAATGGCTCCCGTGGTAGTCCTCACACAACCTTGAGATCAAGCGGAAGTTAATTGGCTGTTAAGACTCTCCCTTTCTTCTCTCAGTCCATCTTTTCCCCCCTCTTTCTCTCCTTTAGAAGAATCGGAGCAAATGACCGGCGGTGGCTTTTCAGTATTTTAATTGCTACTACATCTCCAAGCTGTCTCACTGGGCCCAGAGCCACTTTCACATACAATACAGTACATGGGCTAAACTTAGGTATTTTATGGCTTCTCACTGGGCCCAGAGCCCAGCATGAGCAACAGCCTGTTCTGATTGACTGGAACTTTGCGTGTCACTCCTCATACTTTAGTGTGCACATTTGGTAAGCTATGATGAAGAGCTCTGTCGGCATTCAGGGGTTGTGTAAGAGGAGCATCTCAAGAGGACACACACAGATGGGCGGGGGTAGTGGTGGGGATGTTGGGAGTTATAAAACACTCATTTTATTCTGTTATTAGCATAAAAAGAACCAAGCTCACACTCACATGCTCTTATTGTTATACTGGCCCTGCACTAAAGGAACGTGTTTTCTCCCTGTAATGGAATCCAGGGACAAAGCATCGGTCTTACGTTCCTACATGAGTTCCATTTACCCAGCTAGATATGACAGTGTTTATCTGACAGAATATATTATATTACTCAGCAGTCAATAGCGCTGAAACATTTTAAACCTGAGTTAGTATCAGCTGTGTATTCATGTGGCTGTGATTGTCCTTGGGGCTTTTGGGAATCAGTTTAGAACCCATGTCTTTCACCACAGTGACTAGTCTCAGTGACACAGTGACATCCAGCTCAGTGTCTGAATGATTAGCCTTCCCTCTCCTACAGTACAATACAGGACATTAATGTTGGGCATTCAGGCTCCACGTTCAGACTACCAAAATAGAATGGAAGTCATTTTATCTCCTGTGTCCTATGTGGCTCTAGGGCTTCCTGTCAACCTTGCTGAAGGACACAGCAGCAGTAGTGATGTCCACAGGGCATTATTACACCCTGTCACCCTCAGGTCTCTGTCCCTATCCACTCCACCACTCTGCTCTGTACCACACCACCACTACCGCGGCCACATGAAGGTCCTATACATCCAGCGGACGTATCTTTGGGAGCCTGCTGTCGTCTTTGGGTTGTCCTGCAGCCCATGTCCATCTCTGTTTGTTATGGATGGAGAGAGAGGGAGAGAGAGATGGAGAGAGAGAAAGAGATTGTTCGTAGCTCCTCTGTCCAGGCTGGAACATGGATTGGTTGAGAACAGCCAGGCTGAGGGGAGAGGAGAGGGGCGGAGAGGGATCCAATCAGCTGGTTTTGAACCAAACCCACTGTGCCAACCAACCAACACAGATAATTACAAAGGGCTGCATATAGACATGCAGCCTTTCCTCTCTCCTTCTCTCCCTCCATCCTCCACCATTCAATGGGGGTTAGGGAGGTTTTAGGCGTGGTGGTGGTGGGAGAATGGGGAATAGGTAGTCTAGTGGTCATGAGCGTTGGACCAGTAACTGAAAGGTTGCTGGTTTGAATCCCCTAGGTGAAAAATCTGTCGGTTATGAGCGTTGGACCAGTAACTGAAAGGTTGCTGGTTTGAATCCCCTAGGTGAAAAAGCTGCTGACGTGCCCTTGAGCAAGGCACTTTACCCTAACTGATCCTGTAAGTCATTATGAATAAGAGTGTCTGCTAAATGACTAAAATGTCAATTTAAATCATTAGAAAGACAAAAGGGGAGGGGCTAACACAAAATGTCTGATTCAGAAATATATGAATTTTTTATAAAAAACATCCCATTTGATAGCAGTCTCGAACCTTCCGAGTGGCACAGCGGTATAAGGCACTGCATCGCAGTGCTTGAGGCATCACTACAGACCCAGGTTAATTCCAAGGCTGTGTCACAAGCGACCGTGACTGTGGATCCCATAGGGCAGCACACAATTGGCCTAGTGTCGCCCGGGTTAGGGGCGGCTTTACTTGACTCTCGCGCTCTAGCGACTCCTTGTGGCTGGCCGGGCGTCTGACTTCGGTCGTCAGTTAGACTTTGTTTTCTTCTGACACATTGGTGCGGCTGACTTCCGGGTTAAGCGGGCGTGTGTTAAGAACCCGCGGTTTGGCGGGTCATGATTCGGAGGACACATGACTCGACCGTCGCCTCTCCCGAGCCTGTTGGGGAGTTGCAGCGATGAGACAAGATCGTAATTGGATATCGCAAATTTGGAGAGGAAAAGGGGGTCAAAATATCGAATAATAAAATGTCTCAATGTGGAGATAATGTTCTTACTGTAACCACATAATGTTTTTCTAAGCTGAGTCATGTGTTAAGGAGATATGTGTTGTTGGTCCTCTTCCACAGACTAGACTGGACATTCTGTTTTAACACAGCAGTCTTGTTGTCTGGACCGCCACTGATGCATAAACACATCAGAGCCTGCACACAGGCATGTCTTTGGACAGACAACACACACACACATTACACACCACATTAAATGAGAATGACGCAATGTGATAGAAGGAGGTTAGCTGTGGCTTCAGGGCCAAATCAGCCCACCCCTCCTTCCTAACACATGTCCACACACACACACACACACACACACACACACACACACACACACACACACACACACACACACACACGTACACGTACACGTACACGTACACATACACACATGCAAACAAAGCTTTTATTTATGTATGATATGTTTGTTTTTGTGTACCTCCACACCGTAATATAGATTTCAGTGGCCTAGTGCATTCACCTAGTGCATTCACCTAGTGCATTCACATAGGCTTTGAGAATGTGTGTGTGCGTGCGTGCATCTGTGCCTGTGGGTGTTTATTCCCTCTGTTGGTCATTTGTTTCCTGGAGGTGCATGGGTGGAGGTATGTTAGTATGGGTTTTGTGTGGTACACACCTACCACATGTGTCTACGGTACATAGAGAGCAACCACTCAGTTGTCTGTGGCTGGCTATTGTACATTCCTTGATTCGTATGCATGTGCCTCGGCGCGCCGCTAGTCTTATCATCCAAACAGGCAAACAGCCAGCCTCTGATTTAATAAACTGTCTTGGGAGCGAGGGAGGGAGGGAGGGAGGGAGGCTGATAACTGTCCTCCAAGCTAGACTTACTCTGCCTCTTCTCGCGAATGTGTGTGTGTGTGTGCGTGCGTCCGTGCACAAGTCTGTGCCTCCATGTGTGTGTGACATCTCCCGGTGGAGGGCTGGGGCCCATGTGACTGGGCTTGATGTCCGCCCTCCATGCCGTCTCTGTGGGCGGAAGACAGACAGCAGTGGGCTGTCCTCACCCAGCAGCCAGCCAGGGGCAGACACAGCCAGGCCTCTACCCAGCACGGTGAACATATGCCTTGGGCTCCAGCATTGCCCCTTTACTCCTCAGCGCCACCGACCAATCATAAAACTAGGCTGAGTCTCAAATGGCACCCTATTCCCTATGGGCCCTGGTCAAAAGTAGTGCACTATGTAGGGAATAGGGTGCCATTTGGGACGCAGGCTGTTTGTCAATCTGGCAGCAGACGGCTGTCAGGACTGCTGCCTTCACTGCCTTCACCCTTATTATTCTGTCACGTCCTTCACAGATGCCCTATACATACATACTGTACATACATCAGCATACCTGTCTTTTGTCATACATACTGAATAGCTGGTCTTCACTCGTTGTGTTATATGGCTGTTATATCACAGGTCCTTGGCTTTATTGATATGATCTGCTGTTTGTTATGACATACTGAATAACAACCAGCTAGAACCACCCATGTTTTAGCATCTAATACTTTACCAAGCTCAGCTGTGGCTTAGCGTAGATAGGTCTTAGATATGGGTCGTAATGTACCAGACAATCTCCTCTCTTTCAGAAGTGACAGTTGTTTTTTTCTAAAGGTGTGTGTTATTACAAGGTCAATCTCTTCTCTTTCTAAGATGTGTGTTATTACGAGGTCAGTGTCTTCTCTTTGTAAAGGTGTGTGTTATTACGAGGTCAGTGTCTTCTCTTTCTAAGATGTGTGTTATTACGAGGTCAGTGTCTTCTCTTTGTAAAGGTGTGTGTTATTACGAGGTCAGTGTCTTCTCTTTGTAAAGGTGTGTGCTATTACGAGGTCAGTGTCTTCTCTTTGTAAAGGTGTGTGTTATTACGAGGTCAGTGTCTTCTCTTTGAAAAGGTGTATGTTATTACGAGGTCAGTGTCTTCTCTTTGTAAAGGTGTCTGTTATTACGAGGTCAGTGTCTTCTCTTTGTAAAGGTGTGTGTTATTACGAGGTCAGTGCCTTCTCTTTGTAAAGGTTTGTGTTATTACGAGGTCAGTGTCTTCTCTTTGTAAAGGTGTGTGTTATTACGAGGTCAGTGTCTTCTCTTTGTAAAGGTCTGTGTTATTGTGTCTTGATATCTCCTCATTCTCCTATCATATCAATGGTGTGTGTTGTAACGGTGTGTTACGTGCGCATTCTCAGGGCAGGTCTGGCGACCCAGAGATGATGCTGATGATTGATCCTGGCGGTGGGATAAGTACCCAGCGCAGCACCGGCCCACTGAAACGCAGCCAGCCGGAAAATTAGAAATCTCTTCATCCCTGGTCCATTTGATATCCGGTATCTCCCATCTTACCAGCTCGCACAGTGCTCCCTTCTCACAGCCAATAAATCTGTAATTAAATGATATGTGTGTATACGTGAACACCCGGTGCGCGTCCTTGAAGTATTGGCCATGGCAGTGGGGTGATAGGATGTAGGGGGGGTCGTGAAAGGGGGTCTTTCACATGCCAAGCCCCCACACATTGACACACACACACACGTGTGACTGATGGGGTCTGGTAAAGCTGTGTGTCTGGCTGATTCATTTGTAAAACAAAACAACCCAGTCAGTCTTACACCTTACCTCACACGTTACCGCCCACCTTGCCTCACACCTTACCTCCCACCTTACCTCACATCTCACCTCACACCTTACACCTTACCTCACACGTTACCGCCCACCTTGCCTCACACCTTACCTCCCACCTTACCTCACAGTTTACCTCACATCTCACCTCACACCTTACACCTTACCTCACACGTTACCGCCCACCTTGCCTCACACCTTACCTCCCACCTTACCTCACAGTTTACCTCACATCTCACCTCACACCTTACACCTTACCTTACACCTTACCTCACACCTTACCTCCCAAACGCACTGGTAGTGAGAAGATACAGAAAAAGAGACATCAAAACGTCTCTCATGAGTGTTTGTCTAACCCTATTGTGTTGTTGTGTTCTGTCCAGGCACCTCTGCCCAGGGAAACCCCCTCCTGGCCTCCCTGCCTGTCCCGGGACGTCCCCTGCAGCCCCACCTCAACCTCAAGCACTTCCTGCCCTTCAGGCTCAATGGATCGTCCCCCCTTAGCCTCTTCCCTAACTTCAGCACGGTGAGTCACACAGCATGGCATGGCACTTCAACATCACCTAGTCTTATCTATGTAACTAGCACACTTCTGCGGTGAACTCAAAATACCTTTTTGTCTGTAAAATATTCTGTTCTTTTCATTTAAGATGTCTGAAAAAATAGGCTACTCCAAGTGCCTGATGCTATTACCTTAAATTCCATTTAAGGTGGTTCGAGCCCTGAATGCTGATTTGCTGACAGCCGTGGTATTTTATTAAAAAAAAAATTATTTCACCTTTATTTAACCAGGTAGGTGTCAGGCTCTGGCCATAGAGAAGCCTAATTGCTTCTCTATGTAGCTGTGGTCAGAGTCTGACAGTGTCGTCCTTTTCTGTTTCTGTGTGGGGTTTAGGTTGGATCCCTAATTAGAGGCAGCTGCACGGCATTGTCTCTAATTAGGGATCCAATATATGTTGAGTCTGTCCACACGCTGGTGTGGGTCGTTATCGTTACATATCGATGTATGTCGCAGTCACGGTGACTTTTTACGTCCGTTCATTTGGTGTGTTTTTGTGAACGTGACGTTCGTTAGTCTGTTTGTTTTGTGTAATTTTAGTTCGTCATTTGGTTTTGTTTTATTACATAGTATGGGTCTATATGAATATACATATTATTAATAAAAGAAGAAATGTCGAACTACTATCCCTGCGCTGCGTCTTGGTCTCTCCCCACACACAATCGTGACAGAACGACACACCAGTATGAGACCAAGCAGCGCAGAGCGAGATAGCCCCGCGTCGGTTCACCGACACCGAACTCCTTGGAGGGTTCGAGTCGGACTCGTCGGAGAAGGACGACGAGGAGGACATGCTTCGGTTCCCTCACCCGTGGGGGCTCCTGGAGGAGCCAACTCCACTCCGCATGTGGACCATGGGGAGGCCCAGGTACCAATGGGGGGCTCAGAGCAAGGAGCAGGAGGAGGAGCTGGAGGAGCATTTTGGGGAGGTTCTGAGGGAATTGGTGGAGATAGAGGGAGATGGCGGAGTGGGCCAGTCCAGGTCCGGTCATCTACTCCACTCCCAGGCCGGAGCAGTCCGCTCCACCGGTACCCAGTCCGCGTCCAGCAATCTACTCCACCTCCCTGACAGAGCAATCCGCTTCACCGATGTCCAGTCCGGGTCCGGACCTCTGCCCTACTCCCCGCACCCAACCTCCAGTGCGTGCGTCTAGCCAGGTACGTCCCGTGCCAGCTCCACGCATCCGACCTCCGGTGCGCCTCCCCAGTCCGGTACGACCCGTGCCGGCTCCCCGCACCCAACCTCCAGCGAAGGTCCGCAGCCCGCAACCTCCAGCGAAGGTCCGCAGCCCGCAACCTCCAGCGAAGGTCCGCAGCCCGCAACCTCCAGCGAAGGTCCGCAGCGCCAGAGCAGTCCGCTCCACCGGTACCCAATCCGGGTCCGGCCGTCTGCTCCGCCTCAGCGCCAGAGCAGTCCGCTCCACCGGTACCCAATCCGGGTCCGGCCGTCTGCTCCGCCTCAGCGCCAGAGCAGTCCGCTCCACCGGTGCCCAATCCGGGTCCAGCCGTCTGCTCCGCCTCAGCGCCAGAGCAGTCCGCTCCACCGGTGCCCAATCCAGGTCCAGCCATCTGCTCCGCCTCAGCGCCAGAGCATTCCGCTCCACCGGTACCCAATCCGGGTCCAGCCGTCTGCTTTGCCTCAGCGCCAGAGCAGTCTGCTCCATCGGTACCCAATCCGGGTCCAGCCGTCTGCTCCGCCTCAGCGCCAGAGCAGTCCGCTCCACCGGTACCTAATCCGGGTCCAGCCGTCTGCTCCGCCTCAGCGCCAGAGCAGTCCGCTCCACCGGTACCCATTCCGGGTTCAGCCGTCTGTTCCGCTCTTGAGCCTGAGCAGTCCGCTCCACCGGTACCCAATCCGGGTCCAGCCGTCTGCTCCGCCTCAGTGCCAGAGCAGTCTGCTCCACCGGTACCCATTCCGGGTTCAGCCGTCTGTTCCGCTCCTGAGCCAGAGCTGTCCGCTCCACCGGTACCCAATCCGGGTCCAGCCGTCTGCTCCGCTTCAGAGCCTGAGCAGTCCGCCCCACCGGTGCCCAGTCCGGGCCCGGTTGTTTTCCCAGCTCCATGGCCGGAGCAGTTTACCCCACCGGTGCCCAGTCCGGGCCCGGTTTATTGCCCAGCTCCATGGCCGGAGCCGTTTGTCCCACCAGTGCCCAGTCCGGGCCCGGGCATTTCTCCCAATCCATGGCCGGAGCCGTTGACCCCACCGGTGCCCAGTCCGGGCCCGGATTATTGTCCAGCTCCATGGCCGGAGCCGTTTGCCCCACCGGTGCCCAGTCCGGGCCCGGTTGTTTTCCCCGCTCCATTGCTGGAGCCGTTTGCCCCACCGGTGCCCAGTCCGGGCCCGGGCATTTCACCCGCTCCATGGCCGGAGCCGTTGACCCCACCGGTGCCCAGTCCGGGCCCGGATTATTGTCCAGCTCCATGGCCGGAGCCGTTTGCCCCACCGGTGCCCAGTCCGGGCCCGGTTGTTTTCCCCGCTCCATGGCCGGAGCCGTTTGCCCCACCGGTGCCCAGTCCGGGCCAGGTTGTTTTCCCCGCTCCATGGCCGGAGCCGTTTACCCCACCGGTGCCCAGTCCGGGCCCGGTTGTTTTCCCCGCTCCATGGCGGAGCCGTTTACCCCACCGGTGCCCAGTCCGGGCCCGGTTGTTTTCCCCGCTCCATGGCCAGAGCCTTTTGCCCCACCGGTACACAGCCCGGGACCGGTGATAAGGAAGGGGCACTGTCCACGTCGCCGGAGCCGCCCCCGATGGACTAGTTTTCCCTCCCATTTACCCCCCCGTGTTTTGTGTGTGTTTTTTGTTTTTGTTTAGGCGTCCGGGAGTCCGCGCCTTTGGGGGGGGGTACTGTCAGGCTCTGGCCATAGAGAAGCCTAATTGCTTCTCTATGTAGCTGTGGTCAGAGTCTGACAGTGTCGTCCTTTTCTGTTTCTGTGTGGGGTTTAGGTTGGATCCCTAATTAGAGGCAGCTGCCTGGCATTGTCTCTAATTAGGGATCCAATATATGTTGAGTCTGTCCACACGCTGGTGTGGGTCGTTATCGTTACATATCGATGTATGTCGCAGTCACGGTGAAGTAAGTGTGCTTTTTACGTCCGTTCATTTGGTGTGTTTTTGTGAACGTGACGTTCGTTAGTCTGTTTGTTTTGTGTAATTTTAGTTTGTCATTTGGTTTTGTTTTATTACATAGTATGGGTCTATATGAATATACATATTATTAATAAAAGAAGAAATGTCGAACTACTATCCCTGCGCTGCGTCTTGGTCTCTCCCCACACACAATCGTGACAGTAGGTCAGTTGAGAACAAGTTCTCATATGCAACTGCGACCTGGCCAAGACAAAGCAAGGCAGTGCGACAAAAAACAACAACACAGAGTTACACATGGGAAATAAACAAACGTACAGTCAATAACACAATAGAAAATCTATATACAGAGTGCAAATGTAGTGCAAAATGCAGTAAGGTTAGGAAGACAATAAATAGGCCATAGTGGCAAAATAAATTACAGATGAGCATTATCACTAGAATGATGGAATGTGCAAAATATGATGTGCAAATAGAGATACTGGAGTGCAAAATTGAGCGGAAGTAAAAAAAAAAAATATATATATATATATATATGGGATGGGCTATTTACAGAAGGGCCATATACAGGTGCAGTGATCGATAAGCAGCTTTGACAGCTGATGCTTAAAGTTAGTGAGGGAGATAGGAACCTCTAGCTTCAAGGATTTTTGCAATTCGTTCCAGTCATTGGCAGCAGAGAACTGGAAGGACCGTATACCACGGGTATGACAAAACATTGATTTTTACTGTTCTAATTACGTTGGTACCCAGTTTATAATAGCAATAAGGCACCTCTGGAGTTTGTGGTATATGGCCAATATACTACGGCTAAGGGCTGTATCCAGGCGTTGCGTCGCACATAAGAACTTCCCTTAGCCGTGGTATATTGGCCATATACCACACCCCCTCGTTCCTTATTGCTTAAATGTATCTGTTAGTATTATAGCCACACCCACCTATGTGTGGACATTGTCAAAGGCTCCACCCACTAGAAAGGTGGGGAACCAAGGAGACCAGTACCAGTTCTTGGGGGATTTGAGGGAAGGGAAGTAGGAGTGAAATTGTTAAGAGAACAGTAAACTAAAATATAGTTAATGTATTTTAGGGAGGGGGTGGGAAAGGGATATGCTTGATTATCTACCATGGAAAAACAATACAAACAAATTGTAAAAAAATAATAAGAGTCATGAGTTGAGTAGAATACACTGACATTATTTTCTTATTTGCATATTCTAACATGTTTTACTTTTGGAAGACCTCGACATCGTTGTTGTTTTGTGTATACGTTGAATGTGTTGTGTTCTTGCTGTTGTTGACTGTCTGTGATGTTTTGAAAATGTTAAATTAAATGTTAGAAAGAAAGAATGGCGTACAGAGGAGGAGCGATTGAGTGATAGTCTCTGCTCCGTACTGAGCTGATGACTGGGCGTCCAGGGATTGTGATGATGTAATATTCAACAACCATACTACTGTTTTATTGACTCGGTCCCACAGACTCTCATTACAGCCTGTAGTAGTTTTAATTTGTCCTGGGCTTTGAAGTATAATCTTTACACCTGGAGTGTTTTCCCCCTCAGCATCGTGGAAGATATAATACCAGCATCCCAGAGATAAGGCCACATATCTTTGTTTTCGAACACACCTATAAGCCACACAGCTTTACCCACCTGCAGTCTGCTGGTTACATTGCTTCAGATGCTTCTGTGTCTAGAATGAAGAAGATGTGTCTTTGGCCCTTCTCTTACAGACAGTATGGCTCTGTGTGTGTGCGTGTGTGTGCGTGTGTGTGTGTGTGTGTGTGTGTGTGTGTGTGTGTGTGTGTGTGTGTGTGTGTGTGTGTGTGTGTGTGTGTGTGTGTGTGTGTGTGTTATTAATGTTATTTCTAGGGGGTTAAGGATAGAATTAGGTTTAGGGTTAGGAGATAGGGTTTGGGTTAGGGTTAGGGTTAGGAGATAGGGTTAGGGTTAGGGTTAAGGTTAGGTTTTTGGGTTAGGGTTAGGGTTAGAGTTAGGGTTAGGGTTAGGGTTCAGGTTAGGGTAAGGGCGCGGGTTAGGTTTGGGTTAGGGGCTAGGGAAAATAGGATTTTGAATGGGACTGAATTGTATGTCCCCACAAGGTTAAATGCGCAAGACTGTGTGTGTGTGTGTACGTTCACGTATGTACACTACATGACGAAAAGTATGTGGACACCTGCTCATCAAACATCTCATTCCAAAATCATGGGCATTAGTATGGAGTTGGTCCCCCCTTTGCTGCTTTAACAGCCTCCATTCTTCTGGGAAGGTTTTCCTTAGATGTTGGAACATTGCTGCGGGGACTTGCTTCCATTCAGCCACAAGAGCTTTGGTGAAGTCGGGCACTGATGTTTGGCAATTAGGCCTGGCTCGTAGTCGGCGTTCCAATTCATCTCAAAGGTGTTCGATGGGGTTGAGGTCAGGGCTCTGTGCAGGCCATTCAAGTTCTTTCACACCGATTTCTACAAACCATTTTTGTATGGACCTCACTTTGTGCAAGGGGGCATTGTCATGTTGAAACAGGAAAGAGCCTTCCACAAACTGTTGCCACAAAGTTGGAAGCAGAAAATCATCTAGAATGTCATTGTATGCTGTAGCGTTAAGATTTCCCTTCACTGGAACTAAGGGGCCTAGCCCGAACCATGAACAACAGCCCCAGACCATTATTCCTCCTCCACCAAATTTTAAATTTGGCACTATGCATTCGGGCAGGTAGCGTTCTCCTGTCATCCGCCAAACCCAGATTAGTCCATCGTACTGCCAGATGGTGAAGCGTGATTCATCACTACAGAGAACGCGTTTCCCCTGGAGTGATACCACTTCGCGGCTGAGCCGTTGTTACGGGTGTTAATGATGATTTCTCGGGTATTGAACAGTCATGATGCAAGGAGGAACGATATATGGCTCGTTGAGTTTGGAAACAGTATTTATTCAGATCTGAGATTCGGGATCACAAGCTGCACATGCTTGTAACGTTGTCACCCAGAACATTGAACCACAGACATTTAAGTTATTAGGTCTGAGTAAAAGATCAATACATGATCAATACTTCAATACTTAACAAAAAAGGTATAAGGTAGGTGGGTGGGTGGGTTGGGTAGGTAGGTAGGTAGGTAGGTAGGTAGGTAGGTAGGTAGGTAGGTAGGTAGGTAGGTAGGTAGGTAGGTAGGTAGGTAGGTAGGTAGGTAGGTAGGTAGGTAGGTAGGTAGGTAGGTAGGTAGGTAGGTAGGTAGGTAGGTAGGTAGGTAGGTAGGTAGGTAGGTAGGTAGGTAGGTAGGTAGGTAGGTAGGTAGGTAGGTAGGTAGGTAGGTAGGTAGGTAGGTAGGTAGGTAGGTAGGTAGGTAGGTAGGTAGGTACTTTATTGATCCCCGAGGGGGACATTTCTTTGTCAAGCAGCTACAACAACAAAACACAGGGTAGGTGCAAAATGCCACAACGAAAGTACAGATCCGTATCTCAATGCATTCTTACTATAAATGTACTTTAAATTTAGCAGTGCATAGACCCATAATCAACCTGATACACCAAGGAATCTATTACAGGTACAGTTGATCCAACCTTCTACCCCGGCACTCTTCCTCTGGCATGTCTTCATTCTTTTATTATTTTCTTCTTCTTCAGATACTTTCACAGTTCAAAGTTGACCCATGATAATGTCCCAATTTCAATGTTCCACCTGCGCAGCTACCTTTAACACACATTATGTTTTGTCTATTTGCCAATCATTCTAATATCAACATGAGAAAAGTTTACAACAGATCTCTCTTCATGCTCACACCATGTGGACTCCTGTCACACTCCTCAGATAAAACATGAAGAAAACATTTGACAGCTCCCATTGGACTCAGCATACAAGTTTGCTGACTCAGATTCAGACAGAAGTGGTTCAGGACAATATTGAACTCCATTTCTTCAGTCGGTTAGAGGGTTTCAGGTCCACACCATGTTTTTTCAAATCGTCCCTGCATGAAGATACCATCTCTGAGAGAGAGAGAGAAGACAGATCAGAACAACAGTTTAGTTGAGTGCATTCCTGATTCAGGAAAACCATCATACAAATTGTATAAGAATCCAGACACATTATGTAATGTAACACAAATTATTATCTAAAAAAGATAACAACACATGCTCTTGTTAAAACAATGTTTCCAAATTGGTTTCTACTCCCCTCATTTTTGCTGTGCACGTCATCACAGATCCACAGCCTAGAGGACCAATCTTTAGGAAGTAATCTCTATCATTAAGAAGACCCAATCTAGTGACATTTGCATGGAACAAAACATAACAAACACACCACAAGACACTCCTCCATGTTCCTTCAATATGTGTAAACTTTCATCCAAATCTCAATATCTGGTAATTCCCCCATTCTTTTACATATGCTCAGCACATGAGTAATGAAAAAAACAACAACAACAACGCCACTGGTGAAAAATAAAACAAAACTATTTCCAATAACCAAATCAAATTCGAATCATTACCCCTAATAATACCCTGAAGAAAATAAAATAAATAATACCCATACGTAGTTAAATATAGTTAAATTAGACTTACATCCTACCAGCCCACTCATTTCTTCCTTTGGACCAAATCACAAATATGCTATGAACTATAAACTTCATTTTACAAATCAGTATTGCAAATTATCTTCAAATCTGTATTATTAATGACCTTATATTCATCATCCAAATGGCTTACCATTGAAGGTGATCAATCCCCACTGGAAAGTCAGGACAGAGGTCAGAGTTCATACAAATCCTTTAAATAGAATGTTTCTTATTATATTAGCCCCATGAATGAAAAACAATGAAACATGTCATACATTCTGTATCCCTGGTTGAGAATAAGTTTCCAGTACATTTGAAGGTTGTCTGGGTACGTGCACGTGTCTTGTATCGGATAATGGGGTGCAGACTTTCCCAGTGAAAGGCTCCCTCTGTGTGTGGTCATTGGCAGACCACCACCCACAGCCACGGGTCACCCAGGAAGCTTGGTGGGAAACCCTGCCTAGCCAATCATAAAGCCAGGGAGTAAACTAGCCAACCAATTAGAGCACTAATATTAGTAGTAGTAACAGGGTATGGTAGTAGCTGCATGCTGTATACAACCTGCCTTCCAGCACACACAAAAACACCACACTATGAAGTCATCTATGAACCACTACTTTCCTTGCATACAGCTAGCAGATGTGCTACGTGGCCTTTCGCTTGCCACCAACTCCCTAGAATTCAACCAGCCTTCAAGAGTTAATAACAGCAAATAACACCCTCCTCAGACTTCTGGCACAGAATAATTAGCCCGAAGCAGCTATTTGACCTAGCTAATATAACACACAGCAGACCAATACAGCTATGGCATTAATCACTTGGACCCTTCCCCCTCTTCCAGTCTCACCTTTCCTCTTTCCTAGGCTGGTTCTCTGGGGCCCGGTGAGGCAGAGGCACACGTTGTTTGGGGCGTGTGCAGGGGGAAGATGAATGCACCTGTCTCACAAGCTAAATTGACCCCAGTCTCCCCCTCCTCCTCCTCTCCCCCTGCCCCTTCCCTGCACCTCCCCTGAAACTCCATCATCGTTTCAGCTGTGGCCCGCCATGAGATAGCTCCTGTCTGCAGAGGGGGAGGGGGTAAGTGAGGGAAGGGGGAGAGAGGAAGCCGGCCGGACAATAGGTGCATTTGTACCAGGCTGTTCGGGATGGCTGCTGGCGAACAATGTCCACATTCTCTCAGCTCCCTAAAACAAATAGTTGTGTGCGTACCCTGTGAAGGTGGGCAGAGGGCACAGAGCTCTGTTTACATGGCCCGGATTTGGCTTCGGAAGGGAAAGGTTAGTTACTCCCCGAGGTAGTACTACTGCACCTCGTTGTTTAAGGAGCCAGAATAGAGGGGTGCAGGGATACCCCTGAGGGAACAGCAGACAAGCAGTGTTACACGGGATGGGGGCTGTAAGACAGGTGTGTTCAAGATTGTTTCTTGTTTCTATTCCCTACCACACCACACCTGGCCTTTGAAAACAGATTATTTAGAGTCAACACAAAGTCTAACCCCTAACCCAGACTACTCTCTCAAACAGGACATTCATCTCTTTCACAGGAGGTGTGTATGTGTGTGTTTGTGCCTGTGTCTGTATTGAGGGGCAGCCATTGTTCAGTGTTGTGTATCAGACAATAGCCAGTGCCATCCACACACACAGCCACTGGTCCAACATCTCCTGCCATTTTGAGGCCTGTTGTGAAGTGATGCCAGGGCATGCATATATCTTGTTACACTGAGTGTGGCATGGCTTGCCCAGCACATTGTTCCAACCCAACCCTCCACACGGGCTCAGCCACCCCCCACCCCCCTCTCTGTCTTAGGAGAGGGCAGTGCAGGGCGGGACGGGCCAGACACCAGGCTGGGGAAGGATCCAGGGTGATTGTTATATTTGATGCCGTGCTGATGAGGGCCACACTGAAATCAGCTGTCATCATATAATCCAGCCATTCTAATCAAGCCTAGAGCACTCACCCTGTCTCTAGAGCACTATCTTCCCTCCCTCAGGAATCTCTGGAGGCTTTAGACACATAGACAGTATAACTCATGTAACATATCGTCTATATTGTCTGCTCAAAGTCCCTTTCTCTAACTACTTCCCAGTATACTGCCCTGGATCAGAGCTCACATACCTGTCGTGTCTTGACTATCATTAAAAGTGAAGACCGTTATATTATCAAATCAATTCTCTAGGTTTAATTATGAAGTGATTAAACTAATCATGTAAACATTAATTAACTAGGAAGTCGGGGGATCACGGGAAAATGTTGTTTACAGAGTTACTATTTCCCGAAAATAACTCTTCAGATATTTTTATATCTTATCATAACAGTCGCTTATTAATGAATTTTAACGTTAATGAAATGTAACATTCTTGAACGTCATAATTTATTGTAGTCTGCGCGAACCGCACAAATTGGCTCAATTATTTATTTACTAGCTAATTAAACAATTACAAAATATACAAAACATCCTAACATTTTACAGTAAATACCGTCCCTAGAGGACTAAACAAGACAGTTTGGTTATAACACGATAGATTCAGAGAGGGGGGGGGGGGGGGGGGAGACCAATGAATGGGTATGAATGGGTCTCTATCGGACATGGGAAGCTAAGCTCACATAAATACAAATACATATGCCACCAACAATCGCTCATTCGAAAAAGTAATGCAATGTATATACGTGAAGCTGGCTTCGATGGATGGGTCGATGAGGTAAGACTCTGGTTTGCCCAGTAGAGATCACCATTGTCCTTTGTAGAGTCTTCTGGGTCGTAATGGTGTGAGAGTTTCATCTCACTTTGTAGGGAGGCTTCGGTGTGGTCATCAGTGTGGTTTTCCTAGACTTGCGCACATTTTCAGCTGCAGACTGATATAGGATGTTCATACCATTTCCAGCCGCGTAGCTCGCGCTCCACGCTGTCTGGTCTTTTGATAGAGTTTGTAGTTTTAAACTAATTTGAATGTGGGGACCAGCGTCTCCACGTTCTTTGGACTGGCCTAGTAGAAATTTACAATTTCAAACGTGTGGAGCTAGTCTTCACATTCTTTCTGGACTGGTGTAAATTTCGTCACAAGGGCTACTGACTGTGGATAAGTTAACATAAAACAAATTATCTCCTTTAGAAGACTAAAATCATATTGTTATCTTCCCAAATGTATTCTTATACTTAATCATTAATCTTATACAACATTCAGGTGCAAAGCTAAAAACTGAGAGATGTAGTTATAACTGAGAGATACAGTTATGTTGTCCTACTGTCTTTCGTGATGTCACAAAATAAAACATATTCGACATGGTCGTTCTTTCAGTTCCCCCGACCGTTTCCCACATTTCAAAAATATAAATATTGTTATATTTATCCATTATTTGGATGTCGGAGTTTCGGCGGGAAAATCCTTTGTTCTAACAAGAGACATCCTCTGACTCTCTCTTTCTGCACGTCAAGCAAGAGAGAGTGACTCTGCCAGGAATTTATGACCTGTCGTAAAGTCATAAAACTGGGGGTATCGGGGGTCAGAGGTCACAGATTAACTGATAGATTTAACCCCTGGTCTCCTGTCTGTCTTGCAGATGGACCCGGTGCAAAAGGCGGTGATCAACCACACGTTTGGCGTCCCTCAGCCACTCAAGAAGAAACAAATAATCTCCTGCAACATCTGCCACCTGCGCTTCAACTCCACGGTAAGAGAGTGCTTTGTACTGTGTGAGTGCGTGTGTGTGTTTCTCTGCATGACTGCGAAAGGGAGAGAGAGAAGAGCGAGTAAGAGAGAAAGAAAGAGAGTTGCAGACTTTAGTTGGTAGATTTGACAGTTAGAATTTAAACATATTTATTTCTTCCTTCCTTCTATCTACTTTAATGTTTTTAGAAATTAAGGCCGTTCCAAATTACCTGGGCTCTTATCATCCTCACTGACTCACAGCAGTTTATCTGTGGCAGTTGATAGGGAGTCCAGTCGGGCTCTGAGTGTAAATGCGCACGTGTGTGTGTGTGTGTGTGTGTGTGTGTGTGTGTGTGTGTGTGTGTGTGTGCACGAGCTCGTGTGTGTGCATGTGTGTTCCTGTGGCAGCTGATAGGGAGTCCAGTTGGGCTCTGAGTGTAAATGCGCACGTGTGTGTGTGTGTGTGTGTGTGTGTGTGTGTGTGTGTGTGTGTGTATGTGCCTGCGTGTGTGTGCGGTAGGTTGTGTTGGTTTAAGGGATTAGACAGCAGGGAAAGCTTCCATTTATCAGCAAAGAGCAGAAACAATCACGAGCGCAGGCAGGAGCCCATATTCTCAACTCCTCTTTTGATTTCTCCCATTCCTGCCACCTCAAACACACACACACACACACACACACACACACACACACACACACACACACACACACACACACACACACACACACACACACACACACACACACACACACACACACACACAGTCACATAAACAAACAAACAACCAATAAAATTGAATTTCTTAAGAAACACACAAACACCTAAGAGTTGGGCAAAGGCTGACTTAAAATAAAATAAAAAACTCTCTCTTTCTCCCTGTCCCTCTCTCTCGCTCTCTCACTTACACATACACACAGAGGAACACACAAATACTATTTCACACACACACACACACACATCCTCTTGAGACTTGATCTTCAAAGAGGAGCAGAGACACAGAAGACGGTGGGCTGAGGGGGAAAGGAAAGCAGAGCAGATACTAGCAGACGTTCTCTCCAGTCTTCACACGGTAGAGCAAATCCCATTCCCATCCTCCCTCCACACGGCACAAGCTACAGTTGGAGAGAGGCGTCAGGTCTGGGGGTCTGAGGAGGGAGGGGGGAGGAGGGCACTGAGCTTTAAACAGCCTATTATAAGGAGGAGGAAAACCTCAGTCAAACTGTAAATAAACTTCAAATAGAAAATGAGGAGATCTCAATATAATTATTTATTTACAGTATATTACACACTGTTTATTATTATATATTGTTTATTTATTACATCTGTAATGTTGATTTGAAATATAAAGAGTATTTGTTAACGTACATTTGATGTAGCACAGATGGAATAGTCAGATAGTGATCTAGACAGAGGCTGTATTTAGAAAACATGTCATGATAATAATTCATTCAACTTCTAGAGTGCTTTTCATTACAGAAAGAGTCTCAAAGCCTGCATGCATGTCTGGTAGTGTGATGTGACAGTCAGTGCCTTTAAAATGCTAAGTGCTCATGCTAATGTTCATTTCACACTCCCTGTGTCTCCCAGTCTCTCTATGTGTCTCATACTATATGGCTCGGAGTTGGACTGGAGAACGGAGAACGTACGGAGGCTGAAAGAGAGCAGCGCTGATTTGTCACAGCTCACTAATCCCATAAGCATTTTCATGGCCGATCAGTCAAACGACATGGTGAAATGTTATAGTCCAAGTAGTGTTTATAGAAGTGTTGATGGCTGCTGGTTGTTTATTTATAGCCAGAGTTCCCGACACAGAACAGCAGGTATATAGTTTGGTTTGTTAATACTGTACACAGTGGACATATTTAACTGCTGGAGGCAGGGCTTTCTCCTATAGAGCTCAATTTTATGGAACGGTCTGCCTATCCAATCCATGTGAGAGACGCAGACTCGGTCTCGACCTTTAAGTCTTTACTGAAGACTCATCTCTTCAGTAGGTCCTATGATTGAGTGTAGTCTGGCCCATCGGTGCAAGGGTGAACGGCAAGGCTCTGGAGCGACGAACCGCCCTTGCTGTCTCTGCCCGGCCGGTTCCAGTCTCTCCATTGGGATTCTCTGCCTCTGACCCTATTACGGGGGCTGAGTCACTGGCTTACTGGTGCTTTCCATGCCATCCCTAGGAGGGGTGCATCACTTCCTGTCTGGTTTGTCGCCCCCTCGGGCTTGTGCAGTCGAGGGGATCTCCACACCGCACCTGCACTCTCTACCACATCTAAATGCCTGGCTATGAAAAGCCAAGTGACATTTACTCCTGATGTATTTACCTGTTGCAACCTCTACAACCACTATGATTATTATTTGACCCTGCTGAACGTTTGAACATCTTGGAGAAAGAACTGGCCTTAATGGCCATGAATTGTTATAATCTCCACCCGGCACAGCCAGAAGAGGACTGGCCACCCCTCAGAGCCTGGTTCCTCTCTAGGTTTCTTCCTAGGTTTTTGCCTTTCTAGGGAGTTTTTCCTAGCCACCGTGCTTCTACATCTGCATTGCTTTCTGTTTGGGGTTTTAGGCTGTATTTCTGTATAACACTTTGTGACATCGGCTGATGTAAAAAGGGCTTTATAAATACATTTGATTGATTGATTGCATATAACCAAAGTCCATGATTCTGATGGATCTGATCTGCCTTGCTTTTTACTTAACCCACATTGCTTTGTTGTCATATGAGAAGTGTGTGTGTGCGTGCGTGCATGTGTGTGGTACCATGGCTATTATGGTAATTATGGAGGCTGAGGAAGTTGAGAAAGGATACAAAACCCAAAAGCAGCATCAGTGTGTTGCATTCATTCTAATGAGAAGGTCTCATTGTGCGAGAGAAGCTTATTGAACAGGGTGAGTCACTTCCACGCTTCTCTCTAACACTTAGGATTCCTTCATTGGTTTCCCCATCAAAGTAGAATCCACTCTTTCGCTACATTCTAATTTGTTCCCTACAATTCATTTCAGGTCTATTTGCGGCTTGGGTTATTTTATGACTTATTTGCATTTATATGGCGAGATAGGAAATTCTTTGAATTCTAAAGAGGAGCTGGATAGAGAGAGGGCTGTGAGGTCATCATTATGAGATGATGACAGAGCAGAACACACAGACAGCCGGAGTTAGGAATGTATTTATTTTTGTTTTAATGTGTTCAACTTTATTTGATCCATTCTGAGCTAATGTCACGGCTCGTATTGACGGGACGATAGACAGAGCGTTGGTGGAGCGACATTCCTTTTTATTTTATATGAAATACACAAAAAAACTAAGGAGCGGTACTAACCGTGAACTGGAGTGACATACACTGACACACACAAGAACCCACACCCAGGTGACAAACACAGGAACTTACAGTTTTTCTCAATTGTTTACACACAAATACTGGTACTTGAGACACAATGACCACAACATGTAACTCATGCACCAACCCCCTGAACCAATTCTGCTAAACTACAAGCACAATTCCTGCTTTACACTCAAATTGCAGTTCTAAAACACACTTTTTTCAAAACACTACACACAATTCTTTGCATTTGGCACAATTTTCATGCAGAAAATCTCTTGTTTTCACAATGAACACACTGCTATTCAAATATGCACACTGACTCATCACATGGGCAAACACCCGTCACACAGTTTTACAATTAGCAATCAGAGCTTTAGCATAAAAGGGCAACAGGTGAGCTCTTCTGTTTTGGAGCAATGGATGCCAACATTGGAAACAGAGGCAGAGCCAGAGGAGTGAGAGTAAGAGGAGGAGGACGGGGAGGACAAGGACGAGGAAGAGGACGAGGAAGGCCAAGGACCGTAATCTCTGATGAGATCCGAGCCGCTTTGGTTGATCATGTGGTCAACCATGGTCTAACAATAAGAGAGGCTGGGCAAAGAGTACAGCCAAATTTGAGCAGGTACACTGTAGCATCCATCATCCGGACTTTCCGAAATGAGAATAGGTAAGAAATCTACTCTCACTAGAAAATTGCAGTACTGCATATCAATACAGTACTCAATGAGTACAGTAGTACAGTATTGCCTGTGGACTGTTCTGTAGGACTGTAAAAATAAAGTATGTTTCAAGTATTTGGGAAATGTATTCCTACTTTGTATTTACAGTATTTTACTATTTGTTTGGCAGAACTGAAAGATTACCAACACAAGGTGGTCGGGAACGTGTTCTGTCTCCTGAACAGGAAACTGAAATCATGAACATGGTCCTAGAAAATAACGCCATAACATTACGGCAAATACAAAGAAAAATAATAGAAAACAATGAGATATTTCAAAATATTGATAGGGTAAGCTTATCAACACTGGACCGTGTCTTGCGCAGAAATAATCTCAGGATGAAGCAGGTCTACAGGGTGCCATTTGAACGCAATTCAGAAAGAGTCAAAGAATTGCGATATAACTATGTGCAAGTGAGTCCTATACAATCCCACAATTGATGCATACTCTCAACACTGTATAAATTATACATATTTCAGTATTGTAATCATAATGATTGTGCTTCACAATAGTGACCACTCCATGTCTATTTCTGATATTGTCATGTGTGTTTCAGAGAGTCCTTGAGCTAGAGGTGGCTGCAGTGGAGCACCAGTTCATCTTCATTGATGAGGTTGGATTCAACCTCACAAAAAGACGAAAGAGGGGAAGGAATATCATCGGCCAGCGTGCCATTGTTCAAGTCCCTGGCCAGCGCAGAGGGAACATCACAATGTGTGCAGCGATTACCCACCACGGCGTCATCCATCACCATGCTACCCTTGGCCCCTACAACACCGCCCATCTGATCACATTCCTGGACACCCTACACAACACACTCATTCCACCAGATCAGGTAGATGGCCCAGAGCAGCTCAGGTACGTTGTCATTTGGGACAACGTAAGTTTCCACAGGGCTGCTCTGGTTCGTAACTGGTTCACTGCCCACCCACGCTTTTTAGTTGTTTATCTCCCTCCATATTCTCTGCCTGGAGATGGAAAGTGTATGACCGAAATCCACAAACGCGTATACCTCTTCTCCAAGCTATGGAAGACGCATGTGGAGATATAGCAGCTGATGCTTTTCATGGCTGGAATAGCCATGCTAGGCGATATTTCCCCCGCTGCTTGGCCAGGGAAAACATTGCTTGTGATGTGGATGAGGTGCTGTGGCCAGACCGCAACAGAAGAGAGGATACAGCATAGTTATTTTATTTTTTATTTTTTTATTTTTTTACTGTAACTGTATATATTAAATTCTTCTGTTTTGTATGTAGACCACTGTATGTGCAACTTTGTGTTGGTTGGGAATGGGATGTACACTGTGTACATTGTTTTTGTGGGAAAAATAAAATATATTTGTTACCGTGTGTTCTGAGTATAAAAACAATATTCTCAAATATTTTACAACACACTTGTGTATGTACTGTCTGTAGTAATGGCAACACTGAACCAAAAAAGGCCTAAGTCATTATGGTGAATGGAGAAGAAGTGTTTTCCATTCATCATAGTGTTTTACATTGAGCACATCAGTGTTCAACTGGTTCTTATAAATGTCTATTCATATGATGGTTTGTGTGTGTCATTTGAAAACAAAATACCCTTTTGATAAGAAATAACATTGTTTTGAATGTAAAGTTTCATTTTGCTGGAGAATTGAGGGGTTTTGCCTATTTTGTGTGTGTTTTTTGATTTGTGTGTAGAGTTCTGAGAATATGAGGCATGCTTTCAGAAAATGTGTGTAAACAATCGAAAAAAAACTGTAAATAGAATCCCCAATTAGAGACAACACGAGACAGCTGTCTCTAATTGGGGATAGAAATTAAAACACACCACCAACACCCAGTGAACTGTCAAGCTCTAACCGCGGCTCTCCAACTCCCCCACACGAGGGAGCCAGACCTAGCCACAGTCAGAACCTGACAGTTAACTATTTGTCTTTCTGTTTGTGGAGTGGCCTTGATTGATATTTCACAGTCACCATGGTTTCAGCCATTCAGCACCCAGGAGCAAAATTATTGATATTTTTCTTTACAGTTTATAGCTTTGGTGCAATTATTTACAATCATGTGGTACATTTTGGTACAATTTGTACGATTGCCCTCCCCATAAGCGTACCACCCTCTTCAGGGCATCAATGAGGCATGCAATAATATTAATCCAGACTTATGGCAGGCTTGGATTCGCCATACCGACAGATTTTTCCCCAGGTGCATGAACAATGAGGATATTTACTGCGATTTCGATGACAACCTATGGCCAAATGCTCAAGACAGTCTTGATGCAAACTAGTGCCTGCTAAACATATGTTTCTGTTATTTATTTCATTTGATTACATTGTGAAAGATGTCTTCAATCATAACACGTTTGATCACACATGAGATAGAAATTATGGAAATGTGACGTTCAGTCAATTTTTATAGGTAGTGAAAGTGAATTGCCTGATGTGAAAACAGTGTAATGTACTGTAATTTACAGTACTGTAGCATACTACATTCAAATTGCAATTTTGAAACATTTATCTTACATTTTTTCAATTGGATTAACTGCTTGTTAAACTAACCTAATTGAGAAGATATCATTATGTTGTGTTTTGATTATTAAACCAATGCACTTATTATATTTCACAGTAAACTTCTATTTTTGATCAATGGTTGTGTGGTCTACAAACAAAATTAATGCACAATGAAAGGTTTTGAATGTAAGACTGGCTGCGTTACAAATGTTTGGAGTTTAGAGAATTCACCACATACTTGCGAAAATAGTGATTAAATAAAACTGTATTCTTACTGTAATGAACATTAGTCTAGATGAAAGCTTAGTGACTGAACTACTTACACCCCTCCAAGCAGTACTAATGCAGTTTGTCAAAACAAACATAATTAGTTGACATGATTTATGGTGAGGTTCTAGTTGTGCGTTTTAGAGAGAGAGAGAGAGAGAGAGAGAGAGAGAGAGAGAGAGAGAGAGAGAGAGAGAGAGAGAGAGAGAGAGAGATGTGTTTGTGGGGGGTGTATGTGTGTGTGTGTGGGGGCATGTAATGCTTGTTAGTCATTTATCCATCACTCCAACAAGGCTGAGGTAGTATTAGTCCCATACAGGTCTCTGACGCAGAGGCTCAGCTCAAAGCCTGTTTAGATTTTAATGAGAGATCTCTCTATCGATTCCTCTGCTATTTCTATTTGCTCTGATATGGGGGGATTTGCTCATGGATTGAGCTGGGTCATGAGAGTTATTAGAATGTGAAGGTAAAATGTGCTGCAGGGTGTGTGTATGTTCATTTTGAGAATGTATGTGTGTGTCTGAGAATGTGCCAGAATGTGTGCATTCTCTGTTGGCTGTGTGGGCAGTTAATCTGTGTGTGCACATATGTGTACAGTATGCTTAGTATGTAGTGTGTTGTGTTTATGTGCGTGTGATTTGCAGTGGCTGTCTCACCGTGCCTATTTAATAGTCTACTGCAGAGTTCTGTCATACTGTCCAGGTCTGTGCCCAAACAGTTTGAGCTTCTACTCTTAAAAATCCACCTTTCCAGAAATAAGTCTCTCACTGTTGCCGTCTGTTACAAGTCTCTCACTGTTGCCGTCTGTTATATGGTGTCCAGGGCCAAGCTGTGCCCTGGACACCATATGTGAATTGATTGCCCCCCATCTATCTTCAGTGTTTGTACTGTTAGGTGACTAAAACTGGGATATGCATAACACCCTGGCCGTCCTTCAATCTAAACTAGATGCCCTCAATCTCACACAAATTATCAAGGAACCTACCAGGTACAACCCTAAATCCGTAAACATGGGTACCATCATAGATATCTTCCTGACTAACTTGCCCTCCAAATACACCTCCTCTGTTTTCAACCAGGATCTCAGCGATCACTCCCTCATTGCCTGCGTCCGTAATGGGTCCGTGGTCAAACGGCCACCCCTTATCACTGTCAAATGCTCCCTAAAACTCTTCAGTGAGCAGGCCTTTCTAAACGATCTGGCCCGGGTATCCTGGAAGGATATTGACCTCATCCCGTCAGTAGAGGATGCCTGGTTGTTCTTTAAAAGTGCTTTCCTCGCCATCCTAAATAAGCATGCCCCATTCAAAAATGTAGAACTGAGAACAGATATAGCCCTTGGTTCACCCCAGACTTGACTGCCCTTGACCAACACAAAAACATCCTGTGGCGCACTGCATTAGCATCGAATAGCCCCCACAATATGCAACTTTTCAGGGAAGTCAGGAACCAATATACACAGTCAGTTAGAAAAGCAAAGGCTAGCTTTTTCAAACAGAAATTTGCATCCTGTAGTACTAATTCCAAAAAGTTCTGGGACACTGTTAAGTCTATGGAGAATAAGAGCATCTCCTCCCAGTTGCCCACTGCATTGAGGCTAGGAAACACTGTCACCACCGATAAATGTACGATAATAAAAAATTAAAATAAGCATTTTGCTACAGCTGGCCATGCTTTCCACCTGGCTACCCCTACCCCGGCCAACAGCTCTGTACCCCCGCAGCAACTTGCCCAAGCACCCCCCCCCCCCCCCCCATCCCCCCCCCCCCCACCCCCTTCTTTCTAAAATTATCCCCCGAAATTGTTGCAACCCCTATTACTAGCCTGGACAACCTCTTTTTTATATCGTCTGAGATCCCTAGATCCCTGCCTTATCTCAGCTCTCTGGTCACCATAGCAACACCCACCCGTAGCATGCGCTCCAGCAGGTATATTTCACTGGTCATCCCCAAAGCCAACACCTCCTTTGGCCGCCATTCCTTCCAGTTCTCTGCTGCCAATGACTGGAACGAATTGCAAAAATCACTAAGCTGGGGACTACCATCTCCCTCAATAACTTTAAGCATCAGCTGTCAGAGCAGCTTACCGATCACTGCACCTGTACATAGGCCATCTGTAAATAGCCCACCCTACTACCTCATCCCCATTATGAAATTTCCCCCCCGGGGGATAAATAAAGTACCTGCACATCTATCAATCCAGTGTTAATGCTAATTTGTAATTATTTCGCCACTATGGCCTATTTATTGTCCAACCTTCCTAATCTTACTACATTTGCACACACTGTACATATATTTTCTATTGTGTTATTGACTGTACGTTTGTTTATTCCCATGTGTAACTCTGTGTTGTTTTTGTCGCACTGCTTTGCTTTGTCTTGGCCAGGTATCAGTTGTAAATGAGAACTTGTTCTCAACTGGCCTACCTGGTTAAATAAAGGTGAAATAAAAATACAAAAAAAAAAAAAAAATAGTCTGATTGTAGAGATGGGATCCTCTCTCTTTTTGCACATTACCTACATGCAATTATACCTCTGGCCTCCCACTGTGCCAGTGCTCTTATCAGGTAGGAACAGACTCTTTCCTCCACACAGACAGCAGAGTGTGTGTGTGTGTTCGTGCGTGTCAGACCTGGGTTCTAATACGTATTTGATTATTTGTTATTTAAATAATTATTTTCTGGGGCCTCCTGAGTAGCGCAGAGGTCTAAGGCACTGCATTGCAGTGTTGTGGCCTCACTACAGACTGGGGTTCGATCCCAGGCTGTGTCATTACCGGCCGTGACCGGGAGTCCCATAGAGCGGCACATAATTGGCCCAGCGTCATTCTGGTTAGGGGAGGGTTTGGCCAGGAGGGGCTTTATGAAATTTCCCCCCCGGGGGATCAATAAAGTACCTATCTTTACTTGGCTCATTGCGCTCTAGCGACTCCTTGTGACGGGCTGGGTGCCAGGTTAAGCAAGTGGGTGAATATTTTCAAATAATGTGGCCCGAATCAACTACTTCTATTGGAAGTATTTTAAAGTATTTTCAAATAAAGTCCTATATATAGCCTACTACAAATGCCTGGGTTAAATGCATGAGAGTGTATCTGAGTCAGTGTATTGGAATATTTTCAAATACTTTCCAAGGGTATTTCCAAATACATTCCAATATTCAAATACTTGTATTTTTAAGTAAAACATATATAAATACTTACTTCCAAATGTCTTTGAAAGTAATTGAAATACCCTAAATAGTATTTGAACGCAGGTATTTTGTGTGTGTAAAGATGAAATTGTAATCTCTATTTTTGCAGAGGTACTGTACTATTCAAGTTTTTTTTTTAAATGTGCATGACAGCAATTTATGGATTTATGTTAAGTGCTACTGCTAACCTTCCTGGGGTGTTTCTGCTCTCTGTGGGGTTTCTTCCAGAACCAGGCAGAGGCGCACTATAAGGGGCATAAACATGCCCGGAAGCTGAAAGCCATGGAGACCCAGAAGAACCGTCAGCGTCGGCTTGGGGAAGCCACGTCCACAGGCAGGGAGAGAGACCGGGAACGAGACCGAGAACGGGACAGGGAGAGGACTAAGAATGCTGCGACTGTTATACCCTCCACTGAGACCCTCCCCGCACTCATGGACACAGGCCTGATGGAGGCAACAAGTAAGTTAACTGATAGTGAGAGGGAGAAAAGGGAGGAACAGAAACCTTTCTATATTAAATCTATATTCAATCTATATTCTATCTATATTCTATCTATATTATATCTATATTATATCTATATTCAATCTGTGTAGTTGATCTTTCTAAGAACAGAAACCTATCTATATTAAATCTGTATTCAATCTATATTCAATCTATAGTCAATATATATATATATATTCAATCTGTGTAGTTGATCTTTCTATCCATTTTTCTCTCCTTTTTCTGTTGGTGTTTTCTGCTTTTCCCATTTACTCACTTATCTTCCCTCATCCTTCTTTACTCTTCTCCATCCTACGTCTCATCCATCTACTCTCTTTCCATCACTTTCCTAATCCCTCTTTATTCCTTTCATCCGTCTCCTCTTCTCCCATTTCTCTCCTGTCCTCCCATCCTCCTCCTCCTCCTCCTCCTCCATCCCTCTCCCCTCCTCCATCCCTCTCCTCCTCCTCCTCCATCCCTCTCCCCTCCTCTCATCCTTTCCCTCCATCACTCTCTCATCTCTTCTGGTCCTCTGTCGTCATTATCTCTCGATGCTACCCTGTCTCATCCTCCTCCTCTCTCTCTCTCCCTCCCTCCCTCTCTCTCTCTCTCTCTCTCCCTGTCTCTCTCCCTCCCTCCCTCCCTCCCTCCCTCCCTCCATCTCTCTCTCTCTCCCTCTATCTCTCTCTCTCTCGCTCTCCCTCTCTCTCTCTACTGTGTTATTTCATGACTGCTGTTTAAAGTCTAACAACAGGAGGGCCTGTCCCACACATACACTGTGATCAGGAACATGAGCATGAGACGATAGGACGGCGGTGCCCCTAAACATCCAATCGTAACCCCCCGTGGTCCCCAGGCCCCTACCAGCTGGGCCTTATATCCAATCTCTCCCCCGTGGTGGTGGTGGTGGATGGTGGCTCTGAGCCTGGGGGATTATTTGCTTACCCCCACGTTTCTCAATGTCCCCTGCCTGCACCCTTCCCCTCTGTTTGCTCTGCTTGTAGAGAAAGGCTTGATCCCTGTACAGGAGTTCCTAAAGAGCGCTGTGAAGTCAAGGAATGATCTGACATGTAAATGGACCTGACTAGACTATGGCTGTATCTCCTGAGTCTGGTACCAGTACATGTAAATGGACCTGACTAGACTATGGCTGTATCTCCTGAGTCTGGTTCCAATACATGTAAATGGACCTGACTAGACTATGGCTGTATCTCCTGAGTCTGGTTCCAATACATGTAAATGGACCTGACTAGACTATGGCTGTATCTCCTGAGTCTGGTACCAATACATGTAAATGGACCTGACTAGACTATGGCTGTATCTCCTGAGTCTGGTACCAATACATGTAAATGGACCTGACTAGACTATGGCTGTATCTCCTGAGTCTGGTACCAATACATGTAAATGGACCTGACTAGACTATGGCTGTATCTCCTGAGTCTGGTACCAATACATGTAAATGGACCTGACTAGACTATGGCTGTATCTCCTGAGTCTGGTACCAATACATGTAAATGGACCTGACTAGACTATGGCTGTATCTCCTGAGTCTGGTACCAATACATGTAAATGGACCTGACTAGACTATGGCTGTATCTCCTGAGTCTGGTACCAATACATGTAAATGGACCTGACTAGACTATGGCTGTATCTCCTGAGTCTGGTACCAATACATGTAAATGGACCTGACTAGACTATGGCTGTATCTCCTGAGTCTGGTACCAATACATGTAAATATAGCAGTAGTGTTTTGATGAGGTCAGTAGAGAGCATCCATTAGATAACATGATTGATCCCATTTAGGTTCAGAAGCCCTGTTTATCCATCTGCAGCGATGGGACTCGAGGATCTATCTGCTAGACTAGTTTCCTCCTCTATCCTGTACATCCTTCATCCCTCCCTCCTTCCATCTATCTATCCCTCGACCACTCTGGCCTGAAAAATATTACTGTAAGACCTGAATTTCAAAACTGGTTTCTTTCTGATGCTAGAGGGAATATTAGTGAGGAGAAATAGGAAGGTATAAGGGTGAAGTGAGGTGTTGGGTGGGAGAGAGTCTACACTTTACTTTCCCCGAGCACTCACTGACTGACTCTCTCTATCTGAGAGGAGAAACTGGACAAAGGACTGGGAGCAAGAAAACGCTCTCTCTCATCAAATCAAATTTTAATATTCTGTCGTCGTAGAGCAAGGTCTGAAAGGGGGGATGCAGCGGCGGGGACGGAAAGAGATGATGAGTAGAAAATGAGAGATAAGATGAAATGAATGAAAGGAAGAGAGAGAGAAATGGGGTAGAGGAGAGGGGGGACAAGAGAGGCGGTGGAAAGAGAAAGTAGATAAGCTGTGACTGTTTTTTTACGTTGTAAATCATTTTACAGTTCTGAGGCAATTTTGCAAGGAGGTACACTGTTTAATAAGCCACATTGTGTGATTGGCCCAATGTGAAATTGAAATGCAGCAGAGCGAGCCAGTGGCGGTGAGCGCTACAATGCCAAACTGTAATTGGAGAACACTCCAAATTAACACTGAAATTATCTCTGTCTTTCATCAAACTCAGCATGGCAGGTGCCAATCGGACCATAATTCCCATGTTGTCGCCCGTTGAGAATCAATCAAGGCCTAGATTCCATCATATCCGCAATAGCCAACTATTACAGACATTGGCATTGGTTGCACTGAGTAGCATTAGTAGAAATCCCATGCAGCAAGTTAGAACACTGGCATGTGTGATATAATCTAGACCTCGATTAGGCTGATATAAAGGATTATTTATATCAGAGAGCGAGAGAGAGCGAGAGAGAGAGAAAGAGAGAGAGAGAGAGAGACAGAGACAGAGACAGAGACAGAGACAGAGAGGTCGTCATACTGGTGGCTAGAGACATTGGGCCGGCCGGCATTGTCAATGACAACCATCAATCACCTCAGTGTTTGATTGACTCTTTTGTTGAAGCCGTCTCCAAGGGGAACAGGACTCAGACGCCTCTGTAATGATGAAATATAGTGTGGATTTCCCTTGAGGAAGTTGTCAATTTTCTTTAAGAGTATCACAGACCAGTGATTCTAGACAAGCTGGTGTGTGTGTGTGTGTGTGTGTGTGTGTGTGTGTGTGTGTGTGTGTGTGTGTGTGTGTGTGTGTGTGTGTGTGTGTGTGTGTGTGTGTGTGTGTGTGTGTGTGTGTGTGTGTGTGTGTGTGTGTGTGTGTGTGTGTGTGTGTGTGTGTGTGTGTGTGGCTTAGACACTCCTGGTTTAATGAACATAGCTGCTCCACCAGTGTGTGAGCTTGTTTAATGGTCTTCTAATCAGAATATTAATATAGCTACTATCTCTATGACAACAGTCAGCTCTGTCATGTAGTCAATACTCTCTTACTCTACAGTTTACTGATACAGTGTTCAGATTCTGCACAGTTTACAGTCTGAGCCCTAAACACTGATTTAATTGGACTGTTCTGCCTTTTCATGGTCAAATAAGCGAATGACTCACAACAAGACATTGATCTGAACATCGATTCTTTGCAAGAGCAGGATTTGTAGCCCTCCACTCCTCAGGCAGTGTGGGTCTCTTCACTGCCAATACACTGGCCTTAGAGCTGACAGCCAACGTTGGGGTGACAGTCACTTCAGTCAGTCAGTCAGTCAGTCAGTCAGTCAGTCAGGCAACATTTGGAATGAGTGAGGAGGACACTGACTGACAAAAGGCATTGCCCAAAGGGAATGCTTGTGCTTACCCAAGGATATATCTGTGTCGTGCTTCTCTACAACATCACTGCCATGCTCGTTTTTCTTTTTAAGAAATTTGAGGTCTAGGAGGTAAGGGTACTATTTGATTTTGAGTTGTTGGATGTTTCAAAGTCAAGCTGAATCATGTTTTGCATCTGTATAATGTGCACCAATGTGGGAAGAACTTACCAGAAGTTCCTACAGAGTGTGTCCTTATACAGTGCCTACAGAAAGTATTTATAGAGCCCCAAAATGGAGGTGTCATAATACCCATAAAACCTAGTGGTCAAAAAGGGAAATGGTTCCAATCATTTTTCCACCAGCAATTTCCCATAGGAAATTTTGTAAACACTTAAAATAAGGTCTGTGTTTCGTGTAGGCTTACCCTGGCGTGACGTTTTGATAGCCATGTAAATCTCTCTCGGACAAGGTGACATAACGCTTTGTATTCAGGACATAAAGTTTAATTTCTTTGCCACATGTTTTGCAGTTTTACTTTAGTGCTTTATTGCAAACAGGATGCATGTTTTCAAAAAAAAAAATTTGAACAAGCTTCCTTCTTTTCACTTTGTCATTTAGGTTAGTATTGTGGAGTAACTACAATGTTGTTATCCATTCTCAGTTTTCTCCTATCACAGCCATTAAACTCTGTAACTGTTTTAAAGTCACCATTGGATTCATGATGAAATCTCTTAGCGGTTCCCTTCCTCTCCGGCAACTGAATTAGGAAGGACACCTGTATCTTTGTAGTGACTGGGTGTATTGATACACCATCCAAAGTGTAATTAATAACGTCACCATGCTCAGAGGGATATTCAATGTCTGCTTTTTTTTACCCATCTACCGATATGTGCCCTTCTTTGGGAGGCATTGGAAAACCTCCCTGGTCTTTGTGGTTGAATCTGTATTTGAAATTCACTGCTCAACTGAGGGACCTTACAGATAATTGTATGTGTGGGGTACAGAGATGAGGTAGTCATTCAAAAATAATGTTCTACGCTGTTATTTAACACAGAGTGATTCCAACTTATTATGTGACTTGTTAAGCACATTTCTACTCCTGAACTTATTTAGGCTTGCTGTAACAAAGGGTTTGAATACTTATTGGCTGAAGACATTTCAACTTTTAATTTGTAAACATTTCGAAAAACATAATAAAAAAATGGGGTATTGTGTATAGGCCAGTGACACAAAATCTCAATTTAATCCATTTTAAATTCAGACTGTAACACAACAAAATATGGAAAAAGTAGAGGGCGATACGATACCTTAAACATTCCTGCTCAGAATAAAACCCTTCATGAGTTTAAGGCGTCTGTCGTCTGAGGGACTAATTCACACAAGCCTCTGTCCTCCTCTCTGGGCCACCTGCTAAATCCATTGATCACTATCACTCCCCTCCAGAGTCTTCTCAGGTGGCCCGATCTTTGTCTTTCACATAAGCCCAGGATCATACCAATCCCCTGCTGGAGGGGGGACCTGAATCTCCCAGGGGTCAGTTTCGCATTACATTACGGAGCGGAAGGACTGTCTAATCTCAGCCTTATAGGGTTCCTTCTCCTCTGGAAGGAAAATGAGAAAGGAAGAGCCCTTATCTCCATGATGAATTTACTCTGGGACTTAGAAGAGGAAATCAATGGGGCCAGTAGGATTGTGGAGGGTGTTTGAGAGGGTGGAGTGTTGTGACAGACTAAAGCCGTCAGCGTGCTTCAGTTCGGCTGGCGCCTATCCAAACTCGGCTAGCCAAACCGAACGAGTGTGCTTGCATACTCCCTTAAAATACCTTGGCTTAAAAATGAGAAATAACGGCAATAATACTCTTTTTCCATTTTGAGATGCCGTAGCCAGTATACACTTCCTCAAAATAGTCAGAATTAATGGAACTCAAGAAATCTGTCATTCATTTTGATGTTTTTGCCGAAGAGGTCTTAATCACAGAATTTTACCTCCAGCTAATGTTTGATGCAGTATTTTTCAATGAATAAATGTGCATGAAAACGAGTCGTCTCTCGTTGAATGACAACAAATACTTTACTGAAGAATCCCTACTGTTGACCAATCACTCCGAACTTCGGCTTGCCTCCGAACTTCGGCTTGCCTCCGAACTTCGGCTTGCCTCCGAACTTCGGCTTGCCTCCGAACTTCGGCTTGCTTCAAGAAGAAAAAACCCTCAACGAAGTCCAAAACTAACAAAACGTCACAAAATGTTTTCATAATATATGCACAAACTCTACTGAACTGTTTCGGTTGGGAAGCATGCGGACATCTTTAATGGAATGGAGATATTCAGGGAGTGTAGCCCTTGGGTAAAGCTGAAAGTATGTGATTCCTTCGGGGGAGTGAGGAGGGATTGTGTGTGTGTGTGTGTGTGTGTGTGTGTGTGTGTGTGTGTGTGTGTGTGTGTGTGTGTGTGTGTGTGTGTGTGTGTGTGGGTGTGGGTGCATGCGTGTGTGTAATGGAGCTCCAGTGACTTATGGGCTGGTCCCGGTAGTCGATGCATTTGTATATATTGACTGAGCCTTAGGACCTTCAGTTGATATTTGAAGAGAGATAGAGAGAGCCAGTGAGAGCGAGAGAGAGACAGAGAGAGACAGAGATTGAATCTACCCTGTGTTAATCTAGCCTGTCCCTTGGGGTTAAAAACAAAGGCTAATAGTTTAGCTGAAATGCCACAACGCTAACACATGAAATGCATTGGTAAATGCTCATTCCAATGTACTGCCTTCAAATGCTTCATGGTCATTTGTAAATAAATGACTAAACAGAAATGAGCACATTCTCAAATGAGAACAAGCATTATTTGATGTCACTTTTACTCACAAATGTATTACTTGCAAAACTGCTTTTACATTCTGTTTCCATAATCTATAAACATGTTCTGCAATATGAAGCGTTTTAAGTACATTGGAAGGAGCATTTACCAATGAATTTCATGTGTTAGCTTTGTGGCTTTTCAGCTATACTATCAGCATTTGTTTTCAACCCAGAGGGACAGACAAGATTAACACAGCTCTGTCTCTGAACATAATGTTCCCTGTGAAATAATGCAGTGGTATGTTAAGTGAAGAGGCCTATGGGGATCCCTACGGTCAGTCACTGAACGTCATACTACAGTGATCAACTGTAGTCCTCGGTGGCATTGTTCAGGCACTAAGCTCTTCACTCTTCCCTTACCACCCAGTGTAATTTTCAGTGACTGACCACTGCCTCCTCTCCTTCTCCTTCCCAGATCTGCTGCCTGCTGATCTGGAGCGAGTGGTGAATTGTGAGGCTGTGAAGCTGGGCGAGAGCCCCGGCAGCAGCAGCTCTGTGATGCTAACACCTGTATCTGAGGTGTCCTCTATGGAGCTGGCCACCCTGTCCACCAGGCCCCAGGGAGAGGTGTCCCCCTCCTCCCAGGCCTCAGAGAGTGGAGCCTCAGACACCAGTGGCCCCGAGCAGGGCCCAGAAGCCCCTGGAACAGCCCTGGAGTCAGGCAGCCAGCCGGACACCTCCAGCACAGAGGGGGGTGAGGACGACAAGGACCCCAAGAGGATCAAGCCACACCTCCACTGTCCCGTGTGCAAGGTCACGGTCAACTCTACATCCCAGCTGGAGGCACACAACAGTGGTACGAACACGACAATCACTGGCGTAGCACACCCGGCAGCCCCCTCAGATAGCATATGAACACGTCATATGCCATGATTTATTTATTTTTATTACAGGCTATTAGCTTTTAAACTCCCAAGTGGCACAGTGGTCTAAGACAATGCATCTCAGTGCTAGAGGCATCACTACAGACAACCTGAGTCGAATCCAGACTGTATCACAACCGGTCGTGATTGGGATTCCCATTGGGCGGCGCACAATTGGCCCAGCGTCGTCCGAGTTTGGCCGGTGTAGGCCACCATTGTAAATAAGAATATGTTCTTAACTGGCTTGCCTAGTTAAACAAAGGTTAAATAAAGGTTAAATAAAGGTTAAATAAAAAATTTATTAAAAAAAAAAAAACTGAATCTCAGCCTCATGACAACATTTGTAGAATAGAAGGAAATCTGCAATTTTCTTTCTCTGCCCCAATGGCAAAAATATATATATACTGTACCTGCTCCAGAGCGATGTGTATCTGACATTTTCTAACTCCAAATTCACTCCTCCAGGTACGAAGCACAAGCAGATGCTGGAGGGTCAGAGCATCCAGCCGCGGCGCCGGGGGAAGTTGGCGGGGGCTGGGGGGCGCTCGGCCTGCAAGAGCAAGCGCCTAGGCACCAAGGGCAGCGTGGGGGTGCCCAGCAAGAACTTCCACTGCGAGGTGTGTGAGATATACGTCAACTCGGAGACCCAGCTCAGCCAGGTGAGGAGGCTGAGGGTCGAGGGGAGGGTGACAGGGGAAGGCTGATGGTTGCACAGGGTGAGGAGGGTTTAGCAGTGGGGAGAGAAGTGAAACAGTTGGGGAATAACTTTGTAAGTTGATTTCCTGAGTGGATTGGACTGCACTCTTAGAAATATTGTGGGTAATATTGCACTCTGAGAGGTGCTTGATAGAGAGTGCTAACCTAACATGACTAATATTTATCCTTTATTTAACCAGAGAAGGTCACATCTCTTTTAAATCTCTTTTTCAAGTGTATCCTGTCACATGACTAATATATTTTGATTTGACACACACAGACAGACAGATGATGTCACTCTACAACAGATGTTGAAGGGACAGACTATAGAACTACCTCTTCATACACATTTAGCACTTGATTTCTTGGTTGGACTCAATATTTTCAGGGACTTACAGTGCATTCGGAAAGTATTCAGACCCCTTGACTTTTTTCACATTGTGTTACGTTACAGCCTTATTCTAAAATTGATTAAATTGTTTTTTTCCTCATCAATCTACACACAATACCCCATAATGACGAAGCAAAAAATGTTTTTTTAAAGTTGTTGCAACTTTACAGCCTCATGTCTTTTTGGGTATGACGCTACAAGCTTGGCACACCTGTATTTGGGGAGTTTCTCCCATTCTTCTCTGCAGATCCCCTAAAGCTCTGTCAGGTTGGATGGGGAGCTTCGCTGGACAGCTATTTTCAGGTCTCTCCAGAGATGTTCGATTGGGTTCGTCTAGGCTCTGGCTGGGCCCCTCAAGGACATTCAGAGACGTGTCCCGAAGCCACTCCTGCATTTCATCAGATCATAGAATCTTGTTTCTCATGGTCTGAGTCCTATAGGTGCCTTTTGGCCAACTCCAAGCAGGCTGCCATGTGCCTTTTTCTGAGGAGTGGCTTTCGTCTGGCCACTCTAAAAATAAATAAATTGTACTATTCCTGAGGTGATGCTAGCAGTGGAAATGTGTGTTTGAATTCACCTGGCACAGTGGCAGCGACTGCATTTATTTACAGTCAGTCTAAATAAAGCTATTCTGAATAAAGCATCTTATGAGCATTTTACATTTTTATTATGTGATTGTTTTCCCACACTAAGCAGATGTATATCAGATGGTATGGTGATTCACACAGAACTGTCAATGTGAGCCTGTAAAAGCTGTTAGCGGTATGTTAATGCAGGATATTGGCGTGTTTATGATGTGCTGTTTCGGATAATTGCTTCCCTGGTGATGTTCATTAAATCGTACATCTAATCTTATGATGGGATGGTTTTGGAAAGTCTTGCAGCTCCCTCAGACTAGCTGATCATGGAAAATATACAGTATATGAGGGCATGTGTAGCAACCTTGCCTACAACAAGCCTTAGTAGTGTATTCCAAAGGCACTGTTAAAATCTCACCCAATCCTCTGTTGAACTAGGATTAGCCAGTTAATAGTATAACAGAGGAGAGAGACATATGCATGTGTATACTGTAGGTAATGGTTTTCTTTATGGTTTTGTGTCCTCTATATATTTTTTTCAGATAGTCAATATATACTGAGTGTACAGAACATTAAGTTCTTTCCATGACATAGACTGACCAGGTAAATCCAGTTGAAAGCCTTATTGATGTCATGAAGGGAAGGAGACAGGTTAAATAAGGATTTTTAAGTCTAGAGACAATTGAGACATGGATTGTGTATGTGTGCCATTTAGAGTGTGAATGGGCAAGACAAAAATGTAAGTGCCTTTGAACGGGGTATGGTAGTAGGTGCCAGGAGCACCAGTGTGTGTCAAGAACTGCAACGCTGCTCAACAGTTTCCCGTGTTTATCAATAATGGTCCACCACCCAAAGGACATCCAGCTAACTTGACATAACTGTGGGAAGCATAGGAGTCAACATGGGCCAGCATCCCTGTGGAACGCTTTCGACACCTTGTAAAGTCCATGCCCCAACAAATTGAGGCTGTTCTGAGAGCAAAAGGGGGTGCAACTTAATATTAGGATAATGTTTTGTACACTCAGTGTAGATCAGGCATGGTCTACTAGATAAATCCAACATTATAAACTAGATTAGCAGACTAACGTTTCTCTTCTGATCTCCTCAGCACATGAACAGCAGGAGGCACAAGGACCGTCTGGCAGGAAAGCCTCCCAAACCCAAGTTCAGCCCCCACAACAAGAGCCAGTCCACCTCCATCTTATCGGTGAGACACACACACACACACACACACACACACACACACACACACACACACACACACACACACACACACACACACACAGATACACACACACACACACACAGATACACACACACACACACACATATATACACACACAAACCATTACATGAATGTTCATGAAGACACACACACGCAGTCGCATGCCGGTTTGAGGTTAAGACCCTTGAATTTGAAATATTCTCTTAGAAAATAATGGCCAATATTGTTCAATCTCTGAATTACATTTCTATTTATCTCCTGAATTGACCAAACTTTTATGGAATTGTCCCCAACCCTGACACACACACGCACCCCCCCACCCCCACCACACCACACACACACACCTCATTGCTCCTCCCTAGGGGGTTGTCTCTCCAGGGAAGCAGCATGCCTGCCTCTGTGCTTGTGCTGTCAGAGAGGTTAAGGACACTGCTTGTGGTAGTGAATGGGTCCCCTGCTCCTGAGACATCCAAGGCTGAAATACCCGCAGCACTATCCCCAGAACTACCCCTACTGACAAACCCTGCAGCCTGAATCAGCACTCTGTATTAATCACTTTTGTGCTCCTGTCATGTGCGCACCTCCCCTCCACCTCTCCTTCTCCCCACCTCTACCTCCCCACTTATCCCTCCTCTGCATTTCCATCTCCTCCACCTCCCCCTCTTCCCGCCCTCCCCCTGCAGAATGTGAGATGGGCTGGCTATGCAGGCGGGGCTGTGTCTGCCATGAAGAAAATGTTCAGCCAGTACAACCTCACCTCTCTCTCTACTCAGGTGAGTGGCAGGGCCCGGGGCAGGCAGGGACAAGAGAAGTGGGCTGTCAGGGCTACAGTTGGCTAACCACGGAACTGGCTAGGTGCAGGGGATTGAACAGCACCAGAAACTAATCCTCTAATGTAAACTTTGTAAAGGGCTTGGAGTTTAAGCATGTCTGTGGTTCAGTCTTTTGTTCTTTTGTCTTGACTGAGTGAGAGTGTTCATAAGGCATCCCTAGAGGGACGGGTAGTTGTGGTGTGTGAAAGCATATTAGTATGGAAAGCATGTTTAGCCAAGGTAACGTTGTGTGCTAAAAGAGCAATGTTCCCTGGGAAACCTGTTTGCTGAGCAAATGTATGAGCTACTTTGATTAAATGTGTGCGCTTCAAGAAATGACACTCTCTGCTCTCCGCTCTCATTTCCTTCCTTCCCTCTCTCACTCTCTCCTCCTCTCTTTCAGACCAAACTGGCCTTCCAGAAGCAGCTGACCAAGAGCCTGACCACTGGCTTCCTGCCCAGCCCCCTCACCCAGCCCACCCTGTGCACCATGGCAACCAATCCTCTGGCTCTGCGCCACCCGGCAGGCACCACCTTCTTTCAGACGCCTTTCCTGAGCCCCACCCTGTTCCGGCCTGCCCCGGGGCCCCTGAGGGCCACGCACCCCTCCATCATCTTCTCCCCTTATTAATGACACAGTACAGCCCCCCCGTCCCTCTGAGCTCCACCCCTGTCCCCCTCTACCAATCCCCTTGCCCTGCCTCCATTACTGTGACCCACATGACGAGGGCCACGCCACGCGCAAACTATGCAGACCACAGGAGCCAGGATGGAGATAACGGAGAGAGAACGAGAGCAAGCACCGGCTAACAACTGCTCCTGTCATGGAGGACACACCCCCAAGGCCAAGGCTGCGCCTCCTCTCCGCCACGCCCCATCTGTCTGCTCCTCCTAGTGTGGTTAGTGGCCTGAGGAACAGGACACACTTCCAGGGACAGACTGGTGTAGCCAGGAGGCCTCTCTCTTATACAACCATTTCATGGGTCGATTTGGTTTGGATTCTTAATATTGTTGTGTAATTTATTAGAGAACAAAAATAGAGAAATATAGATGTATCTGTTTAGTGTGGTTGCCACAAATAAGGTCCCTTTACGTGATGCTACTCCTCAAAACATGGTTTATTTTATTAATTGGTTTGCTTTTTGTTGTTATGGGTTTGAAATAGATAGGGGATGCCAGCAGGTGAGCCCAATGCTCTCTGAGCTTGTGACTTTCTTCAGCCATATGTGGACCTGCAGATCTGCAGTCCTATGGACCCAAGTCTATGAGTGGGATCTGTCAGAACTATACAAACTCCTATTTTTCCAACAACACCCTTCCACCAAGTCCCTCTCTCCCAAACCCTGTTACTGGGCTCTTGTCATTGGAACCCAGAGCCCTGAATTGATGTGCAGAATAGATGAGTAAGCCCTCTATCTCTTTCTCTCTCTCTCTCTCTCTCTCTCTCTCTCTCTCTCTCTCTCTCTCTCTCTATGAGTCACAGCCCAACATGGCCTTTCATAATTCATTTGTTACCCTGCATCCCCAGAATTAAGCACTCATTAAGGTCCTGAAAAGGTCAGCTTGTCAACTTGATTTTGTCTCAAGTTGCAGATCTGCCTCATTAAAGATCTTTGCTCTGTAGCATCGCTGGTGCATTGGTTCTGACTGCCTCTATTTCTCCCGTTGCGGAACGGGTCGCACAAAATCATATTTTATAAGTCTAGCTGTGTTATATTGTAATCTGCCATGGTTCCCTGTATCCCAGTGATTTTATAGTGTTTGATCCTCCTCTACACTAACCCAGTTGTACTCCCTGAGCCATAGTCCTTAATTTTCTCTTGAGCTATCTCAGCAGGAGCTGATGGATAGCAGTGAATGACAATTTCCCCATGCCCCCAAAAAAAACACTAAGGGGTGGAAATGACTTGATGGGTTTACAATCCTCAATTAAAGGTTTCCACTGTGCAGAGAGATGTGTGGGTGACGGGGGTTGTGGGAATACATTTCCCAGATCACTGATTGGAATCATCAGGAATGGAGGAAAAGAAACAAAGCACAGTGCCATGGCAACCACATTAAAAGCACCTTAAACAGATTTACTTATGAAAGCAATGAAAATATGTTTGTTAATGTTATTCTTGGTGTGATTTTTCATAAACTCATGCCAGTTTGATTTAGCATCGTTCAATCACACAAACAATCAAGTTATAATGATTAAATTTTATTGTTGTTGTTATCCATGAGACAGGTCTGAATCTAAATCTCAGATCTAGTTACATTTTTTCAGCAATACGTTCAATCAATGTGTCTATGTTTAGTACGGTTATACAGTGGGAGAAAATAGGATGTGGGGAGGGTGGCTTTATCCGATTCTGAACAATGTATATGTACCCTTACAGAGATGCTCTATAGCCTATCGTACTTTGAAAGGCCAATTCCAAGTGGCCAGTGCTAAGAGTCATTTGAACTGATGGGTTGTTGTGATGCTATTTTCCTTGATGGTCAATCTCATTCTCGTGTTGTTACTGTGTGTGGAGCGAAGCTATAAATAGCAGCTCTCATACTGTGGGATGGATGCTTCAGCCCTCTCTCTGTGTTGACATTGCTGGGCTTTCACCTTACAGAGGAGCAGGACACAGTTATCATATGGATTGCACAGAACAGCTAATGTTATTAATGTGTCACAAGTGCAGTAGGACACATAATCATATTCCCATACCCCTGTCTCCTAAACACATAGGTCCACCTTGAAACAAACACTCAATAGCCCCCACCAGACCAGACCCATTACTTGGGGCTCCTGACTTATCCCAATATCCAATACCAACTCTCTTTGCTGGTTTATTACCAAACTCAACACTTACACCCAACCAGTTTACTTTAGCTACAGCAAAATGGGGAAAATCCTATGCAGTTTTATTGTTCCCTTCAGTTCAGTCAGTGCAATTGTGTCTATGTCTGTCATGCAGCAGCACCACCTGCAGTGAAGACCCTGTTATTGACCTTCTAGATCAAACCCAGCACTGTCTCTCCTCCATCTTTTTAAATCTCTTTGATTCTGTACATGTTTCTGAGGCCTTTGTCTTTGGGAATATGAAACCAAGCCATTAGGTCTCTTTGCCATACCAATGTGATTCTCTCCAGTCACAGTAAGTTACTCAGTGAACCAGCCAGCCTATTGATCTCCAGTGTTTGTCTGTCTGTCTGTCTGTCTCTCTATCATTACATGGGAACTCTATGATATTCAGACATTTAAGGACATTTTTATGAAATAAATACATACATCTAGAGAAGGCAAATTATCTATGTAGAAAATATAGAGTAAATATAGAAAGTTTATCAAAGTTGCTATTGTTATCTTTAACTTGATGAAATGCTATCTTAGCTGAGGGTAGACTATTGATGTAGGCTACAGCTACACATGCTGTAAATGGAAAGGAGAAATACTTTGCTTGTTTTTTCTGTTTGATTTATTTACATGGTTTTACTGTACATGTTTTTTAAACTACAAAAGAGACAAATGTTGAAATGAAAAATGGTTGAGTGATTTCTTCTTCTTGTTCAAAGTTTAACTGAATTATGGAATTGAATTATTAAGGACACAACACAATAGATGTGTAACAAGGCCTTTCAGACGTAATTATCCAGTGTATCCCAAGAGCGTCAACCAACCACTGGTCAGCTTCTAGTCTTCTCAGGGCTTACAGTTTCAGCTGCATTAATGCCATATAATCATCCATCCAATCAGAGCCTCTCAAACTCCATCACCATAGAGACGGGTCACACACTGTACACAAGTACAGCCATTCAGAACAGGATTGGAGAAGATTGGATGTAAGATGTCCAGACACGGAATATGAGGATCATATAGGAGGACATTGTGGTGTGTCCGTGTCTCTCTTCTCTTCATTTGCAGTGTGGTGAATTGTCAATTATCTATCAGTCTAGCAGTGACCCATTTCTTTCAGTAATAGAAAGTGTGTGCTGTATGTAATGGTAGGCTGCGAAACTACAAGGCAGCCATGTTGACAGAAGGCAGCCATGTTGACATTTCTCAGAACTGAGTTTCCTGGTATATGATCTGCATATCACTGATGTCAAAACACAGCTCTCATTTCCCCCTATTTTTGAAGTTAGTCTTCACAGCAGGAATTCAACACTACAAAGATAACAGGAAGGCGAATGGAGAAAGGTGTCTGCCCCCATCCGAGTCCAGCCTCATTAAAGCCCTGTTTACACCTGGTTCTAACCTGCAGCCTTTGTCCTGATCTTGTTCACATTCAGATTGTGCCCACATTTTTAGACAGGTGTAGATTATTAAAAGACGCATTGTGATCTGATTGTGATCAGATCTCATACTGTAAGTTTAAACAGACAAGATCAGGACAAGATCAGGATGAAGGTTTCATGTTAACAGCAGGTATAAACATGGCTATTGACATGGAAAGGTGTGGCATACTGAGGAACAACAGAGTGCATGATAATCTGGTTTATCTGCAAGTATTCACACACACAGATGGTTTCAGTGAGCAGAACGTCATAACATCATACTCTGGAGCGGCTCCAGATACTGGAGAGACATTAGGTTCTGAACAATATCGGATTCTGGACCACCACCACAGTTCAGCTCAGCGCTGTTCTTCACAGTTTTTCTCTGTCTTCTGTGTACAGAGCAGGTCCTGTGTCATGTGCTCTTGTTGTCTGAACTGAAGCCAGAGCCAGTCTCTTGCCATAATAACGCCAATCATCAAAGGAGCATCTGTCTGGAGACTCTTCTGGACTGCAATGAACTGTAACAAGCATACCATAAGGATGTGAATTTTGTTCAATCAGCTATTTATTTGTTGGCTTCCCATCCATGTCCTTGTTCATTTGAAGGGGAGCCCGTACACATTGTTGTTCTCACTACCACTGTAGGTCCAATGTAGAAGATATTCTATGAGGGGACATGGCCAGTATTTAATGTAACGCCTTTGTCACTATGTTCACTGTACATTTGATTACAAAGATCTTTATGATGTACAATAAGAATGGTAAAGAATGTATAGATAATGCCAGGTTGGATATGAATGACAGAGAAATAAATAGGAGAGAGAGAAATAGACAGAGGGAGAAGTTGGATAGTGAAAAAAATCCATTAGACCTTCCTCAGCGTCACTTAGTATTTTATTGGCCTTCAAGTGTCCGGCTATTGACTGGAACAAGACGACTTGTCAACATGTCCCGCTTCATGTCAAAGGTGTTGGATCCTCTATCCACACACACACACACACACACACACACACACACACACACACACACACACACACACACACACACACACACACACACACACACTCAGCACAGCATATTGCTTTGCAGCATGATCAAATCGTATTTAAAACATTATTCAAAATGACATGTTGTTGTGTGTTTACATTCATTAGGTATTGTCCTATAGCAGATTATGTAAACTTGCCCTCTGTGTATTCAGGTGGAATGAGCTGCACCAACTGCTTTGGGGCCTGGTTAATGTTGATCTGTCACAGAGCATCAAAATCATTATTTGATAAGAAACATTTGACCTTTCCCTTGCCACCAAATCATGGCCATAAATGCATACCTCTCTCTTGTAAAGAGGAAGAAATCATCTCTTCTGTGACAGTTTTATGTTTGCAGCAGGCCACGGTAGCTGTAGCTTTCTGGGGGGATTTCATACAAAAAAAGATCTGGCCTTATAAGAGGGAACCTGTTTGGACATACTGACCTTGTGTCTGGTTTGTATTGGCCCAGAGGCTGGGGTCAAGCAGTTAGAATGTCCCCATGGAGCACATAATCATTCCAAATCACAAGCCCATTGTTCAACCTGTGTGCTGGCTTCTCTCTATCAAAACCCTTAAATCACACAGTCTACCTCTTGAAGACATGTGTGCTGGGAGGTAAATGCTGCGATTAGAAGGTCACTATAGCAACTGCCAGGGTTTAGATAAATAATCTCCATTGTAAAAAGGAGTCCCTGGGGAGGCTAGCTAGATGCGCTGAAGAGGGATCTGGTGTTTTTTGCTATGACAGTAAAACAGTATTGGAGTAGAGATAAAAACAGTATTGGAGTAGAGATAAAAGCAGTATTGGAGTAGAGATAAAAGCAGTAATGGAGTAGAGATAAAAACAGTATTGGAGTAGAGATAAAAACAGTATTGGAGTAGAGATAAAAGAAATAATGGAGTAGAGATAAAAGCAGTATTGGAGTAGAGATAAAATAAGTATTGGAGTAGAGATAAAAGCAGTATTGGAGTAGAGATAAAAACAGTATTGGAGTAGAGATAAAATAAGTATTGGAGTAGAGATAAAAACAGTATTGGAGTAGAGATAAAAGCAGTATTGGAGTAGAGATAAAAGGACATTGCCTTTGTATTTTTTGTCTTAGTGTGATCCTTGGGGAAATGGTTTTGGCAGCAGTCTAGTGTGTGTTCATAAATCACAAGTCACAAATCTACTGCTCCTCTCGCTCCCGCCGCAGTATTCACAGAGTGTATTTCAAGCTGTGTGTTAAATGTCACATTTTAACAGGTGGTCAATATAGAGAGTGAGATGTTTTATTGTTCATTGCCCTCTGTTGAACGTAGATAAGAAAATGTATGAGAGTGTGGGGGGTTATATAGGGTCGTTGAGGCTGTTTTGGGTTAAAGTAATTTTACCTTATGGACTGTGTAAGAAGACAATAAATGTGGGTTGTAATACTATGCTAGTTTATAATGATCCATACATGTGACTCAATAAATGCACCATTTCTTGGTAAAGAACATAATCAGCACACTGGCTGTAGTCACTAAAAATGAAAAACAATATTCTGCTTGTGCTCTGAAGGTGAGTATAATATCAATTCAGAAACGTTCCACTTGAGGTTTTCTCATTAGCTTACATTAACCTTTCCAGTCAGCTGGTCCATGTGGAACAGTTGGCAGCTTCATTTGCTCTACATAAACATGTCTGACCTTGTCTCAGTGTATGTATGGTAGAATTCTCATCACCACGGGGACCTGTCCCTACTACAACACTGTTTCAATGTAAAATTGACACTTTTTTTGTGCCTGAAATATTTAATATATTGTTCCAACAGTATAGAATAGATGTTTCCGCAACCTATTCCTCAGAACCAATGCCATTCATTACTGGGGAGAGGAATCATACCTAACTATTGTTCTCAAAGTCAGGTTAAATACAGACTACAAAGAGCTCTGAAGGATCTTCCATCAAAGGCAGAGATGATATCTATTAGATAGATAGATAGATAGATAGATAGATAGATAGATAGATAGATAGATAGATAGATAGATAGATAGATAGATAGATAGATAGATAGATAGATAGATAGATAGATAGATAGATAGATAGATAGATAGATAGATAGATACTTTATTGATCCCCCGGGGGGGAAATTTCATTGTCAAGCAGCTACAACAAAAACACAGGGCAGGTGCAAAATGCCACAACGAAAGTACACAAAAGACAGATACACGGTACATGATACATAGAGCGGCAGTATGAAAAAGTATAGAAATACAAGATATCTGGAGTGCAAAAAAAAGCTATAAAAGGACATTGCATAGTATGAGTGGTTGGCTGAATATGTACACTATACATTGGTGGATGTTGGATGGTTAACTATACTATACAGGTCGATGGCAGAGAAATACTTCAGTAGCTAAAAATGCGTATGATATGAGCGAGGGTAATAATAGTTTACTTAATAGACAGACTGGGTAAATGAACAGGTAAGTGAAAATGTTGCATGGTTAAATTAGCTGTACAGTTAGGTATACAGTTATATTTACAGATAAGTGAATACTTGCATGTTTACACAAACTGTACAGGTAAATGACAGGAAGAGATACTTTAATAGCTAAATGTGTGTATGATATCATTTGGGGTAATAATAGTAATTCCCTTAAAATACAGTCCTTAGTGCGCAGGTTTTAATTACAGACAACTGCACTTATTGCACATTCGATATACTAAAAGCAATGAGAAAAGGTGCAACTGGCAGGATACTAATATGCATTCCTGAGTGAATGCCTACGTCCAATAATTACTTACAATATTGCATGTGATATAATATAACAACTGTACATGAGTATGTACAAGTCCAGAGTTTTATTATTCCTGGTTGGGCACTTCACGAACTGTTTGAACGTGGGCAGCGTTGAAGAGAGAGATGCATGGTTAAAATCCCCCGAAATGGCAAAGAAAGCACTGGGATGTGCTGTCTGTAACCTCGCGATAACAGAGTGGATGACGTCACACGCTGCGTTTGCGTCAGCAGAGAGCGGGATGTAAACAATAACAGCAATGGCCGCCGTGAATTCCCTCGGCAAATAGTAGGGTCTCAGGCTTACGGCTAACAGCTCAATGTCCGGGCTACAAAACTCTTCCTTAAGAGTAATATGTTTCGGATGACACCATCTGTTGTTAACTAATAAAGCCAGCCCACCACCCTTACCGGAAGAGACGCGATCCCTGTCCGCTCTGATGGTCTGGAAACCGTCGATAGTGACGTTCTGTATGGGGATGTTATCGTTCAGCCAAGTCTCAGTAAAACACATTAAGCTCGTTTCCCTATAAATCCTTTGTCAACGAACAAGTCCCGCCAATTCATCCATCTTGTTATGTAGAGCCCTCACATTATAATAGATGGTATATTATTTGTAATAATAATAATAGATGGTATAGCCGGCTTGTACTTGAACCTCCTCCGCTTTGCCTTACATTTCAATCCCGCCCTGCATCCACGGCGTCGTCTTTTCAATTCGTCCGGAATATCAAACTTTTCCCTGGGGAGCAGCAGCGCTGCGTGTGCTAAATCCAGGAGCCGGGCTCTGTTGTAAACTATAACAGTTGACGACTCCTGTCGACGTTCAGCTGCGATAAAATCCATAAAATCCATAATCCTGAACTGTTATAGTTCGACTGTAGCAAAATAAAAAATAAAACTAAAGAAAATAGACGAAAATAGACGAAAGAAAACGAACTAAAACAACAATTAATGCACGAACAACGGGAGCTGCTTAACAGGCGACCACTCAGGGCGGCGCCAAACCATTAAAAAAGCTATTAAAAGACATTGCATAGTATGGGTGGTTGGCTGAATATGTAGACTATACATTGGCGGTGTAACGAATGCCCCACGCAGAGCACCGGTCCCTCCTCCTCTCCAGCGATCATCCTCGCCAGCGTTCTAACCGGCGGTTGAGGGAAGATGGTAGCAACACCCTGATGACCCACACCTGTTCCACATTGGTCATCAGGGTCACTATTTAACTCCATGTGTTTCTGTTCAACCCTTGCAGGTTACTATTCTTTCTATGTATATTGCGGTCTTCCTCATTATATTAAAACCTTGTTACCTTCATTCTCTCTCTCTCATTTTTCGCCTCATCACTCACTTTCACCCCTCGCAATATCACAGAATAACCCGCCCAACCAGAGGCACTTTTTTTATTTTTTTCTCTCACCTACCTGTTGTCGTCTTCACCGTTAACTCTCTTTTCTTTTCTCACTCATATCCCTAGGTCTCCATGGACGGGCACGGAGGGGGAGCTGGGGCACCCGGCAGGTCACCAGAGCTGGAGGAGAGACTCCAAGCCATGGAGGCACAGGTCACCGGGTTGGTTACCGCCCTCGGGGATATGATGTCTCTCATGGTGGCACGATCGTGCGGGGAATCCCCAGTGACTTCACAGGGAGACACTGCGCCTCCGGCACCCGATCGTGTGGAGTCTCGACACGTCCCGAAAGGAGAACTCCGGAGAGCCACCCCCGATAAGTACGATGGCAATCCGGAGGGTTGTCGTGGGTTCCTTCTTCAGTGCGAGCTGTATTTAGGTGATCAGCCTGTGCCGGACTCGGAGAAGGTCCACATGATGATCACTCTCCTCACGGGGCGTGCACTCGAGTGGGTAACGTCACTGTGGGAGAGCGGAGCCGAAGAGTTACGGTCGGTTCCTAAATTCGTCGCTCAATTCCGAGCTGTTTTTGACCATCCAGCGGAGGGGAGAGATGCGGGCGAGCAGATTATGCACCTTGACAAGGGGAAGGGCAAGGCCTCGGAGTATGCTCTGTCATTTCGGACCCTGGCGGCGTCCAGTGGGTGCAACGAGCCAGCTCTTAGGACCGCCTTCCGGAGGGGGCTACGGGTGGAGGTCCAAATGGAGCTGGCTTGTGTGAGTCAGTCCATGACCCTGGACGCCTACATCGCCCGGGCCATTGCCATCGACGGTCAGCTCCGAGACCGTGACCAACTGGCGCGCCGCGCGCATTCTCCCCTTCCTCAATCCGAGCCGGAACATGAGCCGATGGAGGTGGGGATCACGAGACTCTCCGCAGAGGAGAGAGAGCGTTGGAGTCGTCAGGGGCTTTGTCTGTACTGCGGAGAGAGGGGTCATGTCAGGAGGGCATGCCCCTCTGTGCCAGCAGGACGCAGGAAAGGGGTAAGTGAAAGGATGGCCCAGGTGGGCACAGTAAGTGTTTTACGGGCTGAAAAAATCGCCAGACCTTTCTGCTGCTCAGTTGTGCTGTCTGGTAACTTCCCGATCATGTGTCCACAGCCCTGATTGACTCCGGAGCGGCGGGGAGTTTCATTGACCAGACTTTAGTTGCGCCGTTTGAGGTCCTCCCTGCCAGTTCAAGCTCTGGATGGTCGGCCGGTGGGTTCCGGTTCCATCACCCACGTTACCCGTCCTGTCACCCTCACCATACACGGCTGCCATCGAGAGAGGCTGGAATTGCTGGTGATCTCGTCGTCCATACATCCGGTCATCTTGGGACTTCCCTGGCTCCAGCAGCACAACCCTACCATCGGCTGGAGCGCACGGAGGATTCTGGGATGGTCGGATAAATGCAGGAAGACCTGTATCACAACGACGGTAGGGGCTACATCAGTGGAGAGTCCGGAGAGCGCCCTCACGGGGAGCATTCTGCCCGAATATGAAGATCTATGCGGGGTGTTCTCCAAAGAAAAAGCCAAATGTCTCCCTCCACACCGTGCTTGGGACTGTGCCATCGACCTGATGCCTGGTGGCGTGCCTCCCCGAAAACGTATATATCCGCTCTCTATGGTCGAAACGGATACTATGAAGACGTATATCCTGGAGGCGCTGGAGCAGGGGCATATTCGCCATTCTACGTCCCCTGCATCAGCTAGCTTCTTCTTTGTGAAAAAGAGGGACGGGGGATTAAGGCCGTGCATTGTCTATCGTGGACTAAATGAGGTGACAGCGAAGTTCCAATATCCAATGCCCCTCGTTCCTGCGGCCATAGAGCGCGTTTCTTCACCAAGCTAGACCTCCGGAGTGCATACAATCTTATACGAATCCGGGAGGGAGATGAGTGGAAGACCGCATTTAGCACGGCGTCAGGTCACTATGAATACCTAGTGATGCCACATGGACTTGCCAATGCTCCCGTGGTATTCCAGTCTTTTCTGAATGAGGTATTTCGGGATATGTCGGTGAGGTTTGTAGTCGTATATATCGATGATATCCTAGTGTACTCTCCGACGTTCTCAGAACACGTGACGCACGTTCGTGCTGTCCTCCGCCGTTTACAGAATCAGCTGTATGTCAAGGAGGAAAAATGCGCCTTCCACCAAACGGCCGTCTCCTTCCTCGGGTACCGTATTTCTCCGGAGGGGGTGAAGATGGAGGAGTTGCTCATGAGGCATCTGCGATCCGTCGCTTACCACAGAGTTCCATGCTCGCTGTCCGGATCGACCAGCACCTCGCCCCGGGGCCGTCCAGGGCACCGGCGAGTGGCGACGTCGGGAGCCACGCCTAGGGAGGGGGGTACTGTAACGAATGCCCCGCGCAGAGAACCGGTCCCTCCTCCTCTCCAGCGATCATCCTTGCCGGCGTTCTAACCGGCGGTCGGGGGAAGATGGTAGCAACACCCTGATGACCCACACCTGTTCCACAATGGTCATCAGGCTGGAATGGGCTGGTAACACCGGGGCCCTGTACAAAAAGGGCCAGAGCCAACTCTACTTTCTGAGGAGGCTCAGGTCCTTCAACGTGTGCAGTAAACTACTGCATACCTTCTACCAGTCTGTGGTGGCCAGTGCCATCTTTTTTGCAGTGGTGTGCTGGGGAGCAAACATCAAAGCCGGTGATGCTAGGACCTAGTTTAACAATTATGCATCCATCCGTGAGTAACTCTGGTCCGTCAGCACTCATTCACTCAGGACCTATTTATTCATGCTGGTCTGTATATACATACTCATGTACAGTTGTTATATCATATCACGTGCAATATTGTTAGTAATTCTTGGACCTAACTTACGTAGGCATAAAGTGCGGGAATTTTAACCATGCATCTCTCTCTTCAACGCTGCCCACGTTCAAACAGTTCGTGAAGTGCCCAACCAGGAATAATACAACTCTGGACTTGTACATACTCATGTACAGTTGTTATATTATATCACATGCAATATTGTAAGTAATTATTGGACGTAGGCATTCACTCAGGAATGCACTTTAGTATCCTGTCAGTTGCACCTTTTCTCATTGCTTTTAGTATATTGAATGTGCAATACGTGCAGTTGTCTGTAATTAAACCCTGCGCACTAAGGACTGTATTTTAAGGGAATTACTATTATTACCCCAAATTATATCATACACACATTTAGCTATTAAAGTATCTCTTCCTGCCATTTACCTGTACAGTTTGTGTAACCATGCAAGTATTCACTTATCTGTAAATATAACTGTATATTTACCTGTACAGCTAATTTAACCATGCAAAATATTCACTTACCTGTTCTTTTAGGCAGTCTGTCTTTAAGTAAACTATTATTACCCTCGCTTATATCATACACATTTTTAGCTACTGAAGTATTTCTTTGCCATCGACCTGTATAGTATAGTTAACCATCCAACATCCACCAATGTATAGTGTACATATTCAGCCAACCACCCCATACTATGCAATGTATTTTTATAGCTTTTTATAGCATTTTGCGGGCTATTATTCTTTCTATGTATATTGCTGTCTTCCTCATTATATTAAAACCTTGTTATCTTCATTCTCTCTCTCTCTCTCTCTCTCTCTCTCTCCCTCTCTCATTTTTCGCCTCATCACTCACTTTCACCCCTCGCAATATCACAGGCATGGTAACTATAATATACAGGTCGATATAATAGTTTACTTAATAGACATACTGGTTAAATTAACTGGTAAGTGAAAATGTAGCATGGTTAAATTAACTGTACAGGTAAATATACAGTTAAATTTACAGGTAAGTGAATATTTGCATGGTTACATTAACTGTACAGGTAAATGACAGTAAATGACAGGAAGTGTATGATATAATTTGGGGTAATAATAGTAATTCCCTTAAAATACAGTCCTTAGTGCGCAGGGTTTAATTACAGATAACTGCACGTATTGCACATTCAATATACTAAAGCAATGACACAAGTCATTCTTCCAACAATTGTTTACAGACAGATTATTTCACTAATAATTCACTTTATCACAATTCGAGTGGGTCAGAAGTTTACATACACTAGTTGACTGTGACATTAAACAGCTTGGAAAATTCCAGAAAATTATGTCATGGCTTTAGAAGCTTTTGATAGGCTAATTGACATAATTTGAGTCAATTGGATGTGTACCTGTGGATGTATTTCAAGGCCTACCTTCAAACTCAGTGCCTCTTTGCTCGACATCATGGGACAGTCAAAAGAAATCAGCCAAGACCTCAGAAAAAAAACGGTAGACCTCTACAGGTCTGGTTCATCCTTGGGAGCAATTTCCAAACGCCCGAAGGTACCACATTCATCTGTACAAACAATAGTACGCAAGTATAAACACCATGGGACCAAGCAGCTGTCATACCGCTCAGGAAGGAGACGCGTTCTGTCTCCTAGAGATTAACGTACTTTGGTGCGAAAAGATCAACAGCAAAGGACCTTGTGAAGATGCTGGAGGAAACAGGTACAAATGTATCTATATCCACAGTAAAACAAGTCTTATATCGACATAACCTGAAAGGCCACTCGGCAAGGAAGAAGCCACTGCACCAAAACCGCCATAAAAAAGCCAGACTACGGTTTGCAACTGCACATGGGGACAAAGGTCGTACTTTTTGGTGAAATGTCCTCTGGTCTGATGAAACAAAAATATAACTGTTTGGCCATAATGACCATCATTATGTTTGGAGGAAAAAGGGGGAGGCTTGCAAGCCGAAGAACACCATCCCAACCTTGAAGCACGGGGGTGGCAGCATCATGTTGTGGGGGTACTTTGCTGCAGGAGGGACTGGTGCACTTCACAAAATAGATGGCATCATGAGGAAGGAAAATTATGTGGATATATTGAAGCAACATCTCAAGACATCAGTCAGGAAGTTAAAGCTTGGTCACAAACGGGTCTTCCAAATGGACAAATACCCCAAGCATACTTCCAAAGTTGTGGCAAAATGGCTTAAGGACAATAAAGTCAAGATATTGGAGTGGCCATCCCAAAGCCCTGACCTCAATCCTATAGAAAATTTGTGGGCAGAACTGAAAAGGTGTTTGAAAGCAAGGAGGCCTACAAACCTGACAGTTACACCAGTTCTGTCAGGAGGATTGGGCCAAAATTCACCCAGCTTTTTGTGGGAAGCTTGTGGAAGGATATCTGAAACGTTTGTCCAAAGTTAAACAATTTAAAGGCAATGCTACCGAATACTAATTGACTGTATGTAAACTACTGACCCACTGGGAATGTGATGAAAGAAATTAAATCTGAAATAAATAATTTTCTCTATTATTATGACATTTCACATTGTTAAAATAAAGTAGTGATCCTAACTGACCTAAAACAGGGAATTTTTACTAGGATTAAATGTCAGGAATTGTGAAAAACTGAGTTTAAATGTATTTGGCTAAGTTGTACAGTGGGGAGAACAAGTATTTGATACACTGCCGATTTTACAGGTTTTTCCCACTTACAAAGCATGTAGAAGTCTGTCATTTTGATCATAGGTACTCTTCAACTGTGAGTGACGGAAAAAAAATCCAGAAAATCACATTGTATGATTTTTAAATAATTAATTTACATTTTATTGCATGACATAAGTATTTGATACATCAGAAAAGCAGAACTTAATATTTGGTACAGAAACCTTTGTTTGCAATTACAGAGATCATACGTTTCCTGTAGTTCTTGACCAGGTTTGCACACACTGCAGCAGGGATTTTGGCCCACTCCTCCATACAGACCTTCTCCAGATCCTTCAGGTTTCGGGGCTGTCGCTGGGCAATACAGACTTTCAGCTCCCTCCAAAGATTTTCTATTGGGTTCAGGTCTGGAGACTGCTTCTTACGGAGCCACTCCTTAGTTGCCCTGGCTGTGTGTTTCGGGTCGTTGTCATGCTGGAAGACCCAGCCACGACCCATCTTCAATGCTCTTACTGAGGGAAGGAGGTTGTTGGCCAAGATCTCGCGATACATGGCCCCATCCATCCTCCCCTCAATACGGTGCAGTCATCCTGTCCCCTTTGCAGAAAAGCATCCCCAAAGAATGATGTTTCCACCTCCATGCTTCACGGTTGGGATGGTGTTCTTGGGGTTGTACTCATCCTTCTTCTTCCTCCAAACACGGCGAGTGGAGTTTAGACCAAAAAGCTCTATTTCTGTCTCATCAGACCACATGACCTTCTCCCATTCCTCCTCTGGATCATCCAGATGGTCATTGGCAAACTTCAGACGGGCCTGGACATGCGCTGGCTTGAGCAGGGGGACCTTGCGTGCGCTGCAGGATTTTAATCCATGACGGCGTAGTGTGTTACTAATGGTTTTCTTTGAGACTGTGGTCCCAGCTCTCTTCAGGTCATTGACCAGGTCCTGCCGTGTAGTTCTGGGCTGATCCCTCACCTTCCTCATGATCATTGATGCCCCACGAGGTGAGATCTTGCATGGTGCCCCAGACCGAGGGAGATTGACCGTCATCTTGAACTTCTTACATTTTCTAATAATTGCGCCAACAGTTGTTGCCTTCTCACCAAGCTGCTTGCCTATTGTCCTGTAGCCCATCCCAGCCTTGTGCAGGTCTACAATTTTATCCCTGATGTCCTTACACAGCTCTCTGGTCTTGGCCATTGTGGAGAGGTTGGAGTCTGTTTGATTGAGTGTGTGGACAGGTGTCTTTTATACAGGTAACGAGTTCAAACAGGTGTAGTTAATACAGGTAATGAGTGGAGAACAGGAGGGCTTCTTAAAGAAAAACTAACAGGTCTGTGAGAGCCGGAATTCTTACTGGTTGGTAGGTGATCAAATACTTAATTATTAAAAAATCATACAATGGGATTTTCTGGATTTTTGTTTTAGATTCCGTCTCTCACAGTTGAAGTGTACCTATGATAAAAATTACAGACCTCTACATGCTTTGTAAGTAGGAAAATCTGCAAAATCAGCAGTGTATCAAATACTTGTTCTCCCCACTGTATATGTAATCTTCTGACTTCAACTGTACCTTTGTTGGGGAAGTGCGGGGGTCTGCCACACTGGGAGCTGTTGTTGTGGGGGCTTAAGGTCCTTACTCAAGTGCACAACGGAAGGCATCTAGGATTTGATACCAGAAACTCTCCGGTTGCCAGCTCACTTCCAGACAATTTTTCCATCGGACAACCCGTCGTTTGCTGGCCCGCCTCTCTAACCGCTAGTCTATCCAAGCTGCTTTAAAATGTTGCCCTTTGAAAATACATGAGTTACTCGGTGACACTACTCTGACTCCCCTGTCCTTCTCCACATTTCTGACATTGAGGGATTTAAGCAAAGTTTAGAGTTCTCTATAGATCTTTATACTAGCTCACAGGGATGATCTGTGGTGATGGCAGCGCATCAGCAATGTAGGAATATTTTAATAAACACATGAAATGTTTGTATTATGTTTAATTACTTCATAAATCATGCAAATCAAAGATATACACAACAGCCTCAACTTAGATGATTTTCCAGTCTCCAGAACATTTTAAAAGATAAATACTGTGCTTTATATTGCATCAAAATATAAATGCCCCCAGTATTAATCATGAAACTAATACGCACTTCAATAACAGACATAAACATGCAGATGCACAATGTCAAAACATCATAGCAATATAAAGATCTGTGAATAGTCAAAACATCATACCAATATAAAGATCTGTGAATAGTCACAAAACATCATACCAATATAAAGATCTGTGAATAGTCACAAAACATCATACCAATATAAAGATCTGTGAATAGTCACAAAACATCATACCAATATAAAGATCTGTGAATAGTCACAAAACATCATACCAATATAAAGATCTGTGAATAGTCACAAAACATCATACCAATATAAAGATCTGTGAATAGTCACAAAACATCATACCAATATAAAGATCTGTGAATAGTCACAAAACATCATACCAATATAAAGATCTGTGAATAGTCACAAAACATCATACCAATATAAAGATCTGTGAATAGTCACTAAGAAAACTAAATCCAAACTAGGCCAAGGCATCTTTCTTGTTCAGTGATACACACATGCAATGTTGCACAATAACTACAGACCCTGATATGGCATTAAATGGCTTAAGTCAGTTAAATAATTTGAAAATGAAATACATTTGCATTTCGTCTGACCAACATAGTGTTTAACACCTCAGTAACAAAGATCAAGAATGCCCCATCTTTAACTGAGGCAGAGGTTTTCATGGACATGATAAGGTACAGATAATTCAGCATGCTTAGGCTGTGATCAAGAGATCCGTAGATATAACAGTCAGGGCAAGAGCCTCTCTCTCGGTCCCCACATCAGGGCCTGTCAAGCAGGCAGGAAGCTCTTCAAACACCATGCTCACTAAGAGATATCACATAAGACTGCTAGTCTGTCACCAAAATTAAAATATTTAGACAATACTTTTAAAACTCAAGTGACCTCAAAAGACAGTAACATGTTTTCTGTCATCTCTAGAATAATGTTGTTTTTTCGATCAAAATATGGATTTGTTTCATGTACACGTTTCACACTTAAAATAAAATGCAGATCATTCATGCTAAAATAGTTGCCAAATTTCATCCGAGTAGATGGCATGCCAGTAGTGTAACAAATCTCCTGATTAACTAACAGTAATACTGTATAAACCCTTATGTATCCTTCCTGATACAAACAACCCTCCTGATTAGCCACTTGTGTTACTTGTCGTCAAAGATCAGTCAAATTTGTAAAATATCAGTCTAAATATCAGTCAAAATCTCCATGAAACCATTGGTTTCTGATTCAGTCGGTGTACATTCGTGCAGACAGATAATTGTCTGTATTTGTAATAGGCTAATAATCAGCCTACTGTGTTTCCCCTCTCCTACTCTACCCTCCCTTTCCCCTGAAATCTTTCTCATTCTTCATCCATCCTTGCTCCCTCCCCCCTTCCATCACCCCTTCTCCCTCAGCTATCAACAGAACCACTCCCCTTGTTCTTATTGCGGCTTAGGGGGAAGGATGATTTGCTCTGGGGCTGGGTCATCTTGCTGGCCAGGTGGACAAAGGGCTCGATGAGGGTCCTCCGGTCCGCCACAGACACCTCCCACAGTCGCACCTTTTCTGTCTTGGCCCAGTGCTGGGCCACCTCTGAGTCCACGCTCCTTTGCTCCTGCATGTCCAGCTTGTTGCCCAGCACCACTATAGTCACCTGTGGACAGATCATCTCATCCATTTAGCACAGCCTCATATCACCTGGATGTCAGCAAGTGGAGTGTGGTGGGTAGATAAGAACTTTAGGACCAGACACACCATAACGAATGTTCAACATATAGAACCATAGGGAAATAACAAAATATAAAAGGTGGCTGATGTTCTGCAGTCAGAGGCGATAGGACGACCGTTCGTCAGCACGGTCTGTTTTGTCCTGAAGTTATTTAACTAGCCTACACGACACTGTGCTTTACAACAACCATTGAAATAGATGAAAGTCCTTACCTCTTTCTTATCACGGTAGTGGTCAATGTCTTTCTTGAGGGCCTCCATGCGTTTGAAGGACTCCTTACTGTCGATGCTGTAGACCAGGACAAAACCGTCTGCAAAGGAGTAGTAGTGGCGAGGGAACTCCAGACCATCACGAAGACCCCGGGTGTCGTAGAAGCGCACTTGCTCTCGAGTGCCACGGTCCGTTTCTATGGAGCCAATATAGATATCCTCCAGGGTCTCCATGGGCTCTGAGCCTAGGGGGGAGAAGAGGGGAGCACTTGGGGATATAAATGCGACCATAGGATCTGTGTAGTCAAAACATCAACATTGTCCTTGATCTAGCTGGGTCCTACAAATGAATTGCTTACCTGCAATATGATTGGCATATAGTAGTTGCTCCAGGACAGCAGTCTTGCCAACGGCAGCCAGACCACACACCACCACTTTACAACTCTTGCCCATGATGATGACCAGTCTCTTGGCAACTCTGTAATTGAATAACAAGTCAAGAATGACAGTCATGTCTCTGCAGCTAGCAAAACACTAATAGTAACAACACACAGACATACACACGCACACATAGTTATTTTTCTTACAGGTCATAGTGGTAGGAAGTTTTCCTCATGTAGCAGAACATGAATGATATTATCAGGACCCGTAGCTAGCTAGAGAACGTTAGCTAGCTAGCTACATGCTAATGTTTAGCATGTATCTAGCTAGCTAACTATTATATTTAAGTGATAATGGCCGTTGTTATATTCATCAATATAACAACTCAATTCAACATTTGATTTCCTTGCCATCTTTTTACCTTTAAAATGTAAATACAGGGCTCCCGTAAATTCCAGACACCACTGCCCAAAAATACTTCCTGTTTACAGTGCTTACGTAACGTCTACCGCACTATCTTTGGTAACTGTGACCTCTAGCGTCCGGTGGTGGTAAGACTTGTTTGAGCCACAACTGCAGAGAGGATGGAAGACATGAACATGTTTTATTTTAATAGAGCGAGCTAGCTTCATTGTTACTCTAGATTTTGACTGACAAAATAGCCTGACCAATAATGCATTGTTTTAGCCTGGCTGGGTGTCTGTTTCTGCTCTCTTGCCAATGCCAACTCCTGGTGGACCAAAAACGATGGGAGAAAAATCCTTCTAAGGTGAGACTGTACGGCCGACCTGCCAACTTTTGTCTGTAGCTTCCTAACAGTTTGGGCTACACACTGATATGAGAAAGGTGTCTCAACTCATACTTGTTGGTTGTTTTGATTTAGGACGCAAGCCTCACAAGACTCGTCTGAAGGTAGCCCATTACCAGTATATATGGAAGTAGTTTAAATAAAGGTGAAAAGTTTAGTGCCTAAAAAAAGGGGTTAAATATGTGTAAAACTATTTGTTTTATTATATATCTTAGATATAAGACAGACACTTCAAAACGTCATTTTTATAAATGTTTTGACTATGTTTTTCCATGTATGAATCTGTTATCTAGTGTGTTTCTATTGGCTAATGGTAGTAAGACAAAATTCATTGTGTTATCAAAAAACATTTGTATATATATTTGTTATATCTACATTGGTCCTACAATTCAAAATCAAATATCAAAATGATCCTTGGTATGGCCACTTAAAACAATGATATATATTAGTTTAGTAGATGCTGGTGGACTGCCAGGTTTCAGCTAAAAATACTGAACTAAGTTTCAGTGATTGTCTTGTCTAGGTGTCAATCACCCACCTCTCCCTGATTCCTCCCCCCTCTTCAGCCCCAGCAAAATGGCGACGGTTGATGACTGCGATGTGACCATGGATCCAGAAATGGAAATACTCAGCGACGAGGAATTGGAGAGGTACGTTGCGGAAAATGTATAAGAAATGTTATACATTAGATGTAAGAGGGTTCTCGTACCATTGTAATCTTGGTCTGGCTAGTATTGGTTGTCATTTGCTTTGTGTCACACGGAAAGTAGGCCTTGCTAACCGGTTAGCTAACGTTAGCCATTTTTTCTTTGAAAAATACACAAACGAAGATACAGGGGACTTTATCTGTTGTTAATGTTACCTCACCAAAGTGACTCATAGTTTGTGACAACGTTTACGTCGATGTGTGTTATGGCTACCTAACGTTAGATTGCTATTGTACTACTAGTTGGCTAGTAACGTTAGCTAACTATGTGGGTCGCAATGCCTATGGGTCATGTTTTTGTTATATAATTTTTTACCAAATGTATTTCGCTAACTAGTTACTTAGCTAGTTAAGGTGTATAACCGTTGTTACTGCCATGTGCCCACGCACGAGCTAGAAACGTCCTCCAAATCTTGCCCCACTGATTGGCCTCGTTGAGTGGCGTTATTCCAGAACATTCTCGGGTCTTGATGACCTGAACGAGACAGCAACAGCTATAAGTTAGGTTTTGCATGAGACAACTTACGATTGATATGGTCTTGTTGGTATGCCAGAAGGGTAATCCAATTTTTTATTGTAATGTTATTCGAGGTTGTCAACTAGGCCTAGCCAGATCCATATATGAATGACTCTGGGCCTAACTAATGTATTCCCACCCCTAGTAATTATGTCATAACTTTCCTCTTAGGAACAGTGGGGGCCATAAGTTCAACAACCAACCAATTTGTTATGTTCTGTTTTCTCAAGAACATAAAACATTACAAGGGCAAGGCATTGTCTTGGAAAATGGCCTTTATTGTTTTGCTCAGTTTAACTTCATTGTCTGCTTTCTTGCTCTGATTGTGATCTGAACTGAAGCATGGTGAAGCTGCCCAAAAAAAGCAATGGCAGTTGCCCTCTCCCTGTCTAGTTTTGCCATGTGCTACTTGGTGATCTGCCTCTGGGTATTTCCCACTGAGCTCAGATAGCTGCTGTGTTTGTGAGCTGTACCCATAAAATACCCACGTGGCCACTACCTCTCAGGTCCTCTATTTCCATTGGATGAGACCCCTCACTCCCTGCTGGTATGGCTCTTTCTATGTTTAGATGATTTTGCGCAGCTCCTTCCCCCTCCTCTCCCACCCGCACACCAATGTTAACTCCTCCAGCATACATGTCTGGAATCAGCAATAGCAGTGTTCAGGAAGCAATCTAGACCTAGATTAGCCCTGGTCTACCACCAGAGTGAATTATGATTTAAGGAAGACCTTTCATCCTAGTATTGTCCCTTGTCTGTTGTGTTTTGCTTGTCAGCAGTTGCGTATAATATGCAGTATCATGTAATAACCTACCTCCTTGCAGTCTGCGATATGGACTGTGATGAAGTCATTGATTACTCGCAAGTGCACCTCAAGGTTTTCTTTAAAGTCCCATTTCACATTTACTTGGTCTTTTTTGTCTCTGGATGATACAGTATGCCTTCTTAGTGATTGGCATTTTACCTTTTTTGACTGTTCGAGTACTCACATTATATTTCTTTGAGTACACTATATATTTATATATTTGTTATTATTCAGTCACAAAGTTCCATTTAAGATTTATTTATTAAAACTAATATCAACTGGTTATATTTATATTGTGGAACTCAATCTTCAAAAAGGTAGTAACCTCAGCTGTGTGGCGCCTATGGCTGTGCAATGGCATAGCCTTGATTTTGATTAATTTAGAAGACAAGACGCTTTTATTTCCCTAGCCGTTATCACAGTCAAGACATCTATTTTATAGTAAAAAACATTTATTTATTTAACCTTTTTATTCAACTAGGCAAGCTCAGTTAAGAACAAATTCTTATTTACAATGAAGGCCTACCTACAGGGTCAGACCCTGGAGCAAATTAGGGTTAAGTGCCTTGCTCAAAGACATATTGACAGTTTTTTTTTTTTACCTTGTTGCCACGGGTATTCGAACCACTGACCTTTCGGTTACTGGCCAAACGCTCTAAACCGCTAGGCTACCTGCCACCCTCATAATGTAATATAACAGAATAAAATGGAACAGAATAGTGTGAAGTGTCTAGAATCGTTATTCTCAGTGATAATTTTAAACAGGGCTCAATTTGACAAGTTGAAACCCCCCCCCAAATCTGTCTACTTTTCAATATACAGACGTTCAATTTAGTTTATTATGCCTGTTCCTTGACATTTTCTAAACGGATTAACAATTCTACATTGAACACTGCATGGGGATGAATAATGGCCAGGGCATCTGGTGAGTAGGCCTAGGTGTAATGATTCTGATCAAAATATGCGCTGTCTTAATCCAAACTAATGTTTTTTGCATATTTTCAGTGTGGAACCTCTCTGTTTAGGAGGGTAATAGCCTAGCCTAACCACTTCTAATTGCAAAGTAGGGTCATCACTAACGTTAGTTACCACAGCCACAAAGTCATAAACCCTGCCTGTTTCTACAATTCTGCTATTTAAAATCAAATTTAAAAACCTAATCCTTAACCACACAGTTTTTAGGGTGTCGATCAGCTAATATTGTAGATAGATTGTAGCTTCCATCAATGTAATTGTATGCGTCATTTCCAATCCCCCATATTTTTTATAGATATATATTTTTTAAAAATATTTAACTTTATTATTTTCCCCTAACCCTACTACCCCTCCCCTAATTGGAATAAACTAATGGGCAACAATACTTAGGCTTCTACGTCTATCTTACACATACAATGTGTCTGTAAAATGTATATAGCATTTTACAATAGTTGTCTTTTGTTTGTTTTTTATCGTATCCTTCATCTACACTCAACCGCTCCCATCTATCTCTGAAGACCATCCAGTTTGGTTTCTATTTGCCATATATTTCTGACTGTGCTGTTTCACAAAAGTTCTGAACCTATATAGAGCAGACATTTCCATATTTTTGCTAGCTGCATGTGACATAACTCCACCAGTCCTATTTACGATATAATTTACCAAAATTTTACACAAAATAATAATATATATATATATATTTTTTTTTTTTTATCAATTAATCTATTTGAGTTTAACCACAATATTTGTTGTAATATTTGTTCTGTCTTTTCTGGTGGATTAAACTGAAATTGCAACCAACTTTCTACGGCTTGTTTGAAAAATAGCAATATTTTGGAAATTATTTAATTTTCAAATATCCAAAAGTGAGAGGTTGTAATCAACACTTAACAGTACATCACACCTTAAATTAAGACCAAACAGCTAATATTTACTATGTGGCTGTGGTAACAATTTGACAATGCGGAAAATTATGCAATTATTCCAAAATGCTTGTGTAGAGGGAGCAGTAGGAACGCAATTGAGTGAGACACGGGGTGGGGGAAGGGAATTTAGGGCGCAGAACTGTGTGATGCTTGGCTTGGTTTATTTTTTGTTGTGTCCCGCACATGTACAAATGAAACACTAGAGTCAAAGCAAATTAACGTCGTCTTCAAGATTAAATTGACCAAATAGTTTTACAGAATTTGAAAAAAAAAGTTATCTCTGGTTAAGGATAGAGTTCTGACGTTAGTTTGAGTACTCGTTTAGTCATGCCCATCCCTAAGCCCTGTCGTTATGCAATTTCACTCAAACTCTCTCTTGGGTAATGTCAACAAAAAGCCTCTTCTCATGCTCTTCCTTTGTCTTTTATTTCTCTGTGTGTCATCCAGGGAAGCGGAGAGCTTCAAGGAGCAAGGTAATGCCTACTACATCAAGAAGGATTACTCTGAAGCATTCAACTACTACACCAAGGCCATAGGTAAGAATTCCATCAGTGATATCATCTGCAAAGGATATCTTTTTTATAGAGATGGGAAACATGTTTGTTTTCTGTGGGAGAGAGGATAATCTATTCTTGTTAACGATGGTGAATGATTTTTCACTTTGTTCTCGACAGACATGTGTCCTAAGAATGCCAGTTACTATGGAAACCGGGCGGCCACACTGATGATGTTGAGCCGGCACAGAGATGCGCTGGAGGACTCCCAGCAGGCAGTGCGGCTCGACGACACTTTCATGAAGGTAGGTTCCACCACCAGGTGTAGCACCACCTTGAATAGCAAGTCTTGAATACCCTACTAGGTCCTAGCCAGACAAGTTAGTCAGACCTCATCTCATTATACGCAAATAAGTTTGGCAGTTGGATGAGTACAATGGAAAGAGCTGTGTCATGGTTTTTGGTGGGTCTCATGTTAAGTTCATGTTTTAAGTATTCCTATATTTCTGTTATTACGGTGCTATCACTCTGTTATAAGTGCGCATGCGCAGGAGTCTCGTTGTTGATGGACCTGGTCTGAGTGCGATGGCAACCATGTATTGTGGAAATACTATTTAGTAAATGTTGTTAAACTGGAACCTTGTCATTTTGAGTTAACATTGGTAGCAGAGGATGGCTAATAACTACAATGTGCCACCTCGGTTCGACGAGAAGAGGTTGTATGAAAGTTGGAAAAACAAACTTGGAATCTGGACACGCGTTACTAAACGGGACAAGAAAAAGCAAGCAATTGCGGTGGTATTATCGCTCGATGGAAGAGCGAGAGATACTGCACTGGAAATATCAGTTGAGGATTTGAACAAGGATGACGGTATGGGAACTTTGATCAGAGCACTGGATTCTGTGTTTCTTAAAGAAGAGAAAGACCTGTGTTACTAGAGAGATTTTGGTTGCAATGACGGACTACATAATTGATTTAGAACAGTGGTACAATAGGATGCGCAAGTACGACATGGTTTTCCCGGATGTAGTGTTAGCTTTAAAGTTGCTAGATACTGCCTGTCTGGATGGTAGGGAGAAACAGTTGGCTTTGACTGCTTGTACTGTGCTGACTTTTGCATCAATGAAGTCGGCACTAAAAAATTATTTTGGGTGAAAAGACGTCTGTCGCGCCAATAACAGGTGGAATGCAAGTAAATGACAGAGTATATTACACTGAGCAGCAGAGAAAAGGCGGCAACAAGTCATGTTCTCAAGACAACCAGATGAGGGCGCCATTGCCCGGCACAAATCCACTGGACAAGTATGGAAGGAGATAAAAATGTGCTATTTGTCAAAGCACTTACCATTGGGGTAAAGACTGTCCTCATAAAAATGAACAAGAAACTAACAGAGGAAAATGTAAACACAGAGATAGAGCAGTGTAACATTACACTGGTTTCAAACGAATCTGCTTCTGATACTGAGATCTTTATAGTTGAATCCTTAGGATCTGCTTTGATTGATACTGCATGTACACACACAAAATGGCTTGATAGCTATGTCAGTGAACTAAATATGAAATGAGTACAAAATATGATTGACACACCAAGCAACAGAGCTTTCGAATTTGGAGTGTCACATTAAAACAGAGGTGGTCCCTACAGATATCCCCTTACTATTAAGCAAAGCTTCCCTCAAGAAGGCAGGGGCTGTACTAGACATAAAAAATGACACGGCAGTGATGTTTAAACAACCAGTGACCCTTGAACTTAAAAACAAAGTATTGTTAACTTCACAAACAGTTTGGACATGCTACAGTTGACAGACTTCAGAAGTTACTCAGCAGTTCTTGGAATAATGATGATGAGAGTATTTCCATTCTACGGCAGATAGTTAAGTTGTGAGACGTCAAAAATAGAGTAAACCTAAGCCCAGACCAGCTGTTGGTTTGCCACTGGCTTCCAAGTACAATGAAACAGTGGCTGTAGATCTACATGAGCTAGGACCTTCACGTAATCGACCACTTCACACGCTTCAATAATAATGAAGAAAATGGCAGAGAAATTCAATATGGAAGTAAAGACAACTGCTGCATACAGTCCATGGAGCAATGGACTTCTGGAGAGACATAATCAAACACTCACAGAGATTATGCTGAAAGTGAAGCAAGACAATGGATGTGACTGGAAAACAGACCTTGATTGGGCTTTGATGGCAAAGAACTCAATGCACGATGTTCATGGCTACAGCCCATACTGACTAGTGTTCGGGGCAAAACCCTAATCTTCCCTCTGTACTGGTTGACAAGCCACCAGCACTAGAAGGGACTGGTGTGAGTGCATGGGTGGGACAGCACCTTTCAGTACTACATGCAGCGAGAAAAGCGTTCACTGAAGCAGTGTTCAGAGAGAATTCGCAGGGCTCTGCTTTAACATCTTCGACTCACCAATGAGAAGTACGAGACTGGAAACAAAGTGCACTACAAATGAGTTGACTATCAGGAGTGGAAAGGACCGGGAATAGTAATTGGACAAGATGGTGTGGTGATATTTGTGAGGCACGGAGGCACCATTGTCAGGGTGGATCACTCAATATTGTGTTATGTAATTGATCAACAAGATGGAGGAGCTGTTGCTGAGAATCAGCCTCCTACTGAAAAGGACACAATAACAGACAGAAACCTGCCAGATGTTGCATCCAAGGATATGGACACGGAAACTGACACAGGAAATGGAGTAGAGACCTTCAACCATGACACAGTTAAGACTGTTGAGCGTTCAAATGAGGAAAACATTCAACAGCCACATGTGTTAAGACAACCTGGTTGTTCCAATCTGAAAACTGGACTAAATGTTAAGTATATGGACAGAGAAAGTGGTATTCCATACACCGCAACCTTCCTTAGATGAGCAGGAAAAGCCAAAGGAAAACGCCAGAACTGGTACAACTTGCAGTACTCTGAACCAGCTTCACTTTCTGGTACAACAGGGTCAGCTGACCTCTCACTTGTAGATAATCTCAGAATTGAACCAATGGAAAAACGAATGACGTTCAAAATGATGTACTTGAAACAAAGGACGTGTCATTTAACTCAGCTAAGCTAGATGAGCTCAGAATTTGGAGGAAAAATGGAGTGTTTCAGGAAGTCGCCCAAAATGTGTCTCAACAAGGTGGGTGTGTACCCTTAAAGAATCCTTAACTGGAATAGTGCCAAAAGCATGTCTAGTGGCTAGAGGTTTTGAGGAGCTGGCTGCTAAAGAATTCCCAAAAGATTCACAGATATGCGCCTCAGTCACTCAGATTGCTGCTGACAGTGATCTGCCAGAAAAAAATCTAACTTAGTTCCATAGACATCTGCAAAATCTGCGTTTTTGCAGGGAACAGAGCTGTCAACGGACATTCGCACAACAACCTCCGCATGAAGCTAAGAGCATAGGAACACTGTGGAAACAAACGATGTGTGAATGGCCTGGCAGATGCATCACTCTACTGGTACAACAAAGTCATGCTGAGTACAGGTGGACAAATGTCACAAGTGGATCCTGCAGTCGTCTATTGGCTTGATCAAGACTGCAATGTGACTGGAGTACTTGCTTGTCATGTTGAAGACTTAATTTGGGGTGGCTCACAGACCTTTGCTACAACTGTGATTCTGCACCTGTTGGTATAGAGTTTATTACAGTTGACGGAATAATACTGATGCAACAGGTAAGCTATATCAAGAACCTTCAACCCATCCACATGGATTCTTCAAGAGCAGTTCAAAGGAATTCCCCTTTCTGTGGAATTGAAGCTGATCAATTGAGGTCAAAAATGGGTTAAATTCTATGGGTTGCTAGACAGAGTAGACCTGATGTAATGTTTGGCTGTAATTTGGCATCCAACACAAGTTGTTCGTAAACTGAAATCATAACTAGTGACCCTAAAGTTTCAGCATGTTGGAAAAGACTCTCTGAAACTAGTTGTCTTCAGTGATGCTTCCCTAGGCAACCTTACAGATGGAGGCACACAAGGTGGACATCTAATCGTGTTAATGGGCGAAGAAGGAAGATTCTCACTGATCTGCTGGCAGTCTAAAAAGATCAGAAGGGTTGTCTGAAGCACACTTGCTGGATAAATCCTTGCTCTTCCGGATGGATTTGACAATGACCTCTTTCTTGCAACTCTGTTCTCAGAGCTTACCACTGGTGAGACAAAACGGCGCATTCTACCTGTAGTTTGTGTCACTGACAACTACTCCTTAGTTGATGCTGTGAAGTTAACCAAGTCTGTCACAGAGAAAATACTTTGTCTTGGGATTAGCAGCATCAAAGAACTTATTCAAGCACAGAGAATCCAGCGGCCACAAAGGAACAGCTTGCTGACTGACTAAAAAAAGAGCATCCGGTCTTGTGCTCATATAGGCACTCAGTAATGGAAAGTGGCAGCTTGAGTAAGACAATTAAACTTTGTCACACAACCCATTTCTAATGGGAAACTTAAATAATACTTGGGACATTTGTTGTTGATGTTTTATTTGTCTTTAAAGAAAAGTGGGAGATTGTTAAGTTCATGTTTTAAGTATTCCTATATTTCTGTTATTACGGTGCTATCACTCTGTTATTAGTGCGCCTGCGCAGGAGTCTCGTTGTTGATGGACCTGGTCTGAGTGCGATGGCAATCATGTATTGTGGAAATACGATTTAGGAAACGTTGTTAAACTGGAACCTTGTCGTTGTGTCATTTTGAGATAACATCTACTCGCTACCTCTCCCTGCCTGTCAGTGTTTCAGCCTGTTAACTGTGAGTCAACTTTCCCACAGGGTCATCTACGGGAGGGGAAGTGCCACTTGTCCCTGGGCAACGCCATGGCAGCCAGCCGCTGTTTCCACAGAGTTCTAGAACTGGAGCCTGACAACAGCCAGGCACAGCAGGAGGTGGGTCAGACCGTCTCAGTCTAGCAGACTAGGTCCTAACAACAATGCATTGTAAATTGCTCTACAGTAATTTAAATCCTTTAACTGTGACAGATATTCCATGAGTTTTGCTTAGATTGAGGAAAACATCAGGCAGCGGCTTCCTTGTATAAAAGCTTAAGTTTGACCTCTTGTTCTTGCTTGGATCCATTTCCAGGTAAAGAATGCAGATTCCGTCCTGGAGTATGAAAAGATGGCTGAGATAGGATTTGAAAAGCGTGACTTCAGGATGGTAGGCTCTTGGCGGCATGTTGTCTTTTATCAAACTAATTGTTATCCTTATCTGGGGGGGAATAGGCAGATTGGTGATAGATTTGAAATGACAGTGTTTCTCTCTTTGCACTATGCAGGTTGTGTTCTGCATGGACCGTGCCTTAGAGTCAGCCTCAGCTTGCCATCGGTTCAAGGTGCTGAAAGCAGAGTGTCTGGCCATGCTGGGGCGTTACCCAGAGGCCCAGTCAGTAGCCAGGTGAACAAGACATTGTTGGAACCTGGAAAACCATTCAATAAAGGCAATTTCCCTAGCTGATGCACACCATTGGAAATGCATGTTATCATATATAAAACTTGTTTCTTTGTCTTCCTCTCTCAGTGATATCCTGCGGATGGACTCTACTAATGGCGATGCCCTGTACGTCCGTGGTCTCTGTCTTTACTATGAGGACTGTATTGAGAAGGCCGTCCAGTTCTTTGTCCAGGCCTTGCGCATGGCCCCTGACCATGAGAAGGCTCGTCTGGCCTGCAGAGTGAGTCCTCCATCCACCTTCCATCCAGACTTTAGCCCTGCAGTTAGGCTCAACTAACCTGCCCAATAATTATGCTAATGTGGACAATTGCCTCCATCCTTTCCTTTCTAAGCGGAAGCCACAGAACACTATATAACCAAGTCTGTCTCCACTACTGGCTTGTTGACACATTAAGTTTGCAGAGGTTTCTAAGTACTGTCTCTTTTCCACCCAGAATGCCAAAGCACTCAAAGCTAAGAAGGAGGATGGGAACAAGGCCTTCAAGGATGGGAACTATGATGCAGCCTACGTGCTGTACTCTGAGGCCCTGACCATAGACCCCAACAACATCAAAACCAATGCTAAGCTCTTCTGTAACAGGGCCACCGTGGGATCTAAGGTGAGGCTTAAAGATTACCAAGATGGCGTAACAGTGCAGACGTGTATTTTGTTTTGTCTCGTCTCGTGTAAATAGTTTGTAATTTTGTCTTTCCATACATTTTTATTTGTTCCCGATTTACCCCTCCTGCAAGCCACCTACCCAACGTGAAACGGGTGAAATATCGGGTCAAATATCCGTGTTTTTCCACTATTTAACCGAACCGCAGTCAAAAGTTAGCCTGCTAGCTAGCTTGCTAACCTTCCATCGCTAACCACTGCTAGCGGTCTTCACCTCACCTCCGCTCTGGCTGATCAGCCAGCTTTCAGTTCGGACAATATTGGCCAGTCTGCTCAGCGCGCTACCAACCCAGCGCTTATCGGACTGCGTTCCCTTCCACTTTCCGGATTTCCACTGAAAGTACCGGACCACCACACCGGATCATCACAGCTAGCTAGCTGCATTCGACTGACCGACGTTTATAGCTAAGCTCCATTGTGTACATGCTTCCAATGCTAGCGTGAGCTAGGCTCATCTCCCGGACAGCCGACGTGTGCTAGCTACTCTCCCGGGCCCCAGTACCTTATCAACCTACCTGGACCTTTCTACTGTCGACACGGAGCCCCACCGAGCCACCGTGACTGGTCTGCCGACGTAATTGTCCGACGTGGTCTCAACAGGGTTCTCCTCTGCGACATCGCCGAAGATTCATCTGCTAGCTCCGATCTGCTAACACTCTGAACGCCGTGCCATTGAACTGATTTCCCCGGCTCACCACTTTACTTTTTCATCGGATCCTACGCTTGTTCAGCTCCACAGCTGATGCCTGCAGGACTGTTTGGTTTTATGGTATTTATTTCTGTTTAACTATCAGGCCTCAGGTCCTGTGTGTAGTACATCACTTTTTTTCTAACTGACCCTCTTTGTCCATTCATCGCCATTTCCCGTCGTTGTCTTAGCCCTCTTAATTAACTGTCATTTTATTTATTTTATGTTCTGCCCCTTTCTTATTTCAATATGCCTTGTCTGTTGTTTAGGTTAGCTATTATTGTTTTATTTCACTGTAGAGCCCCCAGTCCTGCTCAACTGGCCTCTGATAGCTTTTTTGTCCCTCCCCCCACACATGCGGAGACTTCACCTGGCTTAACTGGTGTCTCCAGAGATGCAACCTCTCTCTTTATTACCCAACGCCTAGGTTTACCTCCACTAAACTCACACCCTTCTATATCCTTGACTATAAATTATGCCCTGAATCTATTCCACCACGCCCAGAAATCTGCTCCTTTTATTCTATGTACCCAACGTACTAGACGTCCAGTTCTTAAAGTCCTTAGTCGAATACTAATTCTATTACTCCTCTGTTCCTCTGGTGATGTAGAGGTAAACCCAGGTCCTGTAGCCCCCAGTACTACACCTATTCCCCAGGCGCTCTCATTTGTTGATTTCTGTAACCGTAAAAGCCTTGGTTTCATGCATGTTAACATTAGAAGCCTCCTCCCTAAGTTTGATTTATTCACAGCATTAGCACACTCCGCCAACCCGGATGTCCTAGCTGTGTCTGAATCCTGGCTTAGGAAGGCCACCAAAAATTCGGAAATTTCCATCCCCAACTACAACATTTCCCGTCAAGATAGAACTGCCAAAGGAGGTGGAGTTGCAATCTACTGCAGAGATAACCTGCAGAGTTCTGTCATACTGTCCAGGTCTGTGCCCAAACAGTTTGAGCTTCTACTTTTAAAAATCCACCTATCCAGAAATAAGTCTCTCACTGTTGCCGCCTGTTACAGACCCCCCTCAGCCCCCAGCTGTGCCCTGGACTCCATATGTGAATTGATTGCCCCCCATCTATCTTCAGAGTTTGTACTGTTAGGTGATTTAAACTGGGATATGCTTAACACCCCGGCTGTCTTTCAATCTAAGATAGATGCCCTCAATCTCACACAAATTATCAAGGAACCCACCAGGTACAACCCAAAATCCGTAAACATGGGTACCATTATTGATATCATCCTGACTAACTTGCCCTCCAAATACACCTCCTCTGTTTTCAACCAGGATCTCAGCGATCACTGCCTCATCGCCTGTGTTCGCAATGGGTCAGCGGCCAAACGACCACCCCTTATCACTGTCAAACGCTCCCTAAAACACTTTTGCGAGCAGGCCTTTCTATTCGATCTGGCCCAGGTATCCTGGAAGGATATTGACCTCATCCCGTCAGTAGAGGACGCCTGGTTGTTCTTTAAAAGTGCTTTCCTCACCATCCTAAATAAGCATGCCCCTTTCAAAAAACGTAGAACTAAGAATAGATATAGCCCTTGGTTCACCCCAGACTTGACTGCACTAGACCAACACAAAAACATCCTGTGGCGCACTGCATTAGCATCGAATAGCCCCCGCGATATGCAGCTATTCAGGGAAGTCAGGAACAAGTACACCCAGTCAGTTAGAAAAGCAAAGGCCAGCTTTTTCAAACAGAAATTTGCTTCCTGTAGTACTAACTCCAAAAAGTTCTGGGACACTGTAAAGTCCATGGAGAATAAGAGCACCTCCTCCCAGTTGCCCACTGCACTGAGGCTCGGAAACACTGTTACCACTGATAAATCCACGATTATTGAAAACTTCAATAAGCATTTTGCTACGGCTGGCCATGCTTTCCATCTGGCTACCCCTACCCCGGTCAACAGCTCTGCACCCCCGGCAGCTACTTGCCCAAGCCCCCCCCGCTTCTCCTTCACCCAAATCCTGACAGCTGATGTTCTGAAAGAGCTGCTAAGTCTGGACCCCTACAAATCTGCTGGGCTAGATAATCTGGACCCTCTCTTTCTAAAATTATCAGCCAAAATTGTTGCAACACCTATCACTAGCTTGTTCAACCTCTCTTTCGTATCGTCTGAGATCCCTAGAGATTGGAAAGCTGCCGCGGTCATCCCCCTCTTCAAAGGAGGAGACACTCTAGACCCAAACTGTTATAGACCAATATCCATCCTGCCCTGCCTTTCTAAAGTTTTCGAAAGCCAAGTTAACAAACAGATAACTGACCACTTCGAATCCCACCTTACCTTCTCTGCTATGCAATCTGGTTTCCGAGCTGGTCATGGGTGCACCTCAGCTACGCTCAAGGTACTGAACGATATCATAACCGCCATCGATAAAAGACAGTACTGTGCAGCCGTTTTCATCGACCTGGCCAAGGCTTTCGACTCTGTCAATCACCGCATTCTTATTGGCAGACTCAATAGCCTTGGTTTCTCAAGTGACTGCCTTGCCTGGTTCTCTAACTACTTTGCAGACAGAGTTCAGTGTGTCAAATCGGAGGGCCTATTGTCCGATCCTCTGGCAGTCTCTATGGGGGTGCCACAGGGTTCAATTCTTGGGCCAACCCTTTTCTCTATATACATCAACGATGTCGCTCTCGCTGCTGGTGACTCTCTGATCCATCTCTACGCAGATGACACCATTCTGTATACATCTGGCCCCTCTTTGGATACTGTGTTTACTAACCTTCAATCAAGCTTCAATGCCATACAACACTCCTTCCGTGGCCTACAACTGCTCTTAAACGCTAGTAAAACTAAGTGCATGCTTTTCTATCGAACGATGCCAGCACCCGCCCACCGGACTATCATCACTACTCTCGACGGATCCGAATTAGAATACATGGACACCTACAAATACCTAGGCATCTGGTTAGACTATAAACTCAACTTCCAGACTCACATCAACCATCTCCAATCCAAAATTAAATCCAGAATTGGCTTCCTATTTCGCAACAGAGCCTCCTTCACTCATGCTGCCAAACATGCCCTTGTAAAACTGACTATCCTACCGATCCTTGATTTCGGCGATGTCATTTACAAACTAGCCTCCAACACTCTACTTAGCAAATTGGATGTAGTCTATCATAGTGCCATCCGTTTTGTCACCAAAGCCCCTTACACTACCCACCACTGCGACCTGTATGCTCTCGTTGGCTGGCCTTCACTATATATTCGTCGCCAAACCCACTGGCTCCAGGTCATCTATAAGTCTTTATTAGGTAAATCCCCGCCCTATCTCAGCTCACTGGTCACCATAGCAACACCCACCCGTAGCATGCGCTCCAGCAGGTATATCTCACTGGTCACCCCCAAAGCCAACACCTCCTTTGGCCGCCATTCCTTCCAGTTCGCTGCTGCCAATGACTGGAACGAATTGCAAAAATCATTGAAGCTAGAGGTTCCTATCTCCCTCAATAACTTTAAGCATCAGCTGTCAAAGCTGCTTATCGATCACTGCACCTGTATATAGCCCTTCTGTAAATAGCCCACACTACTACCTCATCCCCATATTTATTTTTGTTTATTTTTCACTAATCTTGCACTCCAGTATCTCTATTTGCACATCATAATTTGCACATCCTTCATTCCTGTGTTAATGATGATAATTCTGTAATTTATTTCTACTCTATAGTCTATTTATTGTCCTACCTCCCAACCTTACTGCATTTTTGCACTACATTTTGCACTCTGTTTATAGATTTTCTATTGTGTTTTTGACTGTTTGTTTAATGTGTAACTCTGTGTTGTTGTTTTGTTTGTTTTTTTTGTCGCACTGCTTTGCTTTGTCTTGGCCAGGTCGCAGTTGCAAATGAGAACTTGTTCTCAACTGACCTACCTGGTTAAATAAAGGTGAAATAAAAAAAAAATTAAAAAAAAAACACACAGCACCAGGAGGACACCCCTCTGATTGGCCATACCATGTTATCTTGTCTCTTGCGGCCATGGTGTTTCTGCCATTTTGGTCCTCAGTTCGCTTCGGCCTAATATTATTCTCTTATATACTCTTCATTGAAAGCCTCTCTGTTCACTTGCAAATGAGGTATTGCTGTGTTTGATTACACTGTGGTTGTTTTGCCTTTATTAGTCAGGCAGCTGATATTTGATACCTGTAGGGCCCTCCTAAAATCTATACAAAAATAAAAATGCCTGGTTCCGTTTAGTTTTTCCCCAAATTCCGTCTTTTGTGTTTTGTTTTTCCAGATTTCAGTTTTCAGGTTTTTGCTCTCAAAATCCCACTTTTTTAATTGAACATCCAATTTTCTTCCTGTGGTCCAGCAAAATTTAAGGCAGTTTATACCATTTTTTAAACATTACAATACATTCACAGATTTCACAACACACATTAGCATCATCGCTAATGGCTACACAGTGGTAGAAAAACGCGCACATACAGACTGGGGCATTCCTGTGCCATTGCCTCTTCAGAAAGTTCAAGGAAAATATGAATCACTTATGCATGTATTTTAATAATCTTGGGCAAATGAATGCATTTTCAAATAAGTTCAATACATTTAGTTGATTTACAACTAAGTTAAATACGTTGTTGAATTCAGTTTTAGTGTCTGTATTCCGTGATTCCATCCGAATTCTCTAACACAGATTTGATGGGGCCCTATACCTTTAACTCTGCTCAAAATGTCTCCTGGCAGCATGTAGCTCGTGATATGTAAATCCTCCAGGACGTCACTCATATGGACCAATGTAGCTCTACTGTATTGGCTATGAATGTGGCCTTTTGCATGGGCACTTGCATTCTCACTCACTCGCCAATGTAGTATGAGTGCCACACACACCTCTCATACAGTGAGGCCCCTCTTACTGTGTGTATTTTTAGCAGTGCTCTGCACTTAGATTCATTTTCTCTACCTAGCCACTAGAACTAGGCCAGCATCTCTCCTCTCTTTTGTTTGCACACGTCCTTGCACATTCCCCAGTCCCCTTACTCTTTTCTCTTTTATTTCCGTTGTTCCTTTCAAAGCTGAAGAAAATAGACCAGGCCATTGAAGACTGCACAAAGGCACTTAAGCTGGATGAGACCTACATCAAGGCCTATTTGCGGAGAGCGCAGTGGTACGTCAATCAACCTTAGTTTCCTAGCAATATGTCCGTAATGGTTATTTGAGCACGCAAGAATATGTAAGAAAAAAAACAGTTTATATAGATATTCATTTAATTGGATATGATTATCATCCCTAAAGCTTGTTTCTATATCTATGTGTGTTCAGTTACATGGACAAGGAGGAGTACGAGGAGGCTGTGAGGGATTATGAGAAGGTCTACCAGACGGAGAAAACAAAAGGTATGTCTGTGTCTCATTAATGACTCAACCACCCTCTCTCCATCCCAGCCACCACGCTACCTCTCTGTCTGGGTCCTGTTGCTTCACACTCCTGTTTCCCCCATACCCTGTTATGACGCAATGTCTCAGGTGTCTGTCTCTGAGGGCTGGAGTTACGGTATAGCTCCTCCTGCTGTTACGGTGCCCAAACTGCTCTTGGTTATTAATACTATCTTTGTCGTCTCACTCTTAACTCCTTTCCTTAGAACACAAGCACCTCCTGAAGAATGCGCAGTTGGAGCTGAAGAAGAGCAAGCGGAAAGATTACTACAAGGTGCTGGGAGTGGACAAGAATGCCACAGAGGACGAGATCAAGAAGGCTTACCGCAAACGGGCCCTCATGCACCATCCAGGTAGCTAAGAGAGTCCATCTCTCAGTTCAACTGTTCAGTCTATTTTACTGTTATATAAAATGCTATGCGTCAGGAGACTTATTTCAATGCAAAGGGGAAACAAAACATTTAACTCCGCCTCTCTGTGCTCCTGGACTTTTCTTCTCTCATTCCCCCTGACTGACGGCCCTGGTTTGTCTGTCTCTCTCTCAGACCGTCACAGCTCGGCCAGTGCTGAGGTTCAGAAGGAAGAGGAGAAGAAGTTTAAGGAGGTGGGCGAGGCTTTCACCGTGCTGTCTGACTCTAAGAAGAAATCCCGCTACGACAGTGGGCACGATCTGGAGGATGACACAGGCAACATGGGAGGTGAGGACTGGAGATCAGAAGGGGAACCCTTTTCAAGGGAGGGCGTGGAGAGGACGGGGGGGGGGCTGCTTTAGGGACATTTCCGATGCTGGCTGCTCCTCTGTTTCGTCATCAAAACAATGACAAAGACACTGGGGCCAAAAGTGGTACTTTTTTCCTCACCTTTATGCATTTCAGCTGTAACAGGAACTAAATTACTCTCACTTACTTGACTTGATTTTAACACCAACTGGGTTCAGCCATTTTGTATTTCGGAGCTGTATACGGGTGTTTTCCACATTTAATTTTACACTGTTAGTTTTGTGAATTTGTGGTGAGATTGTCCCTGAGTTGTGATGTTGATTCTCATGTGTTTCTATCCCCAGCAGATTTTGATGCCAACAACATTTTCAAGGCATTCTTTGGTGGCGGAGGCAACCAGGGCTATAGTTTTGAAGCTAATCAATGTATGTATACAAACAGCTGTAGAAAACAGTACTTTTTTATAATTTACAATATTAACAAACAATACATTCACAATTCAGCATATTTCAGATTCTGTTTAATAATCTTTTGTTTGGTGTTGCAGCATCCGGACCAGGAAATTTCTTCTTCCAGTTTGGTTAATTGGAGGATCCTAGTACTTATACAGTAGCTCAATCATGGATTCTATTCAAATGGATTCACCCCCTCAACTCCACCCTCATTTTAATTAATCTGGCTGTTTCTCAGTTGGACTCTGTTATTACCTGAACGAATAATGCTATCAAATCACGTCATGCAACAAACAAATGACGCAAGGATCCATAGAAGACTAATACTATTTAGATATTTGATTTGGTTTAATTTTGTCAAACAATAAAAACATTGAAATTTGATTTGTATAAAAAGAATGTTGGCCCAAAAAAGTAGTACTCATAATGGAACTTTGAAACGGGACTGTGCAGATATCTGGCCTTCTGAAGGCTCAGACCAAGATGTGACTTCAAGATGGGGAAATCTGACGACAACCAGGGGACCTACAAACCTCCTTTAACTGCCTACACTTGAACTACTGTCCAAGCAGTATTCAAAGCGTGCATATCTTGCCCAGTATTTAATGGTGCAAAATAACATGGGCAACTGAACAACTTGTATGTTGTGTGGGCAGCGTACTTCTAAACCCAACAACCAAAAGATGACTTAGCGGCTGTGGATGATTGCTTAATGAAAGTGGTCTCCATTTCATCTTGTTATATGAACAGTTAAGCTCTGATTTTATTTTACAGCCTGGGGTAAATAGAGTTAAATCCATAAACTACTGCTTAAGTACAGTCAGAAGATGGCTGTGCTGGTGTACTAGTCCAGGCCTGTTGCCATCTTGTGGTCAGTGTCCTCACCACAGGTTTTATGTTCGATGTTGCCATTCACCGGTTGCTGCATTGTACATTTTACTGGAATGTAAAGTGATCATTTGTGTTGATAGTTTGACTTTTTTTTAATGTATATTTATTGTAAATTGGCTGTCTCAGAGCCACTACCCGGAGATGAGGATGCTCCTCTATTATGGAAAAGACTGAAAAAGGGCACCAAGGAACAACATCCTTTTGGCAAAAACTCAGGAAATGAATTTGGTTGTGCTTGCCATATATAAGATACTGTGTAGACCTCTATATATTTTACTGGCTGTGTACCCTAGTATGCTAAAGGCGAGCCACTGCTCAGTCAACCAGTATAGTAAGTACTGTCTCACTCACTGCACACAATGTATACAGTCTATGATTGGGGTTATCTAGAATGTGTCTAGGTAAACGTGTCAAGTTAGTTAACATCTGATTTTGCCCATGCTGTTTAAAAGTATACCCCAGTATAATGTATAGGTTGTCTATGAGCTATGACTAGCTGTATTCAACTATTCAGGCCCGAGTACCACTGCCCCGTGTAAGTTATGCAACTAATATAAAAAAGAGCCTATTATACAATTGCTATGACATGGATGGTAGAGGTTTAGAATTTTTTGTATCTTTTTTTCTTGGTGCACTTTTAAGAGGAAGGCATCCCCATCCTAGACTTGCTCTCATGAAGCCCTAAACAGTCTTGACTATAGAGTCTTTATCTAACAGCCATGTAAATAAAGTAGGCCTGTTTCCCCCTTCAAATGTCCATTTTTGTCAATGTTTGTATTTAAGTTTGTATTATATTTCCTTTGGCCTTTTCCAGGTGTACCCCAACCTCAAAGAAAGTGCTAAAAACGAAATATTTTGTGATGCAAGACAGACTTCTTTTTTGTGGTGTTTTGGAGAGATGGCAGGTGGTGATTTGCATATGAGTAAAACAATCCTATGCATATATTTAACTGTTTGGCGGTAATAAGATTAAAATCATCAACATTCAATCACCATTTTCATCTGTTTCTAGTCCAGACAGGGCCGTTCTCTAACTGACCAGACGGGTTTCATTAGATTGCACAGCCACAAAGTCAAAATTGGCTATATCGTAGAAATTCATGAAAACACTTGCATTTTGGTCTTCAAGGTTAGGTGTAACAGTGTTTCGGTTGGGTTTTAAATCACATTTTAAGAAGATACATTGTAGAAATCGGCGGGGTTTGTGACTATGGTAACTAGTGACATAGAACGACCCCTCGAGAGACGTGTTAGGCTGGTTGCTAGGAGACCACTGTTGCAACTGTTAAAACTACACTAAGGCCCTTGCTTGCTAGCACAGCATTGGATGTTTTTTTTTTTTTTTCCAAAACGTCAGACAATGAAGTAGACCAAGGACCCAAAAGCACATGTTCTACTTATAAGGCCGAGGGGGACCAGTTGTACCACAAAGAGTAGTATGTCAAAGCCATTGAAAGCTACTCTACGGTAACGTTACGGCTTTAACGTCTTAAATCTGTGACGTGTTGTAACTAGCAGCATTTTCGGCAGTACGTTAAGTGGGAGAGAGTTGTCAGGGAGGGAAAGTAGAGGGTGGCAGCAGGAAGAGTTAAAGGGAGGACTCTTGTGTTGCTCCGTTAGTTAGCAAGTGTTTAATGGGAATTTGCCACATACGACTGGAACATTTTTATTTGAACAGCCCTCCAACTGGTAGCTAACTTAATTATACTACTAGGTAGTGATGTGTCATGCGCAAAAGATGCGGCTCTGAGAGCCGATGCTTTGTAGTGAATCAGAAGAGCCGGCTCGCATCGAGTGAGAGCCGGCTCCCAGTTTTTTTCCTTTCGCTGCGTGCTTACAGGCAGAACTTTGTTTTGATTGGTCAGCAATCGCATCGCGGCCAATCAGATGTGAGGATATGGGATCATACCATTATGTAAAAAAAGAGAGGGGGGTGAAGTGAAGCGGCACTCCACTGCAAGTTAATGAGTCGTAACAACGTTAATAACGACACTGTCTGTCAGATAGCGGTGAGGAGAGTGTGTGAGTCGTAACTATGAGTGACACCCGAAAGAGAAGCAGCATCTGGCTCCAGTTTAAAGACAATGGAAACAACAAAGCAGAGTGCGTTCACCACAAACCTGCATAGACATATGAGAACTGTCCATCCTACAGTGCAGTTAGAGGAGAGAGGGCAAGCTAGCACCCCATCTACAGATCCTGGTGTGTCTCATCCCCAAAAAACAGCAACTGCAGCAGCATCTACTGGCTTCCCCACACATGCAGGTATAACCTCTCCTACTGCAGCTCAAAGCAAAATAAGCCAGTTTATACCCAAAGTGATGACCCCATCCAAACAGCACAGCATTGATGTAGAGCTAGCTAAAATGATAGCTACTGATTTCCAACCCTTTTCAATTGTGGAGGACAGAGGTTTTAAAAGTTTTGTCAAAACTTTAAATCCCACATACACTCTTCCCAGTAGAAAAACATTGTCCCAAACAACAATACCTAAACTATATGACACAGAACGGGCATTATGGCAAGTAAGGGTGAAACAAGCTCCATCAGTTTGCCTGACAACTGACTGCTGGACCTCCAGAACAACCTGCTCTTTCATGGCTGTCACTTGCCATTTCATTGAAAATTACAAGATGACATCTTGCCTTTTGGACTGCTTTGAGTTCACAGAGAGACACACTGCAGAAAACCTAGCAGATGAGCTAGTAAGAGTGGCAAAAGAGTGGCAAGTAGAGGACAAAGTAGTGTGCTGTGTGAGTGACAATGCAGCAAACATCACCAAAGCCATAAAAATTCTTAAGTGGACCCATCACCCATGTCTGGCACATACACTAAACCTCATGATTAGAGATGCCCTAAAGGTGGTCAAACCAACCGTGGATAAGGTGAAGGCTGTTGTGGAGTTTTTCCACAAAAGCACAGTTGCAACACAGAGGCTAAAGTCCACACAGTGCCAGATGGGGATGCCTGAACTGAGGCCCAAACAAGAGTGTGCCACCAGGTGGAACTCAACATTTTATATGTTGAAACGAATTCTTGAAACAAAAGATGCCATCATCTCCACCCTGGCCCTCATCAACGCACCAGTTGATGCTCTATGTCAAGAGGAATGGGAGCTGGTGAAAGAGGTCTGCACCGTCCTGCAACCATTTGAGGAGGTGACTGTGGAAATAAGTGCAGACAGGTACCTTGGACCATTTTTTTTCACTACTACCATTCAGTCACTATTATACATTGCAGAAACAATACAGTATAATGTGCCACATATAATATGCCACATACTTTAAAAAAAGCTTCATTTTAAAAGTTGCTGTTTCTCTCCCTCAGCTATGTTTCTGCCTCAAAAATGCTCCTGCTATGCAAAGGTTTGCAGCGTGTGACAGCCCAACAGACTGTAACCATGCAGAAAGGGAAAGAATTGGTTGCAGCTCTTTGTTCAGCCATGGACCGGAAATTTCTGCGTATGGAGTACAACACTGTCCACTCAGAAACCACATTATTGGATCCTATGTTTAAAAAACTTGCATTCAATGACAACAGAGCTGTTGATGAGGCACTTCAGAGAATTAGTGCAGCAGCAGCAAGATGCACCCCTAGCAGCCAGCCAGCTCCGCCATTAGAAGGCCAAGTGTATGAGGAACCACAAACCTCTGTTGTTTGGAGGCTTTTTGATGAAAGAGCTACATGAGATGCTACAAGAAGAAATCCTACAGCTGATGCTATACTGGAGGTGAGTTCTTATCTTGAGGAGCCCATCATCCAACGAGCAGAAGACCCACTGAGCTGGTGGCAGGCCAAGGCCTCAGTCTTTCCACGCCTGGCGAAGGTGATGGAAGGGAGACTGTGTATTGTGGCAACATCGGTTCCTTCAGAGAGAATCTTCTCAAAAACAGGGCAGATAATCTCAGAAAGAAGAAATAGGATCAGTCCATCAAAGCTGAGGCATCTGATTTTTTTGAATGCCAATCTTCACTGAGGACATTAATACTGTTTGCTTGAGTTTGGTTCTAGTTCTGTTCTAGTTCAATTCTGTTTATTTGCTGTTTTTTTGTTGTTAATTTGTGCAAAAAAATGTTTGATTAAAATGATTAAAAACAAAAGAATGCTTTTGTAACAAAATAAATGCATAAAAACACTGCACATGAAAGGGTTTTCAACACACAAACCATTTTTTTTTTTAAAAGTTAGGGTAAAATAAAGGCCTACAAAATAATCCTAAATTAAGAGCCGTTCAGGAGTCGAAAGAGCCGGCTCTTCTTTGGGAGCTGAGCCAAAAGAGCCGGCTCTCGGAAAAGAGCCGAACTTCCCATCACTACTAGGGAAACTCGTCTTATCACATCCTGAGCTCTAGCTCCACGTCACTTACTACGGGAATTAGCTCGATAACAGCACTTTCGGCATTTGAATGAAACATCAAATCATCACAAGCATGTTAGCTGTACTTTTAGTTTATGGTTTACACATGTTGTTGGCCATTAGCCAATCAGCGTTTTTCAACGAGTTCAAAGCACGTGAACGCATCCAACTTGTATTTACAACTTCACAATAGAGGGCTGAATACCTTAGCCCTGTCTCATATAGACTAGAAGTAACATAGTAAACGTAAATACGGGAAACTCAAATTAGTATGTTAGGTTTGGTATGGTTACTTAAGGGAGGGTGGTTGGTCCATGTGGATGGATGGGCGTATAACGCGAACGTCTAGGAACACGAAAGGTTCCTAGACGCATGTTCAAACCTCATCATGGACAACTTTAGCATTTTAGCTAATTATTAACCAATTTTTAGCGACTTGGTAACAACATTCTAAGTTACCCCCCCCAAACCCCCCCCCCCCCCCCTGTCGGAAAAACTGCCCAATAGACAGGGACTGTCTACCTGTGTATGGCCAGCTAGCTACCGTTGCCGCCCCTTCTTCTGTGGGGTTTATCAGCAGATGGCATCTCTTTCTTCCCCCTAGTTACCATAGTTTACTACATAGTCTAGAAATAAATATTGATCACCCATATTTGTCTCTGTCTACAAATCGTCCCACTCCTAAAAGGTAGGATATACAAATAGATCAAGAGAAAGAGCACATTACTCCAACTCTGCTCTCTTCAAACTACACTGAAAGTGCAACATGTAAAGTGTTGGTCCCATGTTTCATGAGCTAAAATAAATGTTCCATACACACAAAAAGCTTATTTCTCTCAAATGTTGTACTCAAATTTGTTTATATCCCCGTTAGTGAGCATTTCTGCTTAATCCATCCACCTGACAGGCGTGGGATATCAAGAATCTGATTAAACAGCCTGGTCCACACCCATACGGCAACCCAGAGCACGCCAGCCCAGGACCTCCACAACCAGCTTCTTCACCTGTGGGATCGTCTAAGGGAGGGTGCTGAGGAGTATTTCTGTCTGTAATAAAGCCTTTTTGTGTTTGGCAGGGCCTGGCTGCCAAGTGCGTGGGCCTATGCCCTCCCAGGTCCATTCATGACTGCTCCCCTTCCCAGTCATGTGAAATCCATAGATTAGGGCCTGATTCATTTATTTCAATTGACTGATGTCCTTATATAAACTTTGAAATTGTTGCATGTTGCGTTTTATATTTTTGTTCAGTATAGGTCTAGTAATACTGATGGTATAATATAATGGGCCACATGAGAATGTCTGGTAATTTAACCTATTTGTTAGGTTATTTTTTGCGCATTTTGATATTGCCTGTAGGATGCAAAATTGCTGGGACCATGGCTGGCAAGTGAGCTGCGTCACTAAAAATATTTTTGAAAGGTTGCAATCACCACCGTCTGTGAATTTCGTGAGCAGTAAATAGGTCTATCTCATACTGATGTATTTATCAATACAAATAGCTACTGCTACATGGAAATTATGTATACAGGGCAATACAATCTATTGAACCCTTTCGAACATCTCTGGAGAGACCTGAAAATAGCTTTGCAGCAACGCTCCCCATCCAACCTGACAGAGCTTAATACAATTGCAAATATTTCTAAAAACTGTTTTTGCTTTGTCATTATGGTGTATTGTGTGTAGATTGATGAGGATAAAAAAATAAGGAATCAATTTTAGAATAAGGCTGTAACAAATACTTTAGCTACATTTGTTTTTTTTGTAATAAAAATTCACAAACACATCACAAGATATCCCCATAAAACACAAATATATCATGGGGATATCTTGTTTATGCTAAGCAAAATGTGAACTGATAAGCCATCTACGGAATAGGCTAGACTAGAATGGTATAGAAAAGAATAGCATTGACTAGAATAGAATAGTGAAGGATTAGCCAGTGTGTTCATAATTTGTCTTTCATTAAAACATCTATACCGGAAATCTGAAATACTCTGGCTTTAATACAAAACAAGGATCTTCCCTGGAATCTATTGAGAAGTAAGGAGGCACATTAACTTGTGGTGAGTTGTTAGTAGAAAATGACTTTGAATACCACTTGTGCAGTAGGCACTCAATTCCCTTCCAATAAATAGATATTATTCCGTACTGAGAAGAAATGTACAGACTGACATCTTGGGAACTGTTTAGGAACTGCAGTGCAGCCGATAGACTGACATTTTGTCTGAATACGGTTGAACCGCATGCTGTTTAATTTGTGTGGAAATGTGAATCATGAACTGTTTTTTCTTCTTCATTTTAATCAAAACAAATAGTGGTTTCACAATTTGTGTGCTGTGTGCGATCTGGACAGGTCTCCGTTCCTCTCGAACTCCCTGGAAAGACGAGAACTTTCATTTGCTGCGCATGCGCCTCGTAGCGTGTGTCATCGTCAGTGTAGTCAGTGTTCGAGACATTTCTAGAAATCATGAGGGATATTTTTAGGCAATGGGGATAGTATATATTCAGGCGAAGTTCATTCAGATTCAATCATCGACTCAACGATAATACTAAAGGGAAAAGAAAGCAAGAAAATAGAAGAGCCATTTAAGTAAGTAACTTTCAGTACCCTATTTTCATAATGGCTGTGAGTTATTTATAGAAATAGAAAAATATGCCATGTTAGTTGTGTCGACATAGGCGATTTAACTATAACATTATGCCAAAATATTTGGTTAACTAATAAATATATAACATTATATCTTTATAGTATTATTTATAATAGTCTTCCATTTATGTTATTTCATTGGACAAACTAGGCCTATATTCATCATTTTTTGTTTTAATTAGGTATTTCTTAGTTTAAGGAAATCTGCTCTAATTCTGTGAAGATAACACAGTATTATTTAGGAGGGTTCATAGAAAAATGGTAGGCCTGTTGTGAAAAGAGTTTCTCTGTAATAGATTAGCAGAAATTATTGTGTCTAACACCAACTGAATATCTGCCTGGCCAGTATTAGTGTATAACGCCAATATATATAACACAAATATTGACAACAGTGTTGTTATCAGACCTTGGTTCAAATACTTATTATTGTATTTCAATTACTTTCAAATACTGGTACATTTTGAAATATAAGTAGTTTAATATTGGAATGTATTGGCATGTATTTGAAAATACCCAAATACACTGTTAATTTTCAAATTAAAATATTTTAAAATATTTTGAATACATGCCAATACTTTTTGAAGTGTATTTGTAAGTACTTGAAAATAGTTTCAAATAGTATTTATATGAAATTCATTTCTAATACCTTAAATAGAAGTGGCCACATTATTTGAAAATACTCAAATACACAGAAAAAATGCATTACAAATACTTAAATACGCATGTATTTGAACCCAGGTCTGGTTGTTATTCAAGTATATTTAGGCTAACATAACTGTTGGGAGATTACTTGCACCTAGATTTTCATATCATAATATCAATTTCAAAAAATATTCTTTCATTCTTTTGTAGGCAACTAACGCCAAACCATCAAGATGTCATCATCAACAGGCCTGTCTATCGGCATTGACCTGGGCACCACCTACTCCTGTGTGGGAGTGTTCCAGCATGGCAAAGTGGAGATCATCGCCAACGACCAGGGCAACAGGACCACGCCCAGCTATGTCGCCTTCACAGACACTGAGAGACTCATTGGAGACGCAGCAAAGAACCAGGTGGCCATGAACCCCAACAACACCGTTTTCGATGCCAAACGTCTGATTGGCCGAAAGTTCAACGATCAGGTCGTTCAAGCCGACATGAAGCACTGGCCCTTCAAGGTGGTCAGCGACGGAGGAAAGCCTAAAGTTCAGGTAGATTACAAAGGTGAGAACAAATCCTTCAACCCAGAAGAGATCTCCTCCATGGTGCTGGTGAAGATGAGGGAGATCGCTGAGGCTTACCTGGGTCAGAAGGTGTCCAATGCAGTCATCACAGTCCCTGCCTACTTCAACGACTCACAGAGACAGGCCACTAAGGATGCTGGAGTGATCGCTGGGCTGAATGTGCTGAGGATCATCAACGAGCCCACAGCGGCAGCCATTGCCTACGGCATGGAAAAAGGCAAGTCCAGGGAACGCAACGTCTTGATTTTTGACCTGGGTGGGGGCACCTTCGATGTTTCCATCCTGACCATCGAAGATGGGATCTTTGAGGTGAAGGCTACGGCTGGGGACACTCACCTGGGCGGGGAGGACTTTGACAACCGCCTGGTCAGTCACTTTGTGGAGGAGTTCAAGAGGAAACACAAGAAGGACATCAGCCAGAACAAGCGGGCTCTGAGGAGGCTGAGGACAGCCTGTGAGAGGGCCAAGAGAACACTGTCCTCCAGCTCCCAGGCCAGCATTGAGATTGACTCCCTCTTCGAGGGCATCGACTTCTACACCTCCATCACCAGGGCTCGTTTTGAAGAGATGTGTTCGGACCTCTTCAGGGGAACACTGGAGCCTGTGGAGAAAGCCCTCAGGGACGCTAAGATGGACAAGGCCCAGATCCACGACGTAGTCCTAGTCGGAGGCTCCACCAGGATCCCCAAGGTCCAGAAGCTCCTGCAGGACTTTTTCAACGGCCGAGAGCTAAACAAGAGCATCAACCCAGACGAGGCGGTGGCCTACGGCGCTGCCATCCAGGCGGCCATCTTGTCTGGCGACAAGTCCGAGAATGTCCAGGACCTGCTGCTGCTGGATGTGGCTCCCCTGTCCCTGGGCATCGAAACCGCCGGAGGGGTCATGACCGCCCTGATCAAACGCAACACCACCATCCCATCCAAACAGACCCAGACCTTCACCACTTACTCCGACAACCAGCCCGGGGTTATGATCCAGGTCTACGAGGGAGAGAGAGCCATGACCAAGGACAACAACCTTCTGGGGAAGTTTGAGCTCTCTGGGATCCCCCCTGCCCCACGAGGAGTCCCTCAGATCGAGGTGACCTTTGACATAGACGCCAACGGCATTCTTAATGTATCAGCGGTGGACAAGAGCACAGGCAAAGAGAACAAGATCACCATCACCAACGACAAGGGGAGGCTCACCAAAGAGGATATTGAGAGGATGGTGCAGGACGCTGACAAATACAAAGCTGAGGATGATGCACAGAGGGAGAAGATAGCAGCCAAGAACTCCCTGGAGTCGTACGCCTTCAATATGAAGAGCAGTGTGGAGGACGACAACATGAAAGGCAAGATCAGTGAGGAGGACAAAAAGAAAGTGGTGGACAGGTGTGAACAGACCATTTCCTGGTTGGAGAACAACCAGCTGGGCGACAAAGAGGAGTATGAGCATCAGCTAAAGGAGCTAGAGAAAGTGTGCCAGCCTATCATTACCAAGCTGTACCAGCAGGGAGGGATGCCCACAGGTTGCTGTGGAGATCAGGCACGGACCAGCTCTGGTGCCAGTTCCCAAGGCCCAACCATTGAAGAGGTTGACTAAAGAAAGGGACTTTTATAAAGGACTTTTCAAAATACATTAGTATCACTGCATACTTTGTACTTCTACTGATTTCTAACGGTTAAAATGTGTAATGATGATTTCTCGGGTATTGAAAAATCAGGATGCAAGGAGGAAAGATATATGGCTCGTTGGAGATTGGAGACAATATTTATTCAGATCTGAGGTTCGTGATAACAAGCCGCACATGCTTGCAACGTTGTCACACCGAACATTGAACCACAGACATCGTGAAGCTTTTATCTGGAACGGAATCAAACATGGTTTCCATATGTTTGATGTGTTTGATACCGTTCCATTTATCCCATTCCAGCCATTACAATGAGCCCACCATGACGTATAGCAACGTCCACCGGGACGTGATTGAGTTCGAAGGCTAAAGCAGCCAACTGGGGGGGGGGTTCATCTGAGACAAAAGTCATACACTAATGTGGTTTTCCAAAAGCAATGCTCTGATCAATATGGCAGTGTTGTCATTGTTTATAAAAGGTTTTCATTATAATGTTGAAATAAACATGTCTACAAACCCCATATTACACACTCACAAACTGAAATCATATGTGTGTGCATTGTATAATCAATACGTGAGAGAGCGAGAGTCTCTCAAACATCACATTAATTTGTATTCACTGTATAGATAGATAGGTACTTTAGATAGGTACTTTAGATAGGTACTTTACATCAATCATGGAAAAGTTGGTTCTTGTTTCAGTCATGTCTTTGGTCACATTCGCGTGAGTATAAAAAACAAACACCTAATGATTGGTTGACATTAGACCCTCCCACAATGCAAGTGATGGTTGCAGGATGAATGTATGAGAAACTGCAGAAACTTGCAGTTGACTGCAGTCCAACTTCATGACTTTTGATCATATGAATTTTGTCAAGTTCATGCTGTTGACATGTAGGCGCAAGTTGGACAATTATCATCCCCATAATGCAACACACTTTGTGAAAGGCTGACAAATGTGATACGCTCGAACGCGCCCAGTGTGTCCCCTCTTGGAATGAACAGCAAAGGTAAACAATACAGTGTGCGCATGCTCTGTTGCTCGTTTATTGACTGAGTGGCGTGACAAAAGTTGCATTACCGCCACCTGCTGTGGAGTTTGTGTAATGGGTGATCTGATTCAATCGCGGGTGTTCAGGAAGCGACTTGTAGCAAATATATCTGTGGCATAGCTCTAATGATAGCTAAACAATTATGATTTAGCCACTTCTAGCTATTTAGCTATAACTATTTGATCCATTTGCTGAGTGTTAAGCTTATGGTTGTATATGTGTATATGCATTTAGACATTTTCTTCTGTTACACAGCTGTCAAGCAGAAACGTATGCACTGGTTGCCAAGTCAGTTGGGCTGTCTTTTCAGTCAGTGGCTGGTGGCTGGTGGCTGTTTTGCTACTCAACTCTACACTACATACATGTCAAGTTTGCATTTGTAGCTGATGACAGTTCATACATTTATTTCAGACATTGATTCTTCAGCCAGATTACAAAAATGGTCTGGTTGCCAGATCCAAATACTATGTGAAGATGGGAGATTCTGATAATACATTGAGGGATGCAAAGGCCTCTCTCAAGAAGGACAAATCATTTTTTTCAAGGTGCAATTTAAACATTGGGCATCTTTATACAGGCCTGTTCTATTTTCAACCTTTGGCTTTATAGTGTAGCAGTCGTTGTATTATCTCTCAGCCAGTGTTTGCCATTATTAAGGGAAGCTCCCCATACAGCGCCCCTGAGCACGCCAGCCCAGGACCTCCACAACCAGCTTCTTCACCTGTGGGATCGTCTAAGGGAGGGTGCTGAGGAGTATTTCTGTCTGTAATAAAGCCTTTTTGTGTTTGGCAGGGCCTGGCTGCCAAGTGCGTGGGCCTATGCCCTCCCAGGCCCATCCATGGCTGCTCCCCTTCCCAGTCATGTGAAATCCATAGATTAGGGCCTGATTCATTTATTTCAATTGACTGATTTCCTTATATAAACTTTGAAATTGTTGTGTGTTGCGTTTTATATTTTTGTTCAGTATAGGTCTAGTAATACTGATGGTATAATATAATGGGCCACATGAGAATGTCTGGTAATTTAACCTATTTGTTAGGTTATTTTTGCGCATTTTGATATTGCATGTAGGATGCAAAATTGCTGGGACCATGGCTGGCAAGTGAGCTCCGTCACTAAAAATATTTTTGAAAGGTTGCAATCACCACCGTCTGTGAATTTCGTGAGCAGTAAATAGTTCTATCTCATACTGATGTATTTATCAATACAACTAGCTACTGCTACATGGAAATTATGTATACAGGGCAATACAATCTATTGAACCCGTTCGAACATCTCTGGAGAGACCTGAAAATAGCTTTGCAGCAACGCTCCCCATCCAACCTGACAGAGCTTAATACATTTGCAAATATTTCTATAAACTGTTTTTGCTTTGTCATTATGGTGTATTGTGTGTAGATTGATGAGGATAAAAAAATAAGGAATCAATTTTAGAATAAGGCTGTAACAAATACTTTAGCTACCATTTGTGTTTTTTGTAATAAAAATTCACAAACACATCACAAGATATCCCCATAAAACACAAATATATCATGGGGATATCTTGTTTATGCTAAGCAAAATGTGAACTGATGGGCCATCTACGGAATAGGCTAGACTAGAATGGTATAGAAAAGAATAGCATTGACTAGAATAGAATAGTGAAGGATTAGCCAGTGTGTTCATAATTTGTCTTTCATTAAAACATTTATACCGGAAATCTGAAATACTCTGGCTTTAATACAAAACAAGGATCTTCCCTGGAATCTATTGAGAAGTAAGGAGGCACATTAACTTGTGGTGAGTTGTTAGTAGAAAATGACTTTGAATACCACTTGTGCAGTAGGCACTCAATTCCCTTCCAATAAATAGATATTATTCCGTACTGAGAAGAAATGTACAGACTGACATCTTGGGAACTGTTTAGGAACTGCAGTGCAGCCGATAGACTGACATTTTGTCTGAATACGGTTGAACCGCATGCTGTTTAATTTGTGTGGAAATGTGAATCATGAACTGTTTTTTCTTCTTCATTTTAATCAAAACAAATAGTGGTTTCACAATTTGTGTGCTGTGTGCGATCTGGACAGGTCTCCGTTCCTCTCGAACTCCCTGGAAAGACGAGAACTTTCATTTGCTGCGCATGCGCCTCGTAGCGTGTGTCATCGTCAGTGTAGTCAGTGTTCGAGACATTTCTAGAAATCATGAGGGATATTTTTAGGCAATGGGGATAGTATATATTCAGGCGAAGTTCATTCAGATTCAATCATCGACTCAACGATAATACTAAAGGGAAAAGAAAGCAAGAAAATAGAAGAGCCGTTTAAGTAAGTAACTTTCAGTACCCTATTTTCATAATGGCTGTGAGTTATTTATAGAAATAGAAAAATATGCCATGTTAGTTGTGTCGACATAGGCGATTTAACTATAACATTATGCCAAAATATTTGGTTAACTAATAAATATATAACATTATATCTTTATAGTATTATTTATAATAGTCTTCCATTTATGTTATTTCATTGGACAAACTAGGCCTATATTCATCATTTTTTGTTTTAATTAGGTATTTCTTAGTTTAAGGAAATCTGCTCTAATTCTGTGAAGATAACACAGTATTATTTAGGAGGGTTCATAGAAAAATGGTAGGCCTGTTGTGAAAAGAGTTTCTCTGTAATAGATTAGCAGAAATTATTGTGTCTTACACCAACTGAATATCTGCCTGGCCAGTATTAGTGTATAACGCCAATATATATAACACAAACATTGACAACAGTGTTGTTATCAGACCTTGGTTCAAATACTTATTATTGTATTTCAATTACTTTCAAATACTGGTACATTTTGAAATATAAGTAGTTGAATATTGGAATGTATTGGCATGTATTTGAAAATACCCAAATACACTGTTAATTTTCAAATTAAAATATTTTAAAATATTTTGAATACATGCCAATACTTTTTGAAGTGTATTTGTAAGTACTTGAAAATAGTTTCAAATAGTATTTATATGAAATTCATTTCTAATACCTTAAATAGAAGTGGCCACATTATTTGAAAATACTCAAATACACAGAAAAAATGCATTACAAATACTTAAATACGCATGTATTTGAACCCAGGTCTGGTTGTTATTCAAGTATATTTAGGCTAACATAACTGTTGGGAGATTACTTGCACCTAGATTTTCATATCATAATATCAATTTCAAAAAATATTCTTTCATTCTTTTGTAGGCAACTAACGCCAAACCATCAAGATGTCATCATCAACAGGCCTGTCTATCGGCATTGACCTGGGCACCACCTACTCCTGTGTGGGAGTGTTCCAGCATGGCAAAGTGGAGATCATCGCCAACGACCAGGGCAACAGGACCACGCCCAGCTATGTCGCCTTCACAGACACTGAGAGACTCATTGGAGACGCAGCAAAGAACCAGGTGGCCATGAACCCCAACAACACCGTTTTCGATGCCAAACGTCTGATTGGCCGAAAGTTCAACGATCAGGTCGTTCAAGCCGACATGAAGCACTGGCCCTTCAAGGTGGTCAGCGACGGAGGAAAGCCTAAAGTTCAGGTAGATTACAAAGGTGAGAACAAATCCTTCAACCCAGAAGAGATCTCCTCCATGGTGCTGGTGAAGATGAGGGAGATCGCTGAGGCTTACCTGGGTCAGAAGGTGTCCAATGCAGTCATCACAGTCCCTGCCTACTTCAACGACTCACAGAGACAGGCCACTAAGGATGCTGGAGTGATCGCTGGGCTGAATGTGCTGAGGATCATCAACGAGCCCACGGCGGCAGCCATTGCCTACGGCATGGAAAAAGGCAAGTCCAGGGAACGCAACGTCTTGATTTTTGACCTGGGTGGGGGCACCTTCGATGTTTCCATCCTGACCATCGAAGATGGGATCTTTGAGGTGAAGGCTACGGCTGGGGACACTCACCTGGGCGGGGAGGACTTTGACAACCGCCTGGTCAGTCACTTTGTGGAGGAGTTCAAGAGGAAACACAAGAAGGACATCAGCCAGAACAAGCGGGCTCTGAGGAGGCTGAGGACAGCCTGTGAGAGGGCCAAGAGAACACTGTCCTCCAGCTCCCAGGCCAGCATTGAGATTGACTCCCTCTTCGAGGGCATCGACTTCTACACCTCCATCACCAGGGCTCGTTTTGAAGAGATGTGTTCGGACCTCTTCAGGGGAACACTGGAGCCTGTGGAGAAAGCCCTCAGGGACGCTAAGATGGACAAGGCCCAGATCCACGACGTAGTCCTAGTCGGAGGCTCCACCAGGATCCCCAAGGTCCAGAAGCTCCTGCAGGACTTTTTCAACGGCCGAGAGCTAAACAAGAGCATCAACCCAGACGAGGCGGTGGCCTACGGCGCTGCCATCCAGGCGGCCATCTTGTCTGGCGACAAGTCCGAGAATGTCCAGGACCTGCTGCTGCTGGATGTGGCTCCCCTGTCCCTGGGCATCGAAACCGCCGGAGGGGTCATGACCGCCCTGATCAAACGCAACACCACCATCCCATCCAAACAGACCCAGACCTTCACCACTTACTCCGACAACCAGCCCGGGGTTATGATCCAGGTCTACGAGGGAGAGAGAGCCATGACCAAGGACAACAACCTTCTGGGGAAGTTTGAGCTCTCTGGGATCCCCCCTGCCCCACGAGGAGTCCCTCAGATCGAGGTGACCTTTGACATAGACGCCAACGGCATTCTTAATGTATCAGCGGTGGACAAGAGCACAGGCAAAGAGAACAAGATCACCATCACCAACGACAAGGGGAGGCTCACCAAAGAGGATATTGAGAGGATGGTGCAGGACGCTGACAAATACAAAGCTGAGGATGATGCACAGAGGGAGAAGATAGCAGCCAAGAACTCCCTGGAGTCGTACGCCTTCAATATGAAGAGCAGTGTGGAGGACGACAACATGAAAGGCAAGATCAGTGAGGAGGACAAAAAGAAAGTGGTGGACAGGTGTGAACAGACCATTTCCTGGTTGGAGAACAACCAGCTGGGCGACAAAGAGGAGTATGAGCATCAGCTAAAGGAGCTAGAGAAAGTGTGCCAGCCTATCATTACCAAGCTGTACCAGCAGGGAGGGATGCCCACAGGTTGCTGTGGAGATCAGGCACGGACCAGCTCTGGTGCCAGTTCCCAAGGCCCAACCATTGAAGAGGTTGACTAAAGAAAGGGACTTTTATAAAGGACTTTTCAAAATACATTAGTATCACTGCATACTTTGTACTTCTACTGATTTCTAACGGTTAAAATGTGTAATGATGATTTCTCGGGTATTGAAAAATCAGGATGCAAGGAGGAAAGATATATGGCTCGTTGGAGATTGGAGACAATATTTATTCAGATCTGAGGTTCGTGATAACAAGCCGCACATGCTTGCAACGTTGTCACACCGAACATTGAACCACAGACATCGTGAAGCTTTTATCTGGAACGGAATCAAACATGGTTTCCATATGTTTGATGTGTTTGATACCGTTCCATTTATCCCATTCCAGCCATTACAATGAGCCCACCATGACGTATAGCAACGTCCACCGGGACGTGATTGAGTTCGAAGGCTAAAGCAGCCAACTGGGGGGGGGTTCATCTGAGACAAAAGTCATACACTAATGTGGTTTTCCAAAAGCAATGCTCTGATCAATATGGCAGTGTTGTCATTGTTTATAAAAGGTTTTCATTATAATGTTGAAATAAACATGTCTACAAACCCCATATTACACACTCACAAACTGAAATCATATGTGTGTGCATTGTATAATCAATACGTGAGAGAGCGAGAGTCTCTCAAACATCACATTAATTTGTATTCACTGTATAGATAGATAGGTACTTTAGATAGGTACTTTAGATAGGTACTTTACATCAATCATGGAAAAGTTGGTTCTTGTTTCAGTCATGTCTTTGGTCACATTCGCGTGAGTATAAAAAACAAACACCTAATGATTGGTTGACATTAGACCCTCCCACAATGCAAGTGATGGTTGCAGGATGAATGTATGAGAAACTGCAGAAACTTGCAGTTGACTGCAGTCCAACTTCATGACTTTTGATCATATGAATTTTGTCAAGTTCATGCTGTTGACATGTAGGCGCAAGTTGGACAATTATCATCCCCATAATGCAACACACTTTGTGAAAGGCTGACAAATGTGATACGCTCGAACGCGCCCAGTGTGTCCCCTCTTGGAATGAACAGCAAAGGTAAACAATACAGTGTGCGCATGCTCTGTTGCTCGTTTATTGACTGAGTGGCGTGACAAAAGTTGCATTACCGCCACCTGCTGTGGAGTTTGTGTAATGGGTGATCTGATTCAATCGCGGGTGTTCAGGAAGCGACTTGTAGCAAATATATCTGTGGCATAGCTCTAATGATAGCTAAACAATTATGATTTAGCCACTTCTAGCTATTTAGCTATAACTATTTGATCCATTTGCTGAGTGTTAAGCTTATGGTTGTATATGTGTATATGCATTTAGACATTTTCTTCTGTTACACAGCTGTCAAGCAGAAACGTATGCACTGGTTGCCAAGTCAGTTGGGCTGTCTTTTCAGTCAGTGGCTGGTGGCTGGTGGCTGTTTTGCTACTCAACTCTACACTACATACATGTCAAGTTTGCATTTGTAGCTGATGACAGTTCATACATTTATTTCAGACATTGATTCTTCAGCCAGATTACAAAAATGGTCTGGTTGCCAGATCCAAATACTATGTGAAGATGGGAGATTCTGATAATACATTGAGGGATGCAAAGGCCTCTCTCAAGAAGGACAAATCATTTTTTTCAAGGTGCAATTTAAACATTGGGCATCTTTATACAGGCCTGTTCTATTTTCAACCTTTGGCTTTATAGTGTAGCAGTCGTTGTATTATCTCTCAGCCAGTGTTTGCCATTATTAAGGGAAGCTCCCCATACAGCGCCCCTGAGCACGCCAGCCCAGGACCTCCACAACCAGCTTCTTCACCTGTGGGATCGTCTAAGGGAGGGTGCTGAGGAGTATTTCTGTCTGTAATAAAGCCTTTTTGTGTTTGGCAGGGCCTGGCTGCCAAGTGCGTGGGCCTATGCCCTCCCAGGCCCATCCATGGCTGCTCCCCTTCCCAGTCATGTGAAATCCATAGATTAGGGCCTGATTCATTTATTTCAATTGACTGATTTCCTTATATAAACTTTGAAATTGTTGTGTGTTGCGTTTTATATTTTTGTTCAGTATAGGTCTAGTAATACTGATGGTATAATATAATGGGCCACATGAGAATGTCTGGTAATTTAACCTATTTGTTAGGTTATTTTTGCGCATTTTGATATTGCATGTAGGATGCAAAATTGCTGGGACCATGGCTGGCAAGTGAGCTCCGTCACTAAAAATATTTTTGAAAGGTTGCAATCACCACCGTCTGTGAATTTCGTGAGCAGTAAATAGTTCTATCTCATACTGATGTATTTATCAATACAACTAGCTACTGCTACATGGAAATTATGTATACAGGGCAATACAATCTATTGAACCCGTTCGAACATCTCTGGAGAGACCTGAAAATAGCTTTGCAGCAACGCTCCCCATCCAACCTGACAGAGCTTAATACATTTGCAAATATTTCTATAAACTGTTTTTGCTTTGTCATTATGGTGTATTGTGTGTAGATTGATGAGGATAAAAAAATAAGGAATCAATTTTAGAATAAGGCTGTAACAAATACTTTAGCTACCATTTGTGTTTTTTGTAATAAAAATTCACAAACACATCACAAGATATCCCCATAAAACACAAATATATCATGGGGATATCTTGTTTATGCTAAGCAAAATGTGAACTGATGGGCCATCTACGGAATAGGCTAGACTAGAATGGTATAGAAAAGAATAGCATTGACTAGAATAGAATAGTGAAGGATTAGCCAGTGTGTTCATAATTTGTCTTTCATTAAAACATTTATACCGGAAATCTGAAATACTCTGGCTTTAATACAAAACAAGGATCTTCCCTGGAATCTATTGAGAAGTAAGGAGGCACATTAACTTGTGGTGAGTTGTTAGTAGAAAATGACTTTGAATACCACTTGTGCAGTAGGCACTCAATTCCCTTCCAATAAATAGATATTATTCCGTACTGAGAAGAAATGTACAGACTGACATCTTGGGAACTGTTTAGGAACTGCAGTGCAGCCGATAGACTGACATTTTGTCTGAATACGGTTGAATCGCATGCTGTTTAATTTGTGTGGAAATGTGAATCATGAACTGTTTTTTCTTCTTCATTTTAATCAAAACAAATAGTGGTTTCACAATTTGTGTGCTGTGTGCGATCTGGACAGGTCTCCGTTCCTCTCGAACTCCCTGGAAAGACGAGAACTTTCATTTGCTGCGCATGCGCCTCGTAGCGTGTGTCATCGTCAGTGTAGTCAGTGTTCGAGACATTTCTAGAAATCATGAGGGATATTTTTAGGCAATGGGGATAGTATATATTCAGGCGAAGTTCATTCAGATTCAATCATCGACTCAACGATAATACTAAAGGGAAAAGAAAGCAAGAAAATAGAAGAGCCATTTAAGTAAGTAACTTTCAGTACCCTATTTTCATAATGGCTGTGAGTTATTTATAGAAATAGAAAAATATGCCATGTTAGTTGTGTCGACATAGGCGATTTAACTATAACATTATGCCAAAATATTTGGTTAACTAATAAATATATAACATTATATCTTTATAGTATTATTTATAATAGTCTTCCATTTATGTTATTTCATTGGACAAACTAGGCCTATATTCATCATTTTTTGTTTTAATTAGGTATTTCTTAGTTTAAGGAAATCTGCTCTAATTCTGTGAAGATAACACAGTATTATTTAGGAGGGTTCATAGAAAAATGGTAGGCCTGTTGTGAAAAGAGTTTCTCTGTAATAGATTAGCAGAAATTATTGTGTCTAACACCAACTGAATATCTGCCTGGCCAGTATTAGTGTATAACGCCAATATATATAACACAAACATTGACAACAGTGTTGTTATCAGACCTTGGTTCAAATACTTATTATTGTATTTCAATTACTTTCAAATACTGGTACATTTTGAAATATAAGTAGTTGAATATTGGAATGTATTGGCATGTATTTGAAAATACCCAAATACACTGTTAATTTTCAAATTAAAATATTTTAAAATATTTTGAATACATGCCAATACTTTTTGAAGTGTATTTGTAAGTACTTGAAAATAGTTTCAAATAGTATTTATATGAAATTCATTTCTAATACCTTAAATAGAAGTGGCCACATTATTTGAAAATACTCAAATACACAGAAAAAATGCATTACAAATACTTAAATACGCATGTATTTGAACCCAGGTCTGGTTGTTATTCAAGTATATTTAGGCTAACATAACTGTTGGGAGATTACTTGCACCTAGATTTTCATATCATAATATCAATTTCAAAAAATATTCTTTCATTCTTTTGTAGGCAACTAACGCCAAACCATCAAGATGTCATCATCAACAGGCCTGTCTATCGGCATTGACCTGGGCACCACCTACTCCTGTGTGGGAGTGTTCCAGCATGGCAAAGTGGAGATCATCGCCAACGACCAGGGCAACAGGACCACGCCCAGCTATGTCGCCTTCACAGACACTGAGAGACTCATTGGAGACGCAGCAAAGAACCAGGTGGCCATGAACCCCAACAACACCGTTTTCGATGCCAAACGTCTGATTGGCCGAAAGTTCAACGATCAGGTCGTTCAAGCCGACATGAAGCACTGGCCCTTCAAGGTGGTCAGCGACGGAGGAAAGCCTAAAGTTCAGGTAGATTACAAAGGTGAGAACAAATCCTTCAACCCAGAAGAGATCTCCTCCATGGTGCTGGTGAAGATGAGGGAGATCGCTGAGGCTTACCTGGGTCAGAAGGTGTCCAATGCAGTCATCACAGTCCCTGCCTACTTCAACGACTCACAGAGACAGGCCACTAAGGATGCTGGAGTGATCGCTGGGCTGAATGTGCTGAGGATCATCAACGAGCCCACGGCGGCAGCCATTGCCTACGGCATGGAAAAAGGCAAGTCCAGGGAACGCAACGTCTTGATTTTTGACCTGGGTGGGGGCACCTTCGATGTTTCCATCCTGACCATCGAAGATGGGATCTTTGAGGTGAAGGCTACGGCTGGGGACACTCACCTGGGCGGGGAGGACTTTGACAACCGCCTGGTCAGTCACTTTGTGGAGGAGTTCAAGAGGAAACACAAGAAGGACATCAGCCAGAACAAGCGGGCTCTGAGGAGGCTGAGGACAGCCTGTGAGAGGGCCAAGAGAACACTGTCCTCCAGCTCCCAGGCCAGCATTGAGATTGACTCCCTCTTCGAGGGCATCGACTTCTACACCTCCATCACCAGGGCTCGTTTTGAAGAGATGTGTTCGGACCTCTTCAGGGGAACACTGGAGCCTGTGGAGAAAGCCCTCAGGGACGCTAAGATGGACAAGGCCCAGATCCACGATGTAGTCCTAGTCGGAGGCTCCACCAGGATCCCCAAGGTCCAGAAGCTCCTGCAGGACTTTTTCAACGGCCGAGAGCTAAACAAGAGCATCAACCCAGACGAGGCGGTGGCCTACGGCGCTGCCATCCAGGCGGCCATCTTGTCTGGCGACAAGTCCGAGAATGTCCAGGACCTGCTGCTGCTGGATGTGGCTCCCCTGTCCCTGGGCATCGAAACCGCCGGAGGGGTCATGACCGCCCTGATCAAACGCAACACCACCATCCCATCCAAACAGACCCAGACCTTCACCACTTACTCCGACAACCAGCCCGGGGTTATGATCCAGGTCTACGAGGGAGAGAGAGCCATGACCAAGGACAACAACCTTCTGGGGAAGTTTGAGCTCTCTGGGATCCCCCCTGCCCCACGAGGAGTCCCTCAGATCGAGGTGACCTTTGACATAGACGCCAACGGCATTCTTAATGTATCAGCGGTGGACAAGAGCACAGGCAAAGAGAACAAGATCACCATCACCAACGACAAGGGGAGGCTCACCAAAGAGGATATTGAGAGGATGGTGCAGGACGCTGACAAATACAAAGCTGAGGATGATGCACAGAGGGAGAAGATAGCAGCCAAGAACTCCCTGGAGTCGTACGCCTTCAATATGAAGAGCAGTGTGGAGGACGACAACATGAAAGGCAAGATCAGTGAGGAGGACAAAAAGAAAGTGGTGGACAGGTGTGAACAGACCATTTCCTGGTTGGAGAACAACCAGCTGGGCGACAAAGAGGAGTATGAGCATCAGCTAAAGGAGCTAGAGAAAGTGTGCCAGCCTATCATTACCAAGCTGTACCAGCAGGGAGGGATGCCCACAGGTTGCTGTGGAGATCAGGCACGGACCAGCTCTGGTGCCAGTTCCCAAGGCCCAACCATTGAAGAGGTTGACTAAAGAAAGGGACTTTTATAAAGGACTTTTCAAAATACATTAGTATCACTGCATACTTTGTACTTCTACTGATTTCTAACGGTTAAAATGTGTAATGATGATTTCTCGGGTATTAAAAAATCAGGATGCAAGGAGGAAAGATATATGGCTCGTTGGAGATTGGAGACAATATTTATTCAGATCTGAGGTTCGTGATAACAAGCCGCACATGCTTGCAACGTTGTCACACCGAACATTGAACCACAGACATTGTGAAGCTTTTATCTGGAACGGAATCAAACATGGTTTCCATATGTTTGATGTGTTTGATACCGTTCCATTTATCCCATTCCAGCCATTACAATGAGCCCACCATGACGTATAGCAACGTCCACCGGGACGTGATTGAGTTCGAAGGCTAAAGCAGCCAACTGGGGGGGGGTTCATCTGAGACAAAAGTCATACACTAATGTGGTTTTCCAAAAGCAATGCTCTGATCAATATGGCAGTGTTGTCATTGTTTATAAAAGGTTTTCATTATAATGTTGAAATAAACATGTCTACAAACCCCATATTACACACTCACAAACTGAAATCATATGTGTGTGCATTGTATAATCAATAAGTGAGAGAGCGAGAGTCTCAAACATCACATTAATTTGTATTCACTGTATAGATAGATAGATAGATAGGTACTTTAGATAGGTACTTTACATCAATCATGGAAAAGTTGGTTCTTGTTTCAGTCATGTCTTTGGTCACATTCTCGTGAGTATAAAAAACAAACACCTAATGATTGGTTGACATTAGACCCTCCCACAATGCAAGTGATGGTTGCAGGATGAATGTATGAGAAACTGCAGAAACTTGCAGTTGACTGCAGTCCAACTTCATGACTTTTGATCATATGAATTTTGTCAAGTTCATGCTGTTGACATGTAGGCGCAAGTTGGACAATTATCATCCCCATAATGCAACACACTTTGTGAAAGGCTGACAAATGTGATACGCTCGAACGCGCCCAGTGTGTCCCCTCTTGGAATGAACAGCAAAGGTAAACAATACAGTGTGCGCATGCTCTGTTGCTCGTTTATTGACTGAGTGGCGTGACAAAAGTTGCATTACCGCCACCTGCTGTGGAGTTTGTGTAATGGGTGATCTGATTCAATCGCGGGTGTTCAGGAAGCGACTTGTAGCAAATATATCTGTGGCATAGCTCTAATGATAGCTAAACAATTATGATTTAGCCACTTCTAGCTATTTAGCTATAACTATTTGATCCATTTGCTGAGTGTTAAGCTTATGGTTGTATATGTGTATATGCATTTAGACATTTTCTTCTGTTACACAGCTGTCAAGCAGAAACGTATGCACTGGTTGCCAAGTCAGTTGGGCTGTCTTTTCAGTCAGTGGCTGGTGGCTGGTGGCTGTTTTGCTACTCAACTCTACACTACATACATGTCAAGTTTGCATTTGTAGCTGATGACAGTTCATACATTTATTTCAGACATTGATTCTTCAGCCAGATTACAAAAATGGTCTGGTTGCCAGATCCAAATACTATGTGAAGATGGGAGATTCTGATAATACATTGAGGGATGCAAAGGCCTCTCTCAAGAAGGACAAATCATTTTTTTCAAGGTGCAATTTAAACATTGGGCATCTTTATACAGGCCTGTTCTATTTTCAACCTTTGGCTTTATAGTGTAGCAGTCGTTGTATTATCTCTCAGCCAGTGTTTGCCATTATTGAGGGAAGCTCCCCATACGGCGCCCCTGAGCACGCCAGCCCAGGACCTCCACAACCAGCTTCTTCACCTGTGGGATCGTCTAAGGGAGGGTGCTGAGGAGTATTTCTGTCTGTAATAAAGCCTTTTTGTGTTTGGCAGGGCCTGGCTGCCAAGTGCGTGGGCCTATGCCCTCCCAGGCCCATCCATGGCTGCTCCCCTTCCCAGTCATGTGAAATCCATAGATTAGGGCCTGATTCATTTATTTCAATTGACTGATTTCCTTATATAAACTTTGAAATTGTTGCGTGTTGCGTTTTATATTTTTGTTCAGTATAGGTCTAGTAATACTGATGGTATAATATAATGGGCCACATGAGAATGTCTGGTAATTTAACCTATTTGTTAGGTTATTTTTGCGCATTTTGATATTGCATGTAGGATGCAAAATTGCTGGGACCATGGCTGGCAAGTGAGCTCCGTCACTAAAAATATTTTTGAAAGGTTGCAATCACCACCGTCTGTGAATTTCGTGAGCAGTAAATAGTTCTATCTCATACTGATGTATTTATCAATACAACTAGCTACTGCTACATGGAAATTATGTATACAGGGCAATACAATCTATTGAACCCGTTCGAACATCTCTGGAGAGACCTGAAAATAGCTTTGCAGCAACGCTCCCCATCCAACCTGACAGAGCTTAATACATTTGCAAATATTTCTATAAACTGTTTTTGCTTTGTCATTATGGTGTATTGTGTGTAGATTGATGAGGATAAAAAAATAAGGAATCAATTTTAGAATAAGGCTGTAACAAATACTTTAGCTACCATTTGTGTTTTTTGTAATAAAAATTCACAAACACATCACAAGATATCCCCATAAAACACAAATATATCATGGGGATATCTTGTTTATGCTAAGCAAAATGTGAACTGATGGGCCATCTACGGAATAGGCTAGACTAGAATGGTATAGAAAAGAATAGCATTGACTAGAATAGAATAGTGAAGGATTAGCCAGTGTGTTCATAATTTGTCTTTCATTAAAACATTTATACCGGAAATCTGAAATACTCTGGCTTTAATACAAAACAAGGATCTTCCCTGGAATCTATTGAGAAGTAAGGAGGCACATTAACTTGTGGTGAGTTGTTAGTAGAAAATGACTTTGAATACCACTTGTGCAGTAGGCACTCAATTCCCTTCCAATAAATAGATATTATTCCGTACTGAGAAGAAATGTACAGACTGACATCTTGGGAACTGTTTAGGAACTGCAGTGCAGCCGATAGACTGACATTTTGTCTGAATACGGTTGAACCGCATGCTGTTTAATTTGTGTGGAAATGTGAATCATGAACTGTTTTTTCTTCTTCATTTTAATCAAAACAAATAGTGGTTTCACAATTTGTGTGCTGTGTGCGATCTGGACAGGTCTCCGTTCCTCTCGAACTCTCTGGAAAGACGAGAACTTTCATTTGCTGCGCATGCGCCTCGTAGCGTGTGTCATCGTCAGTGTAGTCAGTGTTCGAGACATTTCTAGAAATCATGAGGGATATTTTTAGGCAATGGGGATAGTATATATTCAGGCGAAGTTCATTCAGATTCAATCATCGACTCAACGATAATACTAAAGGGAAAAGAAAGCAAGAAAATAGAAGAGCCATTTAAGTAAGTAACTTTCAGTACCCTATTTTCATAATGGCTGTGAGTTATTTATAGAAATAGAAAAATATGCCATGTTAGTTGTGTCGACATAGGCGATTTAACTATAACATTATGCCAAAATATTTGGTTAACTAATAAATATATAACATTATATCTTTATAGTATTATTTATAATAGTCTTCCATTTATGTTATTTCATTGGACAAACTAGGCCTATATTCATCATTTTTTGTTTTAATTAGGTATTTCTTAGTTTAAGGAAATCTGCTCTAATTCTGTGAAGATAACACAGTATTATTTAGGAGGGTTCATAGAAAAATGGTAGGCCTGTTGTGAAAAGAGTTTCTCTGTAATAGATTAGCAGAAATTATTGTGTCTAACACCAACTGAATATCTGCCTGGCCAGTATTAGTGTATAACGCCAATATATATAACACAAACATTGACAACAGTGTTGTTATCAGACCTTGGTTCAAATACTTATTATTGTATTTCAATTACTTTCAAATACTGGTACATTTTGAAATATAAGTAGTTGAATATTGGAATGTATTGGCATGTATTTGAAAATACCCAAATACACTGTTAATTTTCAAATTAAAATATTTTAAAATATTTTGAATACATGCCAATACTTTTTGAAGTGTATTTGTAAGTACTTGAAAATAGTTTCAAATAGTATTTATATGAAATTCATTTCTAATACCTTAAATAGAAGTGGCCACATTATTTGAAAATACTCAAATACACAGAAAAAATGCATTACAAATACTTAAATACGCATGTATTTGAACCCAGGTCTGGTTGTTATTCAAGTATATTTAGGCTAACATAACTGTTGGGAGATTACTTGCACCTAGATTTTCATATCATAATATCAATTTCAAAAAATATTCTTTCATTCTTTTGTAGGCAACTAACGCCAAACCATCAAGATGTCATCATCAACAGGCCTGTCTATCGGCATTGACCTGGGCACCACCTACTCCTGTGTGGGAGTGTTCCAGCATGGCAAAGTGGAGATCATCGCCAACGACCAGGGCAACAGGACCACGCCCAGCTATGTCGCCTTCACAGACACTGAGAGACTCATTGGAGACGCAGCAAAGAACCAGGTGGCCATGAACCCCAACAACACCGTTTTCGATGCCAAACGTCTGATTGGCCGAAAGTTCAACGATCAGGTCGTTCAAGCCGACATGAAGCACTGGCCCTTCAAGGTGGTCAGCGACGGAGGAAAGCCTAAAGTTCAGGTAGATTACAAAGGTGAGAACAAATCCTTCAACCCAGAAGAGATCTCCTCCATGGTGCTGGTGAAGATGAGGGAGATCGCTGAGGCTTACCTGGGTCAGAAGGTGTCCAATGCAGTCATCACAGTCCCTGCCTACTTCAACGACTCACAGAGACAGGCCACTAAGGATGCTGGAGTGATCGCTGGGCTGAATGTGCTGAGGATCATCAACGAGCCCACGGCGGCAGCCATTGCCTACGGCATGGAAAAAGGCAAGTCCAGGGAACGCAACGTCTTGATTTTTGACCTGGGTGGGGGCACCTTCGATGTTTCCATCCTGACCATCGAAGATGGGATCTTTGAGGTGAAGGCTACGGCTGGGGACACTCACCTGGGCGGGGAGGACTTTGACAACCGCCTGGTCAGTCACTTTGTGGAGGAGTTCAAGAGGAAACACAAGAAGGACATCAGCCAGAACAAGCGGGCTCTGAGGAGGCTGAGGACAGCCTGTGAGAGGGCCAAGAGAACACTGTCCTCCAGCTCCCAGGCCAGCATTGAGATTGACTCCCTCTTCGAGGGCATCGACTTCTACACCTCCATCACCAGGGCTCGTTTTGAAGAGATGTGTTCGGACCTCTTCAGGGGAACACTGGAGCCTGTGGAGAAAGCCCTCAGGGACGCTAAGATGGACAAGGCCCAGATCCACGACGTAGTCCTAGTCGGAGGCTCCACCAGGATCCCCAAGGTCCAGAAGCTCCTGCAGGACTTTTTCAACGGCCGAGAGCTAAACAAGAGCATCAACCCAGACGAGGCGGTGGCCTACGGCGCTGCCATCCAGGCGGCCATCTTGTCTGGCGACAAGTCCGAGAATGTCCAGGACCTGCTGCTGCTGGATGTGGCTCCCCTGTCCCTGGGCATCGAAACCGCCGGAGGGGTCATGACCGCCCTGATCAAACGCAACACCACCATCCCATCCAAACAGACCCAGACCTTCACCACTTACTCCGACAACCAGCCCGGGGTTATGATCCAGGTCTACGAGGGAGAGAGAGCCATGACCAAGGACAACAACCTTCTGGGGAAGTTTGAGCTCTCTGGGATCCCCCCTGCCCCACGAGGAGTCCCTCAGATCGAGGTGACCTTTGACATAGACGCCAACGGCATTCTTAATGTATCAGCGGTGGACAAGAGCACAGGCAAAGAGAACAAGATCACCATCACCAACGACAAGGGGAGGCTCACCAAAGAGGATATTGAGAGGATGGTGCAGGACGCTGACAAATACAAAGCTGAGGATGATGCACAGAGGGAGAAGATAGCAGCCAAGAACTCCCTGGAGTCGTACGCCTTCAATATGAAGAGCAGTGTGGAGGACGACAACATGAAAGGCAAGATCAGTGAGGAGGACAAAAAGAAAGTGGTGGACAGGTGTGAACAGACCATTTCCTGGTTGGAGAACAACCAGCTGGGCGACAAAGAGGAGTATGAGCATCAGCTAAAGGAGCTAGAGAAAGTGTGCCAGCCTATCATTACCAAGCTGTACCAGCAGGGAGGGATGCCCACAGGTTGCTGTGGAGATCAGGCACGGACCAGCTCTGGTGCCAGTTCCCAAGGCCCAACCATTGAAGAGGTTGACTAAAGAAAGGGACTTTTATAAAGGACTTTTCAAAATACATTAGTATCACTGCATACTTTGTACTTCTACTGATTTCTAACGGTTAAAATGTGTAATGATGATTTCTCGGGTATTAAAAAATCAGGATGCAAGGAGGAAAGATATATGGCTCGTTGGAGATTGGAGACAATATTTATTCAGATCTGAGGTTCGTGATAACAAGCCGCACATGCTTGCAACGTTGTCACACCGAACATTGAACCACAGACATTGTGAAGCTTTTATCTGGAACGGAATCAAACATGGTTTCCATATGTTTGATGTGTTTGATACCGTTCCATTTATCCCATTCCAGCCATTACAATGAGCCCACCATGACGTATAGCAACGTCCACCGGGACGTGATTGAGTTCGAAGGCTAAAGCAGCCAACTGGGGGGGGGTTCATCTGAGACAAAAGTCATACACTAATGTGGTTTTCCAAAAGCAATGCTCTGATCAATATGGCAGTGTTGTCATTGTTTATAAAAGGTTTTCATTATAATGTTGAAATAAACATGTCTACAAACCCCATATTACACACTCACAAACTGAAATCATATGTGTGTGCATTGTATAATCAATAAGTGAGAGAGCGAGAGTCTCAAACATCACATTAATTTGTATTCACTGTATAGATAGATAGATAGATAGGTACTTTACATCAATCATGGAAAAGTTGGTTCTTGTTTCAGTCATGTCTTTGGTCACATTCGCGTGAGTATAAAAAACAAACACCTAATGATTGGTTGACATTAGACCCTCCCACAATGCAAGTGATGGTTGCAGGATGAATGTATGAGAAACTGCAGAAACTTGCAGTTGACTGCAGTCCAACTTCATGACTTTTGATCATATGAATTTTGTCAAGTTCATGCTGTTGACATGTAGGCGCAAGTTGGACAATTATCATCCCCATAATGCAACACACTTTGTGAAAGGCTGACAAATGTGATACGCTCGAACGCGCCCAGTGTGTCCCCTCTTGGAATGAACAGCAAAGGTAAACAATACAGTGTGCGCATGCTCTGTTGCTCGTTTATTGACTGAGTGGCGTGACAAAAGTTGCATTACCGCCACCTGCTGTGGAGTTTGTGTAATGGGTGATCTGATTCAATCGCGGGTGTTCAGGAAGCGACTTGTAGCAAATATATCTGTGGCATAGCTCTAATGATAGCTAAACAATTATGATTTAGCCACTTCTAGCTATTTAGCTATAACTATTTGATCCATTTGCTGAGTGTTAAGCTTATGGTTGTATATGTGTATATGCATTTAGACATTTTCTTCTGTTACACAGCTGTCAAGCAGAAACGTATGCACTGGTTGCCAAGTCAGTTGGGCTGTCTTTTCAGTCAGTGGCTGGTGGCTGGTGGCTGTTTTGCTACTCAACTCTACACTACATACATGTCAAGTTTGCATTTGTAGCTGATGACAGTTCATACATTTATTTCAGACATTGATTCTTCAGCCAGATTACAAAAATGGTCTGGTTGCCAGATCCAAATACTATGTGAAGATGGGAGATTCTGATAATACATTGAGGGATGCAAAGGCCTCTCTCAAGAAGGACAAATCATTTTTTTCAAGGTGCAATTTAAACATTGGGCATCTTTATACAGGCCTGTTCTATTTTCAACCTTTGGCTTTATAGTGTAGCAGTCGTTGTATTATCTCTCAGCCAGTGTTTGCCATTATTGAGGGAAGCTCCCCATACGGCGCCCCTGAGCACGCCAGCCCAGGACCTCCACAACCAGCTTCTTCACCTGTGGGATCGTCTAAGGGAGGGTGCTGAGGAGTATTTCTGTCTGTAATAAAGCCTTTTTGTGTTTGGCAGGGCCTGGCTGCCAAGTGCGTGGGCCTATGCCCTCCCAGGCCCATCCATGGCTGCTCCCCTTCCCAGTCATGTGAAATCCATAGATTAGGGCCTGATTCATTTATTTCAATTGACTGATTTCCTTATATAAACTTTGAAATTGTTGCGTGTTGCGTTTTATATTTTTGTTCAGTATAGGTCTAGTAATACTGATGGTATAATATAATGGGCCACATGAGAATGTCTGGTAATTTAACCTATTTGTTAGGTTATTTTTGCGCATTTTGATATTGCATGTAGGATGCAAAATTGCTGGGACCATGGCTGGCAAGTGAGCTCCGTCACTAAAAATATTTTTGAAAGGTTGCAATCACCACCGTCTGTGAATTTCGTGAGCAGTAAATAGTTCTATCTCATACTGATGTATTTATCAATACAACTAGCTACTGCTACATGGAAATTATGTATACAGGGCAATACAATCTATTGAACCCGTTCGAACATCTCTGGAGAGACCTGAAAATAGCTTTGCAGCAACGCTCCCCATCCAACCTGACAGAGCTTAATACATTTGCAAATATTTCTATAAACTGTTTTTGCTTTGTCATTATGGTGTATTATGTGTAGATTGATGAGGATAAAAAAATAAGGAATCAATTTTAGAATAAGGCTGTAACAAATACTTTAGCTACCATTTGTGTTTTTTGTAATAAAAATTCACAAACACATCACAAGATATCCCCATAAAACACAAATATATCATGGGGATATCTTGTTTATGCTAAGCAAAATGTGAACTGATGGGCCATCTACGGAATAGGCTAGACTAGAATGGTATAGAAAAGAATAGCATTGACTAGAATAGAATAGTGAAGGATTAGCCAGTGTGTTCATAATTTGTCTTTCATTAAAACATTTATACCGGAAATCTGAAATACTCTGGCTTTAATACAAAACAAGGATCTTCCCTGGAATCTATTGAGAAGTAAGGAGGCACATTAACTTGTGGTGAGTTGTTAGTAGAAAATGACTTTGAATACCACTTGTGCAGTAGGCACTCAATTCCCTTCCAATAAATAGATATTATTCCGTACTGAGAAGAAATGTACAGACTGACATCTTGGGAACTGTTTAGGAACTGCAGTGCAGCCGATAGACTGACATTTTGTCTGAATACGGTTGAACCGCATGCTGTTTAATTTGTGTGGAAATGTGAATCATGAACTGTTTTTTCTTCTTCATTTTAATCAAAACAAATAGTGGTTTCACAATTTGTGTGCTGTGTGCGATCTGGACAGGTCTCCGTTCCTCTCGAACTCTCTGGAAAGACGAGAACTTTCATTTGCTGCGCATGCGCCTCGTAGCGTGTGTCATCGTCAGTGTAGTCAGTGTTCGAGACATTTCTAGAAATCATGAGGGATATTTTTAGGCAATGGGGATAGTATATATTCAGGCGAAGTTCATTCAGATTCAATCATCGACTCAACGATAATACTAAAGGGAAAAGAAAGCAAGAAAATAGAAGAGCCATTTAAGTAAGTAACTTTCAGTACCCTATTTTCATAATGGCTGTGAGTTATTTATAGAAATAGAAAAATATGCCATGTTAGTTGTGTCGACATAGGCGATTTAACTATAACATTATGCCAAAATATTTGGTTAACTAATAAATATATAACATTATATCTTTATAGTATTATTTATAATAGTCTTCCATTTATGTTATTTCATTGGACAAACTAGGCCTATATTCATCATTTTTTGTTTTAATTAGGTATTTCTTAGTTTAAGGAAATCTGCTCTAATTCTGTGAAGATAACACAGTATTATTTAGGAGGGTTCATAGAAAAATGGTAGGCCTGTTGTGAAAAGAGTTTCTCTGTAATAGATTAGCAGAAATTATTGTGTCTAACACCAACTGAATATCTGCCTGGCCAGTATTAGTGTATAACGCCAATATATATAACACAAACATTGACAACAGTGTTGTTATCAGACCTTGGTTCAAATACTTATTATTGTATTTCAATTACTTTCAAATACTGGTACATTTTGAAATATAAGTAGTTGAATATTGGAATGTATTGGCATGTATTTGAAAATACCCAAATACACTGTTAATTTTCAAATTAAAATATTTTAAAATATTTTGAATACATGCCAATACTTTTTGAAGTGTATTTGTAAGTACTTGAAAATAGTTTCAAATAGTATTTATATGAAATTCATTTCTAATACCTTAAATAGAAGTGGCCACATTATTTGAAAATACTCAAATACACAGAAAAAATGCATTACAAATACTTAAATACGCATGTATTTGAACCCAGGTCTGGTTGTTATTCAAGTATATTTAGGCTAACATAACTGTTGGGAGATTACTTGCACCTAGATTTTCATATCATAATATCAATTTCAAAAAATATTCTTTCATTCTTTTGTAGGCAACTAACGCCAAACCATCAAGATGTCATCATCAACAGGCCTGTCTATCGGCATTGACCTGGGCACCACCTACTCCTGTGTGGGAGTGTTCCAGCATGGCAAAGTGGAGATCATCGCCAACGACCAGGGCAACAGGACCACGCCCAGCTATGTCGCCTTCACAGACACTGAGAGACTCATTGGAGACGCAGCAAAGAACCAGGTGGCCATGAACCCCAACAACACCGTTTTCGATGCCAAACGTCTGATTGGCCGAAAGTTCAACGATCAGGTCGTTCAAGCCGACATGAAGCACTGGCCCTTCAAGGTGGTCAGCGACGGAGGAAAGCCTAAAGTTCAGGTAGATTACAAAGGTGAGAACAAATCCTTCAACCCAGAAGAGATCTCCTCCATGGTGCTGGTGAAGATGAGGGAGATCGCTGAGGCTTACCTGGGTCAGAAGGTGTCCAATGCAGTCATCACAGTCCCTGCCTACTTCAACGACTCACAGAGACAGGCCACTAAGGATGCTGGAGTGATCGCTGGGCTGAATGTGCTGAGGATCATCAACGAGCCCACGGCGGCAGCCATTGCCTACGGCATGGAAAAAGGCAAGTCCAGGGAACGCAACGTCTTGATTTTTGACCTGGGTGGGGGCACCTTCGATGTTTCCATCCTGACCATCGAAGATGGGATCTTTGAGGTGAAGGCTACGGCTGGGGACACTCACCTGGGCGGGGAGGACTTTGACAACCGCCTGGTCAGTCACTTTGTGGAGGAGTTCAAGAGGAAACACAAGAAGGACATCAGCCAGAACAAGCGGGCTCTGAGGAGGCTGAGGACAGCCTGTGAGAGGGCCAAGAGAACACTGTCCTCCAGCTCCCAGGCCAGCATTGAGATTGACTCCCTCTTCGAGGGCATCGACTTCTACACCTCCATCACCAGGGCTCGTTTTGAAGAGATGTGTTCGGACCTCTTCAGGGGAACACTGGAGCCTGTGGAGAAAGCCCTCAGGGACGCTAAGATGGACAAGGCCCAGATCCACGACGTAGTCCTAGTCGGAGGCTCCACCAGGATCCCCAAGGTCCAGAAGCTCCTGCAGGACTTTTTCAACGGCCGAGAGCTAAACAAGAGCATCAACCCAGACGAGGCGGTGGCCTACGGCGCTGCCATCCAGGCGGCCATCTTGTCTGGCGACAAGTCCGAGAATGTCCAGGACCTGCTGCTGCTGGATGTGGCTCCCCTGTCCCTGGGCATCGAAACCGCCGGAGGGGTCATGACCGCCCTGATCAAACGCAACACCACCATCCCATCCAAACAGACCCAGACCTTCACCACTTACTCCGACAACCAGCCCGGGGTTATGATCCAGGTCTACGAGGGAGAGAGAGCCATGACCAAGGACAACAACCTTCTGGGGAAGTTTGAGCTCTCTGGGATCCCCCCTGCCCCACGAGGAGTCCCTCAGATCGAGGTGACCTTTGACATAGACGCCAACGGCATTCTTAATGTATCAGCGGTGGACAAGAGCACAGGCAAAGAGAACAAGATCACCATCACCAACGACAAGGGGAGGCTCACCAAAGAGGATATTGAGAGGATGGTGCAGGACGCTGACAAATACAAAGCTGAGGATGATGCACAGAGGGAGAAGATAGCAGCCAAGAACTCCCTGGAGTCGTACGCCTTCAATATGAAGAGCAGTGTGGAGGACGACAACATGAAAGGCAAGATCAGTGAGGAGGACAAAAAGAAAGTGGTGGACAGGTGTGAACAGACCATTTCCTGGTTGGAGAACAACCAGCTGGGCGACAAAGAGGAGTATGAGCATCAGCTAAAGGAGCTAGAGAAAGTGTGCCAGCCTATCATTACCAAGCTGTACCAGCAGGGAGGGATGCCCACAGGTTGCTGTGGAGATCAGGCACGGACCAGCTCTGGTGCCAGTTCCCAAGGCCCAACCATTGAAGAGGTTGACTAAAGAAAGGGACTTTTATAAAGGACTTTTCAAAATACATTAGTATCACTGCATACTTTGTACTTCTACTGATTTCTAACGGTTAAAATGTGTAATGATGATTTCTCGGGTATTAAAAAATCAGGATGCAAGGAGGAAAGATATATGGCTCGTTGGAGATTGGAGACAATATTTATTCAGATCTGAGGTTCGTGATAACAAGCCGCACATGCTTGCAACGTTGTCACACCGAACATTGAACCACAGACATTGTGAAGCTTTTATCTGGAACGGAATCAAACATGGTTTCCATATGTTTGATGTGTTTGATACCGTTCCATTTATCCCATTCCAGCCATTACAATGAGCCCACCATGACGTATAGCAACGTCCACCGGGACGTGATTGAGTTCGAAGGCTAAAGCAGCCAACTGGGGGGGGATTAATCTGAGACAAAAGTCATACACTAATGTGGTTTTCCAAAAGCAATGCTCTGATCAATATGGCAGTGTTGTCATTGTTTATAAAAGGTTTTCATTATAATGTTGAAATAAACATGTCTACAAACCCCATATTACACACTCACAAACTGAAATCATATGTGTGTGCATTGTATAATCAATAAGTGAGAGAGCGAGAGTCTCAAACATCACATTAATTTGTATTCACTGTATAGATAGATAGATAGATAGGTACTTTACATCAATCATGGAAAAGTTGGTTCTTGTTTCAGTCATGTCTTTGGTCACATTCGCGTGAGTATAAAAAACAAACACCTAATGATTGGTTGACATTAGACCCTCCCACAATGCAAGTGATGGTTGCAGGATGAATGTATGAGAAACTGCAGAAACTTGCAGTTGACTGCAGTCCAACTTCATGACTTTTGATCATATGAATTTTGTCAAGTTCATGCTGTTGACATGTAGGCGCAAGTTGGACAATTATCATCCCCATAATGCAACACACTTTGTGAAAGGCTGACAAATGTGATACGCTCGAACGCGCCCAGTGTGTCCCCTCTTGGAATGAACAGCAAAGGTAAACAATACAGTGTGCGCATGCTCTGTTGCTCGTTTATTGACTGAGTGGCGTGACAAAAGTTGCATTACCGCCACCTGCTGTGGAGTTTGTGTAATGGGTGATCTGATTCAATCGCGGGTGTTCAGGAAGCGACTTGTAGCAAATATATCTGTGGCATAGCTCTAATGATAGCTAAACAATTATGATTTAGCCACTTCTAGCTATTTAGCTATAACTATTTGATCCATTTGCTGAGTGTTAAGCTTATGGTTGTATATGTGTATATGCATTTAGACATTTTCTTCTGTTACACAGCTGTCAAGCAGAAACGTATGCACTGGTTGCCAAGTCAGTTGGGCTGTCTTTTCAGTCAGTGGCTGGTGGCTGGTGGCTGTTTTGCTACTCAACTCTACACTACATACATGTCAAGTTTGCATTTGTAGCTGATGACAGTTCATACATTTATTTCAGACATTGATTCTTCAGCCAGATTACAAAAATGGTCTGGTTGCCAGATCCAAATACTATGTGAAGATGGGAGATTCTGATAATACATTGAGGGATGCAAAGGCCTCTCTCAAGAAGGACAAATCATTTTTTTCAAGGTGCAATTTAAACATTGGGCATCTTTATACAGGCCTGTTCTATTTTCAACCTTTGGCTTTATAGTGTAGCAGTCGTTGTATTATCTCTCAGCCAGTGTTTGCCATTATTGAGGGAAGCTCCCCATACGGCGCCCCTGAGCACGCCAGCCCAGGACCTCCACAACCAGCTTCTTCACCTGTGGGATCGTCTAAGGGAGGGTGCTGAGGAGTATTTCTGTCTGTAATAAAGCCTTTTTGTGTTTGGCAGGGCCTGGCTGCCAAGTGCGTGGGCCTATGCCCTCCCAGGCCCATCCATGGCTGCTCCCCTTCCCAGTCATGTGAAATCCATAGATTAGGGCCTGATTCATTTATTTCAATTGACTGATTTCCTTATATAAACTTTGAAATTGTTGCGTGTTGCGTTTTATATTTTTGTTCAGTATAGGTCTAGTAATACTGATGGTATAATATAATGGGCCACATGAGAATGTCTGGTAATTTAACCTATTTGTTAGGTTATTTTTGCGCATTTTGATATTGCATGTAGGATGCAAAATTGCTGGGACCATGGCTGGCAAGTGAGCTCCGTCACTAAAAATATTTTTGAAAGGTTGCAATCACCACCGTCTGTGAATTTCGTGAGCAGTAAATAGTTCTATCTCATACTGATGTATTTATCAATACAACTAGCTACTGCTACATGGAAATTATGTATACAGGGCAATACAATCTATTGAACCCGTTCGAACATCTCTGGAGAGACCTGAAAATAGCTTTGCAGCAACGCTCCCCATCCAACCTGACAGAGCTTAATACATTTGCAAATATTTCTATAAACTGTTTTTGCTTTGTCATTATGGTGTATTGTGTGTAGATTGATGAGGATAAAAAAATAAGGAATCAATTTTAGAATAAGGCTGTAACAAATACTTTAGCTACCATTTGTGTTTTTTGTAATAAAAATTCACAAACACATCACAAGATATCCCCATAAAACACAAATATATCATGGGGATATCTTGTTTATGCTAAGCAAAATGTGAACTGATGGGCCATCTACGGAATAGGCTAGACTAGAATGGTATAGAAAAGAATAGCATTGACTAGAATAGAATAGTGAAGGATTAGCCAGTGTGTTCATAATTTGTCTTTCATTAAAACATTTATACCGGAAATCTGAAATACTCTGGCTTTAATACAAAACAAGGATCTTCCCTGGAATCTATTGAGAAGTAAGGAGGCACATTAACTTGTGGTGAGTTGTTAGTAGAAAATGACTTTGAATACCACTTGTGCAGTAGGCACTCAATTCCCTTCCAATAAATAGATATTATTCCGTACTGAGAAGAAATGTACAGACTGACATCTTGGGAACTGTTTAGGAACTGCAGTGCAGCCGATAGACTGACATTTTGTCTGAATACGGTTGAACCGCATGCTGTTTAATTTGTGTGGAAATGTGAATCATGAACTGTTTTTTCTTCTTCATTTTAATCAAAACAAATAGTGGTTTCACAATTTGTGTGCTGTGTGCGATCTGGACAGGTCTCCGTTCCTCTCGAACTCTCTGGAAAGACGAGAACTTTCATTTGCTGCGCATGCGCCTCGTAGCGTGTGTCATCGTCAGTGTAGTCAGTGTTCGAGACATTTCTACAAATCATGAGGGATATTTTTAGGCAATGGGGATAGTATATATTCAGGCGAAGTTCATTCAGATTCAATCATCGACTCAACGATAATACTAAAGGGAAAAGAAAGCAAGAAAATAGAAGAGCCATTTAAGTAAGTAACTTTCAGTACCCTATTTTCATAATGGCTGTGAGTTATTTATAGAAATAGAAAAATATGCCATGTTAGTTGTGTCGACATAGGCGATTTAACTATAACATTATGCCAAAATATTTGGTTAACTAATAAATATATAACATTATATCTTTATAGTATTATTTATAATAGTCTTCCATTTATGTTATTTCATTGGACAAACTAGGCCTATATTCATCATTTTTTGTTTTAATTAGGTATTTCTTAGTTTAAGGAAATCTGCTCTAATTCTGTGAAGATAACACAGTATTATTTAGGAGGGTTCATAGAAAAATGGTAGGCCTGTTGTGAAAAGAGTTTCTCTGTAATAGATTAGCAGAAATTATTGTGTCTAACACCAACTGAATATATGCCTGGCCAGTATTAGTGTATAACGCCAATATATATAACACAAACATTGACAACAGTGTTGTTATCAGACCTTGGTTCAAATACTTATTATTGTATTTCAATTACTTTCAAATACTGGTACATTTTGAAATATAAGTAGTTGAATATTGGAATGTATTGGCATGTATTTGAAAATACCCAAATACACTGTTAATTTTCAAATTAAAATATTTTAAAATATTTTGAATACATGCCAATACTTTTTGAAGTGTATTTGTAAGTACTTGAAAATAGTTTCAAATAGTATTTATATGGAATTCATTTCTAATACCTTAAATAGAAGTGGCCACATTATTTGAAAATACTCAAATACACAGAAAAAATGCATTACAAATACTTAAATACGCATGTATTTGAACCCAGGTCTGGTTGTTATTCAAGTATATTTAGGCTAACATAACTGTTGGGAGATTACTTGCACCTAGATTTTCATATCATAATATCAATTTCAAAAAATATTCTTTCATTCTTTTGTAGGCAACTAACGCCAAACCATCAAGATGTCATCATCAACAGGCCTGTCTATCGGCATTGACCTGGGCACCACCTACTCCTGTGTGGGAGTGTTCCAGCATGGCAAAGTGGAGATCATCGCCAACGACCAGGGCAACAGGACCACGCCCAGCTATGTCGCCTTCACAGACACTGAGAGACTCATTGGAGACGCAGCAAAGAACCAGGTGGCCATGAACCCCAACAACACCGTTTTCGATGCCAAACGTCTGATTGGCCGAAAGTTCAACGATCAGGTCGTTCAAGCCGACATGAAGCACTGGCCCTTCAAGGTGGTCAGCGACGGAGGAAAGCCTAAAGTTCAGGTAGATTACAAAGGTGAGAACAAATCCTTCAACCCAGAAGAGATCTCCTCCATGGTGCTGGTGAAGATGAGGGAGATCGCTGAGGCTTACCTGGGTCAGAAGGTGTCCAATGCAGTCATCACAGTCCCTGCCTACTTCAACGACTCACAGAGACAGGCCACTAAGGATGCTGGAGTGATCGCTGGGCTGAATGTGCTGAGGATCATCAACGAGCCCACGGCGGCAGCCATTGCCTACGGCATGGAAAAAGGCAAGTCCAGGGAACGCAACGTCTTGATTTTTGACCTGGGTGGGGGCACCTTCGATGTTTCCATCCTGACCATCGAAGATGGGATCTTTGAGGTGAAGGCTACGGCTGGGGACACTCACCTGGGCGGGGAGGACTTTGACAACCGCCTGGTCAGTCACTTTGTGGAGGAGTTCAAGAGGAAACACAAGAAGGACATCAGCCAGAACAAGCGGGCTCTGAGGAGGCTGAGGACAGCCTGTGAGAGGGCCAAGAGAACACTGTCCTCCAGCTCCCAGGCCAGCATTGAGATTGACTCCCTCTTCGAGGGCATCGACTTCTACACCTCCATCACCAGGGCTCGTTTTGAAGAGATGTGTTCGGACCTCTTCAGGGGAACACTGGAGCCTGTGGAGAAAGCCCTCAGGGACGCTAAGATGGACAAGGCCCAGATCCACGACGTAGTCCTAGTCGGAGGCTCCACCAGGATCCCCAAGGTCCAGAAGCTCCTGCAGGACTTTTTCAACGGCCGAGAGCTAAACAAGAGCATCAACCCAGACGAGGCGGTGGCCTACGGCGCTGCCATCCAGGCGGCCATCTTGTCTGGCGACAAGTCCGAGAATGTCCAGGACCTGCTGCTGCTGGATGTGGCTCCCCTGTCCCTGGGCATCGAAACCGCCGGAGGGGTCATGACCGCCCTGATCAAACGCAACACCACCATCCCATCCAAACAGACCCAGACCTTCACCACTTACTCCGACAACCAGCCCGGGGTTATGATCCAGGTCTACGAGGGAGAGAGAGCCATGACCAAGGACAACAACCTTCTGGGGAAGTTTGAGCTCTCTGGGATCCCCCCTGCCCCACGAGGAGTCCCTCAGATCGAGGTGACCTTTGACATCGACGCCAACGGCATTCTTAATGTATCAGCTGTGGACAAGAGCACAGGCAAAGAGAACAAGATCACCATCACCAACGACAAGGGGAGGCTCACCAAAGAGGATATTGAGAGGATGGTGCAGGACGCTGACAAATACAAAGCTGAGGATGATGCACAGAGGGAGAAGATAGCGGCCAAGAACTCCCTGGAGTCGTACGCCTTCAATATGAAGAGCAGTGTGGAGGACGACAACATGAAAGGCAAGATCAGTGAGGAGGACAAAAAGAAAGTGGTGGACAGGTGTGAACAGACCATTTCCTGGTTGGAGAACAACCAGCTGGGCGACAAAGAGGAGTATGAGCATCAGCTAAAGGAGCTAGAGAAAGTGTGCCAGCCTATCATTACCAAGCTGTACCAGCAGGGAGGGATGCCCACAGGTTGCTGTGGAGATCAGGCACGGACCAGCTCTGGTGCCAGTTCCCAAGGCCCAACCATTGAAGAGGTTGACTAAAGAAAGGGACTTTTATAAAGGACTTTTCAAAATACATTAGTATCACTGCATACTTTGTAGTTCTACTGATTTCTAACGGTTAAAATGTGTAATGATGATTTCTCGGGTATTGAAAAATCAGGATGCAAGGAGGAAAGATATATGGCTCGTTGGAGATTGGAGACAATATTTATTCAGATCTGAGGTTCGTGATAACAAGCCGCACATGCTTGCAACGTTGTCACACCGAACATTGAACCACAGACATCGTGAAGCTTTTATCTGGAACGGAATCAAACATGGTTTCCATATGTTTGATGTGTTTGATACCGTTCCATTAATTCCATTCCAGCCATTACAATGAGCCCATCCCCCTATATCTCCTCCCACCTTCCACTGGTAGTTAGCTATCGTTAGTTCAAATAAAGCAAAATGATGTACTGATATGAAAGTGCAATTGTAAACCCAAGGGGTGCACATTTTGGTTTTTGCCCTAGTACTACACAGCTGATTTCAAATAATCAAAATTTGATGATTAGTTGATTATTTTAATCAGCTGTGTACTGCTGGGGTAAAAACCAAAACGTGCACTCCTTGTGTCCCGAAGGCCGAGTTTGTGAATTGCTGGCTTAATTTATGAAAGACGTCCCAGGCGGAGGGTTCTAGGTTGAACGTGGAAAACCATTGGACAGTCCTTGCACTTTGAAACCCACGCCCACCCTCCATGACGTATAGCAACGTCCACACTGAAAAAATGGTGTGATTGAGTTCGGGGGGGGTTCATCTGAGACAAAAGTCATACACTAATGTGGTTTTCCAAAAGTAATGCTCTGATCAATATGGCAGTGTTGTCATTGTTTATAAAAGGTTTTCATTATAATGTTGAAATAAACATGTCTACAAACCCCATATTACACACTCACAAACTGAAATCATATGTGTGTACATTGTACAATCAATAAGTGAGAGAGCGCCTCAAACATCACATTAATTTGTATTCACTGTATACATCAATCATGGAAAAGTTGGTTCTTGTTTCAGTCATGTCTTTGGTCACATTCGCGTGAGTATAAAAAACAAACACCTAATGATTGGTTGACATTAGACCCTCCCACAATGCAAGTGATGGTTGCAGGATGAATGTATGAGAAACTGCAGAAACTTGCAGTTGACTGCAGTCCAACTTCATGACTTTTGATCATATGAATTTTGTCAAGTTCATGCTGTTGACATGTAGGCGCAAGTTGGACAATTATCATCCCCATAATGCAACACACTTTGTGAAAGGCTGACAAATGTGATACGCTGGAACGCGCCCAGTGTGTCCCCTCTTTGAATGAACAGCAAAGGTAAACAATGCAGTGTGCGCATGCTCTGTTGCTCGTTTATTGACTGAGTGGCGTGACAAAAGTTGCATTACCGCCACCTGCTGTGGAGTTTGTGTAATGGGTGATCTGATTCAATCGTGGGTGTCCAGGAAGCGACTTGTAGCAAAGATATCTGTGGCATAGCTCTAATGATAGCTAAACAATTATGATTTAGCCACTTATAGCTATGTAGCTATTTAGCTAACTATTTAATCAATTTGCTGAGTGTCAGGCTTATGGTTGTATATGTGTATATACATTTAGACAATTTCTTCTGTTACACAGCTGTCAATCAAAAACGTATGCACTGGTTGCCAAGTCAGTTGGGCTGTCTTTTCAGTCAGTGGCTGGTGGCTGTTTTGCTACTCAACTCTACACTACATACATGTCAAGTTTGCATTTGTAGCTGATGACAGTTCATACATTTATTTCAGACATTGATTCTTCAGCCAGATTACAAAAATGGTCTGGTTGCCAGATCCAAATACTATGTGAAGATGGGAGATTCTGATAATACATTGAGGGATGCAAAGGCCTCTCTCAAGGAGGACAAATCATTTTTTTCAAGGTGCAATTTAAACATTGGGCATCTTTATACAGGCCTGTTCTATTTTCAACCTTTGGCTTTATAGTGTAGCAGTCATTGTATTATCTCTCAGCCAGTGTTTGCCATTATTATTGGGGCGGCAGGTAGCCTAGTGGTTAGAGTGTTGGGCCCGTAACTGGAAGGTTGCAGGATTGAATCCCCAAGCTGACAAGGTAAAAATCTGTCGTTCTGCCCCTCAACAAGGCAGTTAACCCACTGTTCCTAGGCCGTCATTGTAAATAAGAATTTGTTCTTAACTGACTTGCCTAGTAAAATAAAATAAAAAAATTGAGGGAAGCATTGTATGTTTTGTTTGGAACTAAACCGCTGTATCCCCCTGTCGGCTAGCTACTGAACTTTGACATAAATTCAAAGCTTATTTTTATTTTCAATGACCACTAGAGCGCTTCTGTTTTTGATTAGTAATCATTTCCCAAGCAGAACCCATTGATTTATTTGTATTCCTCATTTTCCAGGGTTTGTGTCAGAATGCTGGATCTTTATACACCATGGGAGACTTTGAGTTTGCGTTTGCGATCCAGAATGCCCAAGAGGCTATCGACAACTCTGTTGGCAGTAAATACTGGGCCAAAATATTTTTGTAAAAGACCAACAGATTAAGTACCTCATTGTTCTCATAATGCAGTTTTTGTAAATTGTGCAAATGTTTTTCTAAATCTCTTATCTTTCAACCACCTCAGGCCCTGGAAAACAAGGGGGACCTGTCCTTCTTCCAGATGGCAGATGAGGTGAGTCAATGGTAAAGCCTTGAGACTATAAACTGCATATATTTCATAATTCCTTCCACCTCTACATGCATGTCATCCTCATGGGGAGTTCTGTGTGTGGGATTGATTAGCAGGTGAAGAAGGGACGGACGAAGGGGCTTATTCACCCCCTGAGAAGGGAGATGAGGCAGCAGAACAAGACGCCTAAGAGTGAGAAGACAGCCAAGCAGCTTCTGGGAGAGCTCTACAGCGATAAGGAGTACCTAGAGAAGCTACTGAAAGATGAAGGTAGGGCAGCCAACAACCTTTAACCTGCCCTGTTCCTGTATATTCACTCTTTTGTCTGAGTTTCAGTTCACAAGCAATACACTGTCACACTTGGGAAGATGGTGTTTTATCACTTACCCTATCTGGAGAATTGGCCTCTACGTGTCCTTTGATTTCCCTTACACATTCATTATTATCAGCATGAATTACAGAGCCCAGTGTGTGATAAAAGGCAAATATTCAAATCAATGTCATAAATGGCCTCCAGACTTGGTGAAAGGTTAGATGCGGGGTGGGGAGAGACTGCAGGACTTCATCCTCAACTGCATCACCAATCTGGACACACGCAATGAGTTCTGGCGCCAGCAGAAGCCCATCTACGCGCGGGAAAGAGAGACCGCAAGCTAATGCAGCAAAAGTGGAACAAGACCTGGCAGAACCCTCCCTCTGATCCCACCCGTTGTGTACTCAAGAGCCTGGAAGAGATTGATGCAGGTAAGACAGAACATACCCAAGGATGAATATGGTGGTTTGATCCTTATTAATACATCCTGATCAATGGTAAACTATTCCCCCCTAAGCTTTGTCTGCAGAGAGCAGCCTGAAGAAAGCTCGGGAGGCCCTGAAGTCAGTTCAATGCTGATCAGAGGAGGCGCTTCCCAATAAGAAGGAGGTGCTGGGGAACCTTCACAGCTGCATTGGAAATGCCTTAATTGACCTGGGAGAAATGGACAGAGCACTGGACAACCATCAAAAGGACTTGGACCTGGCCAGACAATGGTGAGTGCTGTGGAGTGGACGCTTCATTTCAGTCTGAAAGGTACACTCCACTACACATTTATTTGGATAGTAAGGCCTAAATGTTTAATTTGGCTCTATATGCCATGATTTTGGATTTGAGATGAAATGTTTGAGAAAGTTACAGAGGCATGAATATCATACCCCCCCCCCCCCCCCCCCCCCTTCTGTCCCATGCTAACCTCCCCTGTTATGTATTGCGGGCATGATCTTTGTGCATCTTTCTCACTCATCATTATTCACGATTCATTCATGATTATCCTTAATCATAGTAGCATCCACATTAATGTAGAAGTGTTCAGAAACATTCTGTTCTTATTTACAATCAAAGTGACTCCAAAATTACACACTACATTATTTACCATTATTCTATTGGGCACAGCATAATCCAAAGCAAACAGCAAATGCTTCCAACAAGTTTGTAGAGTCTAACCTTTTGACTATATTTAATACACTAAGTGAACTTGTCCAAATACTTGACACCTTCAAATAGGGGGACTAGATACATAAAGTGCATTCATATCTAAACGGTAAAACACATATGTATGAAGATAACCTCAAATAAAAGGTGACGTTCTGTACTGTCGCCTCATATAAAACATTTGATCTCAAGACAAAAATGATGGAGTATAGAGCCAAATGAAGAGTTTTAGCTTCACTATCCAAAAACTACGTAGGGGAGTGTATATGATTTTCTAATGACCCACATTCCAAATCAAGTGCTTTTCACACACTGCAACTTATTGTTTTAACAGTGTTCTTTCGCTTTCTTTGTTGTCCAGCAGCAAACTCCCAGAGGCAAAGTCAAGGGCACTTGATAATGTTGGACGAGTGTATGCCAGAGTAGGGAAGTTCCCACAGGCTATCGATGCATAAGTGGAAACTCAAAGTATATGGCATCACATCTGTCTGTTTATATGTTTGGATTGTGTGATGAAGCGAAGAGAGTTTTCTTTAATACAAAGGTCTCCTAATTTATGTATTCACTGTGTCATCCTATTCACTGTGTCATTCTATTCACTGTGTTTGTGAATATTTGCTTCTCCATTCTCAGCTGGGAGGAAAAGATCCCCGTGGCCTGTGGCGGTCTGGAGAGGACCTGGTTGTTCCATGAGATAGGCCGCTGCTACCTGGAGCTGAAGCGTCACATCGAGGCCCGGGACTACGGCGTTCGCTAACTCGCTGTAGCCGATGAAATCGCTGATGAGAAGTGGCAACTGAACGCCTGTGTGTTGGTGGCACAGTCAGAGAGTAAGTGCAGGTAGAAGTGTGGAGAAAGCCTTCCCTTGTTTGAGTCGTTGATAAGTTGGGATGTGTATAGCAATAGCAATGGCCCCCTGGCCTGTATTTTAAGTTCATCTTTACAGACTCTTGAAGAAAACGCCATTATCTCATGTCTGAGCTTGTACTGTGGTTGGATTGATGGGCGGCAGGTAGCCTAGAGGTTAGAGCGTTGGGACAGTGTTGTTCTAATCCCCGAGCCAGCAAGGTGGAGAAATCCACCGTTCTGCCCTTGAGCAAGGCACTTAAACCCCACAACTGCTCCCCGGGTGCCAATGTCGATTTAAGGCAGCCCACACCTCTCTGATTCAAAGGGGTTGGCTTAAATGCAGAAGACACATTTTGGTTGAATGCTTTCAGTTTTGCAACTAACTAGGTATCCCCTTTCCCTTGATGTTTCCCTTGATCTATCTATCTATCTGCCTGCCTGCCTGCCTGCCTGCCTGCCTGCCTACCTGCCTGCGTATGTATGTATGCTGATTCTTTGGAATTACAACCCGGGGACAGAAGGGTTGATTTTTACTTGATCTTGGTCAAAGGTTTGAACTGGTCCTATGGGCCTGCAATGAATGCCATCCAGAAGGTTACCTGAACATCCTTGTCAATTAAAATCACTTCTATCCTATTGTCAAATCAAAATGGCTCACTGATATAATATTTTATGCCCCTATCTCTCCGTGAGGCAAGGCAACGTTTGAGTGCTCATCAGCAGATGACTGAAGAGGAGCCACAGACAGATGTTCAAAGACAATGTAATAAAAAAAACATGCTTCTCTGACTTTTATTTTCTTTGTTGATTTACATATTTAGAAATAAAACAATTGCACTCATACAAAATGTACATACCCCTTACAGAATAAACGTAAGAGATACAGCAACAGCTCAGGAAAGGGCTTCACTCACGTGCAAACAAAATAGAATTATGATATGATGTATTACTTTACCAATGTATTATTCATCTACACAGGAATTCAATCATTACAGCTATGTAGTATAAATGGATGTCTTCCTTTTCATTTCTGTGTTTCCTGTAGTACTGCAATAAATGCATGTGTCCAGTGTAGTGTTTTGTACTGTCTCATTAATAAAGCTTTTTGTGAAGCCTAGTGTTTTGGAGTTGTCTTTGTTTGCAATGTTATGTGCCACCGCTCATGATCCAAAAAGCAATTACTATGTGTTGAGCAGTTGGCACACATGGTATTGTTAATCTAATTAAAACGATCTGAGAGACAGAGAGAATGACCCAGAAGCTTTATACAAGGAAACATAGGTTAGAAAAATGGTTAAGATGTGTTTGGATTGCCTTGAAGATTGAAACTCTTGAACTCTTGCTGATCTGGCACATTTTTCAGCAGAGCCTGTAAGCAGGTGTTGGGTAACTTAGGTTTAATTGCCTGTGCCAATGTACATGTAAGCAGGCCATTGGAGATGAAAACAACAGACAAGTACGGACTGGCACAATGCACCCAGTCAAAAATCATCTTACAGTTCTTTTTCTATCTGATTACAAGGCTAGTTCACTTTACTTCTGCACTCTGATATCATTGTTTCAGGCTGGCATGCTGAAATAATGCTGTGATTCACTAAGCAGCTGATTCCCTTTATATTGGTATTAAGAAATCCTGCCATGTTTATCAGATCAGAAATTGATTAGACACATCTGATCTCATAAGCCATTTCCTTTACAGAACCTGCATTTCTGTAAAAAAAAATTATACAGAGCTTTATTTTTCAAGGAGCTTGTGTTGTGGGTGAGGACCTAAAATCATAAACTGCCACAATATAAAATGACTGTCATTGTTGTCACTTATGCCATGAATGATCAGACTTTCTGGCATTAAAGCATATGGAATTTAAATTAAACCAAACTCTTTTATTTTCTCATCCAGTAGCCAAGTCTTTGCTGGGACGTTCGCGTTGATAAGAGCGGGGGCGCGCAAACGATTGGAAGCACCCCACCCTCAAGAGCACTAAACCTTGCGCGTGCTCAAGAGCCCGTAGTTTCCGTTTTGTTTCCTGCGTGTTGGGGGCAAATTTCTGCGCGGAGCCCCGACCGTCCCCTGCTTGCCAGCTTTGAAAAGGCCTAAATTGCAGAGTCAGCGGCATACTCCTGACACAACAGGCACGGTAAGAAACCTCCGTCGCTAATCTCGGTCCATTCATATCAATATGATAGTTAGACTAAATCGCCTGATTAGAGGCATCTGTCATATAGTACGATGTTGAAACTTGACTAAAGTTATCAAAATCTCGCTTTTCAGACAAATACAATTTCTTTAGCTTTGAAATAGGCTGTTTTTGTTCAGACGTGGCATCTAAATTTGGACATGACATTGCTACGCTGATTTTGTTTTGTCTGTAGCGTGGTGATTGCATTGCAGCCACTCCCCGTTTCATCATTTCATTGTTACACGGTAGTAGCTGCGTTTACACTGTCGCACTCAAAACATTATTCTTATCTGACCTACTGAAGGTTCACTTCCCATAAATATTGGCCTTTGATGTGCTGTTTAGAATGTCGTTTGTCTCTTGGTAAACTCGTCTAGCCTGTAACGGAATTGCAATGGTCTTGTATTATTTTATTTTTTTGTCTTGTCATTTCATGAATCTATAGGCAATTGTGCCACTGACCATCTGTTACTCAAATAATGTGTTATTCAATTGCGTTTTAAAGCGGTTATACGAGGCCTTATCCACACAAAAGGCTGGTATAATCAGTCGCAGGTGTTCATTTCTCACCCCCGCCTAGTCGTCGCTGAACACGCCTGTTTTTTATATTCGGTAATTTTGCTTAGTTTAACTGCATCTCGCTCATTAGAATCGACCTAATTCAGTGCCATATTAAAATTGGTTATGCATTTTAGTATTGGTTTTATGGATGAATGTTCATGCATTCTGATTGACGTTTGTTTCGTCCCCATTTAAGTTTTTCCCACCTACATGTAGAATGCAGACTGGCAGTAGTTCAAGCAGATTATGTAAATGCTTTAAGAACTCGGAGCCCATGAAATCATGTTTTACACACCACTCCAAAGATGCCAAATGTGCTTAAACCATATGATAAGATTTTAGTAATCAGGTCGATAGAGCCAAGCCAACCACCCATTGCCTTTATCACTTTGATTTATTACTGCGAACACATTTTATATCTGCAGAAGGAGGCCTTTCCCTCAATGAGCACTCTCTTGGTTGGCAGGGCTCCACAGAGAGGGGTGACACTGAAGTACATACAGTAAGGAGAGCCCTGCTCCCTATAACTCTCTTATTAGAAATCCCAAAATAAATCATTTGACTCCCTCCCTCAGATAATGATTGAGTGGTATCCCAAATCTTTGCACAAGGGAATATTTGTCAGATTTATATATATATATATATATATATATTTTTTTTTTACAGCTTGATGTTTAAAATAATTCCAGTGCCATTTCATTGTTTTTATGCTGTAGTTATAAAAACAAATAATAAGTACCTGTTTTCCCCAAGTGTTGAATTTTGTATGAGTTTCATTCGTATCATTATTATAGCATTGCATGTATTTTCAGGATGAAAATATTTTGTCTAAACCAGTGTTTATCATTAGGTCCATTGAGGAACCCAGATATGGATGCTGAGCAGAACCAGGTGTTGGACACCGCAACAGAGACTCGAGAGCAACAGGAGACCGGAGCAGGAGACTGCCCCCAGTCAAAACAAGACTCTCCAGTAGAGCCTGCAGAATCACCAGTGAAAGGGCAAGAAATTGAGCATTTGCCAGATATGGTGACAGAATCAGGAACGTCAGAAGACACACAAGAGCCTAAAGCAGAAAAATCACCTAAGAAAATGTCTGAATCTCCTGAGAAGGTTCCAGAGACATCTACAGAAGTTGTGACTAAAGCAGAGAAGTACCCAGAAAAACAACCAGAACTAGAGAGCTTAACAGAGGTCTCTGAGCCATCTACAGCATTGTACGTAGAACCAGAAAACATCGAGACCACAGAGCCTGAAAAGCAGCCAATGCCAGAGAAAACACCAGAGCCTCTGACTTTAGATGAGCCTCTGGCAGAGAATAACATTGAAACTGCGCCAGAGAAAATGGCAGAACCCGTCCCAGAGGCTGTTAAACTGTCTGAGCAGGCAGTGCCTAAACCTGTCACACAGTCAGAATCTGAGGATGTGAAACTGCTCAAACCAGAAGAGAAAGTGCCTGAGGAATCTGAGAAGCAGGCAGAATCTGATATTGTGTTGGAGGTGGTGCCAGAGATTCAAGCGGCGCCTGAAACTGTAAAGGAAGTGGAGGGAGACAAACAAACCGAAGCTGAAATTGTACCAGAACCAAAGAAACCAGTAGAGGCTGAGAAGGAAGTAGAGAAACCAGAAGCAGCTGAGACTGTGAAGAAAGTGGAAGCAGGGAAACTAGCTGAAATTGAAAAAGAAGTAGAGTCAGAGAAACGAGCCGAAGGTGAAGCCGATGGAGTGGAGCAGCAGAAGGCAGAAGTTGTTGAGCAGGTACCCGCTCCTGGCACGTTGTCTTTTGCCTTCCTGGAGCATGAGCAAACCAAAGCCACCCTTCGCACCTCTCGCACTCTAATCATCCTCAGAGGCCTCCCCGGCAGCGGCAAGAGCCTCTTGGCACGTGCCATTGCAGATAGCTACCAGGGTTTCTGCACTATCTGCTGTGCTGATGACCATGGTGTGAAACTGGAGAGTTCAGAAGCATCAGCAGATGGGTACAAGGCTTTTGACGATGCTGTGGTAGCCTGCTGCAGTGTAGGAACATCTGCTCAGGTGATAGTGGTGGATGACACCAACCATACCCATGATCGGCTGGCCCGTCTGGGGGAGTTGGCAGAGCAGCACCGGCTGGTGGCCATGTTTCTGGAGCCCCGCACTGAGTGGAGCAGAGACTTGCCACAGCTGGCCAAGAAAACTCAGCGGGGGCTAGAGGAGGCCCAGATCCAGGCCATGAAAGTTGCACTTGAGGAGTCGTCCCTGCCCCTTTTCTTTGGCTGGTTCCTTCTCCCTGGCATCCAGGACAAGGTCAGGTGCACGTCCATGGACTTCCTGAAGACACTGGACACACTTGAGGCTTTCAAGAAGCACTTGCCTGACTGTGAGTACTGCGCAATTGTCTAGTGATATAAACAATATAATTGTGTGTATCTAAATCAGTTTTTAGTCTCTTGAGCTTGATTGAGACAACTGAGCTTGCTTTGTTTTTTTTTTTAGTCACTGTTGATGCTGAGAAGGAGGTGGACCTGGAGCAGTATTTCCAAGCCAATGGAGCTCTTCATTGCACTACCAAATTCTGTGACTACGGCAAGGCTGAAGGAGCCAAGGAATATGCAGACAAACCAGTAAGTCTGAAAGTATATTGAACAAAAATATAAATGCAACATGCAACAATTTCAACTATTTTACTGAGTTACAGTTCATAATTTTTTTATTTATTTAACCAGGTAGGTCAGTTGAGAACAAGTTCTCATTTGCAACTGCGACCTGGCCAAGACAAAGCAAAGCAGTGCGACAAAAACAACAGTTACACAGTAAACAAACATAGTCAAAAACACAATAGAAAATCTATATACAGAGTGCAAAATGCAGTAAGGTTAGGAGGTAGGACAATAAATAGACCATAGTGGTGAAATAAGTTACAAATTATCATCATTAACACAGGAATGAAGGATGTGCAAATAGAGATACTGGAGTGCAATATTAGCGGAAATAACACAAATAAAAATGGGGATGAGGTAGTAGTGTGGGCTATTTACAGAAGGGCTATATACAGGTGCAGTGATCGATAAGCAGCTTTGACAGCTGATGCTTAAAGTTAGTGAGGGAGATAGGAACCTCTAGCTTCAATGATTTTTGTAATTCGTTCCAGTTATTGGCAGCAGCGAACTGGAAGGAATGGCGGCCAAAGGAGGTGTTGGCTTTGGGGGTGACCAGTGAGATATACCTGCTGGAGCGCATGCTACGGGTGGGTGTTGCTATGGTGACCAGTGAGCTGAGATGGGGCGGGGATTTACCTAATAAAGACTTATAGATGACCTGGAGCCAGTGGGTTTGGCAACGAATATTTAATGAAGGCCAGCCAACGAGAGCATACAGGTTGCAGTGATGGGTAGTGTATGGGGCTTTGGTGACAAAACGGATGGCACTGTGATAGACTACATCCAATTTGCTAAGTAGAGTGTTGGAGGCTAGTTTGTAAATAACATCGCCGAAATCAAGGATCGGTAGGATAGTCAGTTTTACAAGGGCATGTTTGGCAGCATGAGTGAAGGAAGCTTTGTTGCGAAATAGGAAGCCGATTCTGGATTTATTTTTGGATTGGACATGGTTGATGTGAGTCTGGAAGTTGAGTTTACAGTCTAACCAGATGCCTAGGTATTTGTAGGTGTCCACGTATTCTAAGTCGGACCCGTCGAGAGTAGTGATGATAGTCCGGTGGGCGGGTGCGGGCAGCGTTCGATAGAAAAGCATGCACTTAGTTTTACTAGCGTTTAAGAGCAGTTGGAGGCCACGGAAGGAGTGTTGTATGGCATTGAAGCTTGTTTGAAGGTTAGTAAACACAGTGTCCAAAGAGGGGCCAGATGTATACAGAATGGTGTCGTCTGCGTAGAGATGGATCAGATAGTCACCAGCAGCGAGAGCGACATCGTTGATGTATATAGAGAAAAGGGTTGGCCCAAGAATTGAACCCTGTGGCACCCCCATAGAGACTGCCAGAGGATCAGACAATAGGCCCTCCAATTTGACACACTGAACTCTGTCTGCAAAGTAGTTAGAGAACCAGGCAAGGCAGTCACTTGAGAAACCAAGGCTGTTGAGTCTGCCAATGAGAATGCGGTGATTGACAGAGTCGAAAGCCTTGGCCAGGTCGATGAAGACGGCTGCACAGTACTGTCTTTTATCGATGGCGGTTATATCGTTCAGTACCTTGAACGTAACTGAGGTGCACCCATGACCAGCTCGGAAACCAGATTGCATAGCAGAGAAGGTACGGTGGGATTCGAAGTGGTCAGTTATCTGTTTAACTGTTTTTTGAAAGGAGCATGCTTATTTAGGATGGTGAGGAAAGCACTTTTAAAGAACAACCAGGCATCCTCTACTGACGGGATGAGGTCAATATACTTCCAGGATACCTGGGCCAGGTCGAATAGAAAGGCCTGCTCGCAAAAGTGTTTTAGGGAGCGTTTGACAGTATAAGGGGTGGTCGTTTGACCGCTGACCCATTGCGAACACAGGCGATGAGGCAGTGATCGCTGAGATCCTGGTTGAAAACAGAGGTGTATTTGGAGGGTAAGTTAGTCAGGATGATATCAATGATGGTACCCATGTTTACAGATTTTGGGTTGTACCTGGTGGGTTCCTTGATAATTTGTGTGAGATTGAGGGCATCTATCTTAGATTGAAGGACAGCCTGGGTGTTAACCATATCCCAGTTTTAAGTCACCTAACAGTACAAACTCTGAAGATAGATGGGGGGCAATCAATTCACATATGGATTCCAGGGCACAGCTGGGGGCTGAGGGGGGTCTGTAACAGGCGGCAACAGTGAGAGACTTATTTCTGGAAAGGTGGATTTTTAAGAGTAGAAGCTCAAACTGTTTGGACACAGACCTGGACAGTATGACAGAACTCTGCAGGTTATCTCTGCAGTAGATTGCAACTCCGCCACCTTTGGCAGTTCTATCTTGACGGGAAATGTTGTAGTTGGGGATGGAAATTTCTGAATTTGTGGTGGCCTTCCTAAGCCAGGATTCAGACACAGCTAGGACATCCGGGTTGGCGGAGTGTGCTAAAGCAGTGAATAAATCAAACTTAGGGAGGAGGCTTCTAATGTTAACATGCATGAAACCAAGGCTTTTACGGTTACAGAAATCAACAAATGCGAGTGCCTGGGGAATAGGTGTAATGCTGGGAGCTACGGGACCAGGGTTTACCTCTACATCACCAGAGGAACAGAGGAGGAGTAGAATCAGTATTCGGCTAAGGGCTTTAAGAACTGGACGTCTAGTAAAGGAGCAGATTTCTGGGCGTGGTGGAATAGATTGAGTGCATAATGTATAGACAAGGGTATAGTAGGATGTGAGTTCAGTGGAGGTAAACCTAGGCATTGGGTAATGAAGAGAGAGGTAGCATCTCTGGAGACACCAGTTAAGCCAGGTGAGGTTTCCGCATGTGTGGGGGGAGGGACAAAGGAGCTATCAGAGGCCAGTTGAGCAGGACTGGGGGCTCCACAGTGAAATAAAACAATAATAGCTAACCTAAACAGCAAAAATAATAAGGAAATCAGTCAATTGAAATATTATTTTAAGCCCTAATCTATGGCTTTCAAATGACTAAGTGGGTGGGCCTGGGAGGGCATAGGCACACTCACTTGGGTGCTAGGTCCAACCAATTAGAATATGTTTTTCCCTATAAAATGGCTTAGTTACAGACATAAATACTTGTCAGTTTCATCAGCTGTCCAGGTGGCTGGTCTCGTACAATCCTGCAGGTGAAGAAGCCAGATGTAGAGGTCCTGGGCTGGTATAGTTACACGGAGTCTGCGGTTCTGAGGCCGGTTGCACGTACTGCCAAATTCTCTAAAACAACGTAGGCAACCGTTCTGGTGGAAATTCCTGCAGTCAACATGCCAATTGCATGCTCCCTCAAAACATCTGTGGCATTGTTGTGTGAGAACTGCACGTTATAGTGGCCTTTTGTCTTCAGCACAATGTGCACCTGTGTAATGATCATGCCGTCTAATCAGCTTCTTGATATGCCACAACTGTCAGGTGAATGGATTATCTTGGCAAAGGAGAAATGCTCACTAACAGTGATGTGAACAAATTTTGAAATAACGTCTTTCCTTTTCCCACTCTAGGCTGTTAAAGAGTTGTATGGCTCTGCGTTCGAGCTGTCCCTCAGTGCCCTCTTCGTCACACCTCGTACTGTTGGTGCCCGGGTTTCACTCTCTGAGGATCAGTTGACCCTGTGGCCTGCTGATGCTGAGAAGGAGGCCGAGTCTGTAGTCCCGGCCGCCATGACCCTGCCTGCTGGCAGCCGTGCCCACATCACCCTTGGCTGTGCTGAGGGCGTTGAGCCGATGCAGACGGGCATCGACCTGCTGGAAATCCTAGCACTGCAGCAAGAGGGTCAGGAGGGAGAGCTGGTGGAGGAGATGGAGCTTGGTTCCCTGGCCTACTACGGCAAGGGGAGGTGGCTGCTCAGTCTGAGAGAGCCTGTCTCTGCCCAGGCCTGCTTCGCCAGCCTCTACGGGCCCAAGAAAGCAGACGTCAAGAAGGACGGGGAGAAGAAGAAGAAGCAAAAGTGCACCATATTGTAAAGGAGACAGGGATGGTGGTAATGGATCGCTCGGGATGAGTGGCGTACTAGTGTTCTGATTTGTCAGTGGAGAGGTTTGTGTGTTTGCTACTTTTGGGCTTTGGGAGGCGTCTTGGATATCCCACCCCAAATCCACAAGCTGTGTGCCTTTCTCTGTTGCTTTGCTGCACAACCCAAGAGGCCTTTAAACCACAGTTTAGGTCAAGCTTAGCATCTTGTTCAGTGTCTTGTCATGCGTTTTAGTGCCATAGTTGCAATTGGATAGGATTTCCATGGACGAGGCCAGATTTCATGGCTCAGTTGCAGTTCAGACAGATTTAGTGCTGCTTCTCCTAGTACCTAGTACCGCTTCTCCCAGTGTGACCACGATTTTCCCTACTCAATTCTAACACTATACAACCCCTTCTACATATGTCAGTGTTAAGCATTTAGATGTGTTTTCATGTTTGGCGTGAGTGGCTCATAGTATTTTCAATGCATGCCAGGTTTTTCAGTTTATCAGACGTAGTTATAGTCATGATTAGCTGGTTAGCTCATTCGCAAAAAAAAAGTTGCACATCTATTTCAGTAATTTCCTGTGACACTGGTCACAACTTCGTGTGGTTTAGTCAGTCAGCCTTGTCGTGTTTGTGCATTTTGTGTATGTTTGGTATGAAGGAAAGAGCTGGGGAGTTTCATAAGGAACTCATGGGCCAAAACGTGTCTGCGTATGCTTGATTTGATGTGCTGAACTGTGAAGGTCGTTCATAGAGGCCCTTCCTAATGAACTCTTTTTGCTGCAGAAATCAAAGGGAGAATGCTGACGAATGTGCAGTTTGTTTCATTAGCTGGCACTTGCTTGGTACTCAAACGCTGTGAAACCAAGGCCACAATTTGCAATCTTATGTAGTATAGGAGAATGCAGCCGGGTATCATCCCACTTTGTCAACCACCGTTTTCGCATGTCAACTTGTATGTATCCACTGTCTTCATGAGTGATGTGTAGGTTTCTTAGGGCTAAGCCATGCTTGTGTAGTTCTTCCAATGAGTCACTATTTTTGCACATGTTTTGTACACTTAATAAAATAATTTGCTTTGCGCCAAGTATTGTGTAATGGAATTTCTACTTGTTACCCCCCACCCCCCCGTTCAATAACTGTTCCCTTTTCTGTACACACACTTTAACAGTGAGAGGAAGCTATTGACTCTGACACTGTACAGTGTGACTCAGGCATTTTGTTAGTCGATGGAGAAATTGACCAGGAGATGGCACTCAACCTCCGGATACTAGTAGTACAATGTATGAAGAGAACATGATCTAACGTTTATTTCTCATCAGGCTAGTCAATATTTGTCCAAAACTTAATTGACATACTGGTTCCCCGTACTTTTGAGGAAGTGTAGTCTAGGCCGTAAGCTCTTGAACACCCCATTACAACACACACAATCCTACCTCCTACATTTTATTCTGTAGAGGCTCTGAGTTTAATGACCCAATTGTCTGAGACTGTCTAGTACAACTGTGCAAGTTCTGATATTAATCATTTACACACTGGTGTGTATGAGAGAGAGAATTGCTCTTACTCTTACCAATATCTGTATTTCCAGCTGCAGTTGTCTGATTACACACACAGACAGTACAGGACACTTGGCTCATCTGACTAATATGATGCAAAAGAGTCTTACTCCATCCAAATGAAATTGCTCCACCTTGAAACGGCCTGATTTTACTGCACATTTTAATTTATTACCCTGGTTCTGTTCTTCATACCATAATGAACCATCTAAAATATTGCATTGGTTAGACAGCCATCCTTTTGGTGTTTACATAATATTTTGTTAGTGTGATCATTTGACATGTTTATTTGTGCACAGTACAATGTGATGAGTTAAAAAGGCAAGCGGTAAGTGCATGTGCAGGATAGGTAAAACAAATGATGGTCCGTGCTTTTAGAGATCCTTCGGACTACTCTACCCTAAACCCTTACCAAACCATTTTCAAATTCAATTTAAATGGGGTTTGTATATACACTAGATGAATCATAGGGACACTGTGTTGAAGCCTCATCTTGGCACTACCCCACCGGTGTAAAAAATATTTTGGAAACTATAAAATGCATTTAAAGTCTACACTCTTTTTTGCCTCTTATTCTATTACAGACACCTTAATGCATACTTTGAAATATTATGTGCGCTAAACATACAAATAAAACATATAAAAACATGAAAGTATTATTTTTTGGGATGACTAATGTTACTGTCCCCACTACAACAACAAAATACTTAAATATATGCATTTTTTTCCCCTTGTAACATTTAATTGAAATAGAATTCAATTTATTTTAATGCTACCACTGGGGAGTGCCAATATGGCCGACCGGCGGCTTCAAAGCCTCTGGACAATACAGAGCATCAGCAAACCATGGTTTGGTTATGGTATGGACGTCCCAAGGATCTCGGATTGCACGGGGCCCCAAAAAACCCTGAGGTGCATAAGGCACCTCCCCCTTTCAAATATTACTAGAACAAAATAAACAAACAAAATGGTATCCTGATTAATCAAACAAAGAAACAAATAGTTTGGGATGTACACAAATAAATATAAAAATATGGATCTGGGGTAAAAAAGCTCAATACTGCAGTTTGTACAATTTACTTGAAGGCCACTGAATGAAAATGCCTTTTGGTGAGTCATTGGCTACACGTGTATGTATTTATCTATATAGTTAAGGCCAAGGGTAATGGGAAAATATAAATAGCCTTAATGTAGACTTCAGTTCACTGGTGCCTGAATGTAATTCAGATTATTAACATTTAGTCTAATTGAAAAAGGGAGACAATTGTACTGTCTTTTATGCATGATCATGTGATTCCGTTCTGATTGGCTACAATACGTTAAAAAGACAATGCCAGCCAATCAGTGTCCTACAGTTGAATAGATTCAACGAGAGGTGGGCGTGAGCGTTATGAAGTAACAACCATGGGGTGGTGTGACCCAATCGGAGAGCAGGGATATCAGCCAAGTCTATCGTCAGATAGGAAGAGGGGAGACAACTGAGGAGAACCCAGAAGTGTAGTCAGTGGTCCACGCCAACAGCCAAACCATAGATAGAAGAAGGAGCAGTTACTAGTATTTTGGCCAAACTGTCCCTTTCCTAGAATTGCCGGCTGATATCGTTTCAGCACCCACACGATCAAAATCGTCTCAACACAAAACCTAGGAGATCTTTTCCACAACTCTCAATATATACAGGTGAGATGAATATATCTATGACTAGATTTATTTATAGATTTATTTCGATGTTTACAGATTGCAAGGAGTAATTGAAGCTGACTTGAAAGTTACATAAAGTAGTGTAACATACGCAGTAAGTAAAAAAAAACGAACACAAATACAATTGACGTGTGTGTGCGTGAGAGTGACACTGAGTGAGGGAAAGAAAGAGCGAGACAGGACGAGTTGAACTGGTCAATCAACAGTACCAGTCTTGAATTCATAAAGAATGAAGACATGAAAGAATCATTGTGGTCACGGCTTAGCTTAATACAGTTTCTTTTAAAATGTGTTGACTCATGGCATATGCCATAAAAGCATGTTTATTTGTTTAGAACATTTCCGTATTAAACTTAATGTAGTTATTTATTGCCATTTAATCATTTTGATCTATTTAATTCTGGTTGAATGGAAATCATAATGAATGAATCATGGCATGTCTTTGACTAGGTTTTCTTTAAGTCAGAATGTTCAAGTGATCATGTATTTTAATAAACTTGGAATCAGATTAATTGAGAATATCTTAATTGACACATCATGCATTATTTGTCCACTCTCAAACCTCTTTCCCCAGGTCCATTAGTCCAGACAAATATCTTCTCTATCAGGCAGACAGATTATTATTTGAAATTGTTTACCATTTTTTTAAAGTATTTTTGTAATTTCTACCTGTCAGACTCCGGTGCAGATGTAAGGGAAGGTAATCTGGAGGTGTAGGGGACCAGGCCAGGTTAACTTTAATTGCATTCTGACTTCAGTTCTGTGAAAGACGGTAAAGATGCTTTTCACAGAAACAGAATTAATCAGATTTTCTGATTAGAAGAAGCCTGTGTTTCCACTGTCAGTGGTTTTCATAAGTGTATGTGATATGCATATTTTCTGGTGTGTGCATTCATCAATTTGTGTGTGTGCCTCATAAAGCAGTCTACAAGCGTTGCGCTTCAACTGCTCTTGATCAATGTTATCCGTGCTGGATCATTTATGTTGGCGAGGAGGGGTGATATTTTGTAGCTCTGACAAGCCACAAGCAGAGAGGAAATAAACAGATATACAGTAGTCGGTCTGTCTCCTCCTCTCCTGTGTTATATTGGCCTCGTGTCAGAGCTATAGTGACTCAGGGAGAAGAGTGTTCAGTATTGAAGATGCTCTAATACCACCTCCATTCATTTATCTAATCAGGGACTAGCAGGGCAGCAGCCCAAAGCAAAGCCTTCTCTGGTAGATACCAGGGCTCTTCATCTTATGAAGCACTCAGAGAGCAAGTTGGCTGGGTGCTCCATCACTGCAAGGTTACGTAAGAGGCACTAGTTGTTTTTTGTCAATTTGTTAGTAGTGATATTACGGAGACTAGTGACTGAGTGGGTTTGTATAAGCACAGTAATGGGACACATTTCTCATCAGTGATATCCATCTGGTCTGTGGTAAAAGCAATGATCGAGCTCTGCCTAAGTGAGTGTAGCAGGAAACCAAGGCCAGATCAATAACAAAAGAATTGCAACATTGTGCTTGGGAAAGGAAAGAGAGGGGAGGCTGGGGGATGAAGAAGGGGCAGGTGGTGTGGTGGAGGATGGTGGTTGGTCACATTTGGTACTGTGAGTCTGGACATCCAAGTATCACATTCTGCTGTATAATGTTCATAATGATTACTTACTCAGTTAATGAATATTACATTTTCAAATCCAAATATATTGAATGTTCTGTTGCAGAGGCAACATAGTGAGTGGTTAAGGCATTTCTAGAGTGACTGACTGAGGAGGTCCCAGTAGACTAGGCTGAAGCATTAGAAACTGTGAGTTTGTCCCATTTAGCATATGGCTTCATTTAAGCCAGCAGGAGGATGCCAGAAGGGGTCACAACCCTTGTCTTTGCCATGAAAGTAAAACACAATTAGATTTACACATCCTATTGGGTTCTGGTGTTTTTGCTCAAATTCAATGTGCAAATTTCCTCCTCAAACTTGAGCGTTTTCACAATAATTGTTCATTTAAGAATGATCAAATCCTTTGTCCTGACCCTCTCTGAGCTTCTCCTTTATGAATTGTATAATTGTGTGCTGACAGCTGCCTTTGATAATCTCTTGGGAATATCCCTAGTGTGGAAGTCCGGGTCACTAGGTCATACCAGAACTACCCTTCACCCATTACTGGGTTTATACAAGTCACGATGACATTATAATAGTCTGACAATCTTGCCATCACGCTTATCTAGTTTGTGTGTGAGACTGCACGTCTGACACTGACACGTCTCATAATGTGTAGGTCATAGGAGAGTCCTCTCATTCAGGAGTGATATCCTTTACCAACTGTTTATTCCTAGCACTACAAACAGTGACCACACCCTTTTTTTCAATACCAGTAGGTTCTATGTGTGTCTATATGTGTGGGCTACTTTTTTTGCTGTGTTTGTTTGAGAAAGCAATGCATAAAACAACCAAAAAGGTTGTTTTATCGTCTGTGTGTGTGTGTGTGTGTGTGTGTGTGTGTGTGTGTGTGTGTGTCTGGTTGTTGTCCTCTACACAAACTCCAGGCCCCCTCTCTGTGCTGTCTCTGGTGATTAAAGCTGTGTGTCTTTCTCAGGGTTCATCTGATTGTTTGAGTGGCAGCCAGGCTGCTGTTGTTAAAGGCCTATCCTCTCTGATGTATCATATTTGGGAACGTAACTAGAATATATTTTACTTAAGCAAGTCACCCTGTACTGGTATGCACTTATGGTTATGATCGGGTTTACCTAATATCTCTCTCTCTCTCTCTCAGACCACTGTTATCTGATCTACCATGTCGGCCAAAGCCATCTCGGAGCAGACAGGGAAGGAGTTCCTCTATAAGTATATCTGTACATCTGCAGCTGTCCAGAACAGGTTCCGCTATGCCAACGTGACGACTGAGACCGACTTTGACCGGCTGGCACAGGACCACCCCTGGCTGCTCACTGAGGTAAGGGATAACTGAAGGCCCACTTAGAACCCACTAGCCACCACACACATATATATATATATATCTCTATCTATCTATCTTAACAGCAGCTCTTCAATCACCAATGGTCAATGACACAACTGTCTTTTCAGACAAACTATTTCTTCATAATGATGACTGATCCACGCAAGGTTAAATGTTTGCTCAAAGCAAGGATTCGATTGCAGTCAGTAGATTCAGTTTGGCCACATCGTAGTCATAAATCTGGCTCCATAACTATCACAATAGCCACCTTCCCTGATTGCAGCCTGCATGAAATGATCAATTATTTTGCAGACACAATCACTTAGGCTAATGGCAGAGTAGTGTGGTCTCCTAGCTCTCGTTAGGACCCTAACGTCCTGGCTAGCAGGCCCATCTTCACTCCAGCCACTCTTCTGGCTATAAAACGGAAACAAAGCAAAGTCAATGTAGAGGAGAATGAACGTCCGCATCGCCATCGGAATGTATCAAGAGGAATAAAAAGGGACATCCACAATGGGAGGAGACACTCTTTAAGAGCAGTCATAATTACCTCAGATGGAGGAGGAGTTTGGGACAGAGAGGGGTCTAATAGAATTACAGTATGACTCATCTCCCAGGGTAAAATCTCTCTCTCTCTCAGCTGGGAGGCTGTTTTAGTGACTTATCAGGAAGTTGGATGCAGTGAGGTATGGAAGGGTGGAGGATGAGGAGGAGGGCAGGTGTAGGCTTAGATACATGTGAAGCGATGTGACAGGCGATGTGACACCGTGGGCCCTCTCTGCCTAGTTTTGTTGGCAGCACTCCAGAAGATAATGGCTTCAGTCTTATAAGTCATTTCTGTCTCTGTCTTTGATTGACCCCAGAGAGGTAGCAGCCAGGGGGAGGGGGGAGGACCGAGGAATGGAAGTAGGGACAGCGGGATAGAAGCTGTTTATCGATCTCCAGGCCAACAGACTGTTAAACAGTCACCACTACCTCAGACACTGTCACTAGCTGGTTACCACCCAGTACTCTACTCTGCACCTTAGAAACTGAGGACAAGGAAATGTGCCTCCTGATATACAGATAGAATTCTAATTAAGATGGGCTAAAAATGATGAGGATTTGAAGTGTATAGCATCTTATCAGCATATAACATCTTATCATAAACATCAAATTAGCAATGTGTTAATGTGAGGTCATCTACTTAATCCTGTCCTGGGTAGTCTAGTCTAAGGATGATCACTAAACCAGTTACTTATGTCATTATCCTGGTGTTGTGATGCTAACTGTTTGACCATGTTGTCTGTTCCCTAGCGGCTGGTAGTGAAGCCAGACCAACTGATCAAGCGTCGGGGGAAGCTGGGACTGGTAGGTGTCAACCTGGACCTGAAAGGTGTCCAAGAGTGGTTGAAGACCCGCCTCATGAGAGAGACCATGGTAAGGCATTGCCCACACACACACACACACACACACACACCAAGTCATCCTGAAGTGGGTCCTCCAAAATACAGTACCTACTGTTAGATTCATGCACACTGAAACCCATCTCCCGCTAGCCTCTTCATTCTGCACTGTAGTGAACTCTCACTCTGCTCAGTGTTTACTCCGTCTCCAACAAAACATTTGGTTCCACTCTGCCCTCTCTTTTCTCTTATTTCCCATGCCCACTAGTACTACCCATCCAAGTTAATTGTGTTTGTTTTGATGTTTTTAATTCCGCCTCCAGAGCTGCACAGATTGCTAATGAGCTCTCGGTCAGATGGTAGTCAATCAGGCCAGTCAGCTGAAACGGAGAGTCTTGCCAGTGAGTAAACAGGTTTCAGTGTAAGCCGAGCACGCTACAGTAGATCCATCACTCTGTGTGCCACTTAGATGTTTGTGTGCTTCATAAACCATGGGCTAAGAGAGGGAGCGTGTGTGCGCATGTGTTTGGAGGTAGGCAGCTGTGGGCTGCTGGATATCACTGGCCAGACATTTTAGATTAAATGTCAGTCGCTGCTGGAGACCATAAATATAAATTAATGAATTCACAGGTTTTAAGATTAATTAATTAATTCACAGGTGTCTATCTGGATGAAGCATTTTATTTTGACTGGCTTGAACAGATGTTGCTGTCAACTTAGAATCTGGACAACTTGTTATAGTACATATTTCACAATATGTTGTGCATTTTCGTTGCTTAGATGTGTTTATGGGTTGCTGTATATGGGATAGTTAGTGTGCTTGTGCACTAGCTGGATATTGAGATTACAGAGGGTGGTACTGGGTATTATACTACAGATTATTTTTGTAAGTGAATGGCATTCTGTAATTGTATGTGTGTCTGAGAGAGGCTGGTTGTGTCTGGACTAGAGGGAAGAGGTGGAGTTCAGTTACTGTGAACAATTTAGTCTGTCTGCTCAACTTTTTGTTCTCGCTCTCCTCCCACAACCTATCACTCTGTTTCTCATTCTGTACTTTTTCCGTAGATTCTCAGCTTACCAAATCACCTTTTATTCACTACTTTAAGTTTGTGTAAAACTTCAATCATGTTTCACCTTCCTACTTTTTTGAGCTTCTTAATCAATATATTCCTCCAACCTTTGTCTCTCTTCCTCCTCTCGTTCTCTAGGGAGCAGTGAGAGAATCAATATGGAGATCATTTCTGTCTAAATTGGACTTAATTTAATCAGATGGCCTCTTTTCTTTCTTCATCCTCTCTTTTATTCCATCTCTGGGAAATGTCAACCTCTCTTTCTCCCTCCCTTTTTTTCTGTTGGCTGTCTGCTCTCCCGGGCAGTCCCTGGTTGTTTTATGCCTGGTGGCCTTTTAACACAGGCAGTGTGACAGCCAGCTAAATGAGCTCTCATGTTGAAGTCACCTAGGACTATACTAGACTGCTGCTCTGTGTGGACGTCATCCTCTGTCAGTTTTTCAGGCTTCATCCAACTACACTTTCTTGTCCCGTGGCCTGATTATTTAGTGTCTGCTCTGTGGCCACTTTGTGTTCATTCACACTGCTCTCATACTGCTTTTTATAGTCTCTCTCTCTGCTTCTCTCTCTCTCTCTCTCTCTCTCTCTCTGCTTCTCTCTCTCTCTCTCTCTCTCTGCTTCTCTCTCTCTCTGCTTCTCTCAAATTCAAATTCGGCTTTATTGGCATGAAAGTTACAACTTAACAATATTGCCAAAGCACTTTACAATGTAACAATAAAAAGAAAGTTCATATTATTATTAACAACAACAAAAATATAGATCCATTACATATTAATTATCACATACACAACCAAACATATTCAAAATAATTGTATGTGTGTGTTTTGTGTGTGTGTGTAAGTTTGTTGGGAGATTATTGGTTGTAGTTGGGTCAACTGGTTGTCCCTACGGGTGTGGCATAATGCAACATATTTTGCACCATAAATGGCACAATGGACCTTTTCACCCTTTTTCTCTCTCTCTCTCTCTCTCTGCTTCTCTCTCTCTCTCTCTCTGCTTCTCTCCCTCTATCAGTCCTGAGGGTGTACCTGTAAACAAGTGCGTTGTTGCATTATGATGGATCCTCCAGACTCGCTACAGCTGGCTCGCTTCAACTGCTCAGAGAAATAGTCATTACAGCACTGTAGTCTCCCATGGGAATTAAATGCAGCCTCCATACGTTCTCTATTTCCCCCCCAACACAATGTGTGTTTGTGAGCTTCTAAATAAGTGCTGTATGTGTTTCTCAGGTGGGAAAAGCAAAGGGGATCCTGAAGAACTTCCTCATCGAGCCATTCGTAGCCCACAAGCAGGTAAACTATCAATGCTGTTTCTCTAGTGTAGTTACCTCACAGAGGACTGCAGCCCAACAGGTTTTCCAACTGACTTGAATTTCATTCATGAGTAGTGTGAGGTACTGCACCCTTACTGAACTGTATGTAAAATCTCATGGAGTGCCTTTTTAAAGGGATAGTTCACAAAATCAATATATTTTAGTATTTTGTTAATTAGTCCACTGTTAATGCCATCCCAAACAATGATGCATGTCAGCAGTCAAGTTTTCAAGATTGAGCACTTTAAGTACAGAGCACTTAAACTCTGATGAACATAGTTTTGGAGTGAATTATCCCTTGAACAAAATGGCTTCTATGACTTACAAGTCTCTGGTAGTCTATAACTGACCTGTGTGTGCCTTCCTATCCCTCAGGAAGAGGAGTTCTATGTGTGTATCTACGCCACACGGGAGGGTGACTATGTGTTGTTCCACCATGAAGGAGGGGTAGACGTGGGGGATGTGGACGCTAAGGCCAGTAAGCTGCTGGTAGGAGTGGACGAGAAGGTGACTGAAGACGCAGTGAAGAAACAGCTCCTTACCCATGTCGCTGAAGACAAAAAAGCGTGAGTGGCGCGAGACATACTGCATTCATTTAAAAACAGATTTCTACTTTGTAAGAGCGATCATTTGCACACTAAAATAACAGGATACTAGATTAATAGAAGGTATATTTGTGGGAGAGAACCTAATTTATTCTGAGGTAGAGAAGTGGAGGGTTAGAGAAAGAACCTGTTGTTGTTGCGCAAAACTAAAGCTGGCTGGCCAGCAATGGCAGCACCACACAATACCAATGACAGAGAGGGGAAAGCGATAGCAAGGTACTCTGTGATAATGCAGTAAAGCTAGAGGGAGGAGGAGGAGGAGGAGGAGGAGGGGGCTGAGATCCATTAGACAAATGACAAACTCCCTCCGCTACGAGCTCACCTTTCTTCCATCACCCCCTCAGCCTTATTCTGAGCACGTTCCTCGAGCCTGATGTTTATTTTGATGGGTCGGATACACTCGAAACCACTCTCTGTGACGGTAGGCAGGTCCTGGCTGGGCTCACCATGGTCTTGGCTGACATTGAGGATGACGGCTCGGCAATGTTCACCCCCTCGCCCTCTTCCCTCTTTAGATCCAGGACCGGAGAGGTGGCCCTAGCCCCATCAGAACCTGTCAGTAGAAGAGGAGCTTAGTCACTGTGGGTGTAATGCGTTGGCCTGACCCCCACACTCCCTGAGGCCAGCGTTCTCCTGGCAGCTAGAGTAGCCCTCCTGATAGACAGGAGACTGACGTGGTCAGAAGGTCATAGAGCTGCCTGCACAGCTGACAGGCAGGCAGGGAGAGATGAAGAAACACTGCCTCCACCACAACCTCCTCCCTTCATCCCTTTGTTTTGACAGGAGGCGGGAGTACATTAGATTTTTTTCCTTCATTGTAGCGAGGCTCACCATCTAATTTAGAGGAGCAGTGGAAAAGAGCTGCTTCCTCCTCAAACACTGCCTCCACCCCTCCCTCTTTCCCTCACTTCTTCCTTATTAATGTTGGTTCTTGTTTTTATGGATTTAGTGCTATATAAAGGGTGTGACTTACAGTTGGAAAGGAAAGTGCTACGACTAAGGGACATTCATGAGAATAAACAGTCAGTTGGCAGATCTTCCACTGAACCATATATATTTCCCTGTATATAATAAGTTGAAAGTTTACCTTGTTGGCTGGTTGTTTTATCCTGCAGGGTTCTGGCCAGCTTCATCGTTGGACTGTTCAACCTGTATGAAGACCTGTACTTCACCTACCTAGAGATCAACCCACTGGGTAGGTTCTGTCATACAATCCGACCACAACCAGCATTCCTACCAACCTCCAACCACAGCCTATACATGATGCTCTCAGCAACTCCCCAGTCCAGACATACACTCACAGCCTCATCATTTTGTCATAGAATTAAGAAGTTTGAGGGGGAAAAATAAAGATCAAACTGAATCTAAAAACAATTTCTTGTGGTAAAACACACAGAGGAGCAGAAGTTCATTACAACATTCTAATTCTGAGGAGGGAACTGGTTCAATAATTCATGTTCCTGCTGTTTGATGACTGCAGTGTGTTTATCAGGCTGTAATTGGTCATCCGTACCAGGCTGTATGGCCCTTGGCAGCTGTTTCTGTGGAGGGTAGAGGACTGGGGCTGCTGAGACCTCCCCTCCTGCTTTGAAGTCTCCCCTACACCCCTTATCTCCCCAATCCCTCCCTCCTGCAGAGAGAGTAGGTACTAGGGAGGTTATAATGGGTGTGGTCCTCGCTCATTTCCCCTGTGTTCTATTTTAGAGATCACCCCCACAGTGGTACTGAGGGAGACAAGCAGGTTTCTGTGGAAACTACACAAACAAAACTACACAATCTGACCCCAGAACAAATCCACTTAAGTATGATGAAAGCAGTGAGGTACAGATAGAGGGCAGTACTCTGTTTCAATCACAGTGTAAGAAGCCAAGTGAATATCAATAAGAGGATGTGGCTCTTTAACCCTACAATGCCCCGGGCTAACATGCTTCTATTTGCCTTCAATGTCGTGTCTCTCTCTGTCTCTGTCTCTCACAGTGGTCACGAAGGATGGCGTGTTTGTGCTGGACATGGCGGCTAAGATCGATGCCACGGCTGACTACCTCTGTAAGGCCAAGTGGGGCGACGTGGAGTTCCCTCCACCCTTTGGCAGGGAGGCCTACCCTGAGGTGAGGACGATCACATGACTGCTGGCCAGAGGCTGCTATGTCCATTTTGTTACATTGAAGGAACTAGAAGGAAAAGGGCTGTTCCAAGGAAGTCATAAAATATTATAGAATTGTTTTACAAGTAATTTAAATGGAATTTACCCCCGACCCTGGTAAAGACTTTACATATCTTTTCAAATAAGCCTCCAACTAAATTAATCAGCATAAAAATGTACATACTATATCTGTTTCCTCATTTTTTTTTTGCTGACTCGATGCACACCCATACAGTGATAAAGACACATGACTATTTTATGAGCCTCAATTACTGCCTTTAAAAAAAAAAGAATTGCTGATATGGCTGACCTGCTTAAACAAATGTGGTTTCTACTGACAATTGAGATGTACAAACTATGGCATAAGGGGACGACAAGCGGATAAGAGACAATTTTGATGAAGACGTTAATGAGCAAGCTAGGTCGGACGTAGTCAATATAACTATTTGTTCAGCACTTGAAATGTACAGCGACAGAATTTGTTCCTACATTGTTCTCCCTGTACACCAAGTCAGAACCGTAGGATAAATCAAGGGGGCATATGAGCAGACAATGAAAGCTCTTACAATATTAAATTATTACATTTCTCTAAAACCGGTTATAGGCTACATGTGCACCGCCAAGTCAGAACATTCACAGAAAATAGACCTAATTATTGGGGTGAGGCACATGGGCTACTAACAGCTTACTACACAACATACACTTAGTATTACTTTCTTAGCTACTGTATACATATCTCCATGGAACATTACATAATTTATGCAGCAGCATACAAGACATTTTTGGACTCACCTTGTTGTGCTGTGCTCACTTGAACAGGAAGGTGGCGCGGAGGTCCTTTGTGGGCAAGATTTGTCATCAACCTTTGTCGTCAAAGTCTGGCGTTCTTTGGATTTATGGTGCTTTCAAGACAACTGGGAACTAGGGAAAAAGTCTAATCATGATGATGTCAGTGATCTTCAGGTCGTAGCTCTAGAAAGAGGCCAGAGTTCCCGATTTTACAATTCCTAGTTCAAAACATATTTTCTCAGTCAAAGCTAATTTTCCCAGTTGTCTTGTCTGCCCCACCTGCTCTGAATGACGGGTCGCCACTGAGTGATCGCATTAGATGTTATTATTCTACACTTAGATATTCTGTCATCTGTCTCCATTTCTATGGCCCAGTCTAGATGAAACATTTTAGACACGTGTTTTTGTCTTTATTGTTGTTTTGATAGTTGTTTTTGGCAGTATGGTTGATGGTTCTCTGTGTGGCTCTGGTTGGTCTGTGCTGCTTTGAGACAGGGTCTGGGTGCTGTAGGCACCAGACGGGCCCATTTAATTGGGCTGCTGTCAGTCTGGTGTGGAGCCAAGGGACCAGCGGGGGCCTTTGATTGGGTGTGTCCCTCGCTGTCACAAACAACCAGCTCTGATTGGCAGCAGGCTGTTTTCAATGCCTCGACATTCTGTCTGCTTGTCCCAATAGTATCACAAATCTGTGTTTTATCTCACAGGAACATCTGCAAGAATCTGAGGAGAAATACTGATATTTGAAAGTGTGGACTTGAGCTACCAAAGATGTATCTATGTTAATGCATGTTTATCCTCTGTCGTTGAACCAGGGCCAAATGAGTTTGAAAGGGAACAACGTGAGTGGATCGTTACAGCCTAATGAAGTGGTGCTCAAACTGATGTCTGGCCTGATTTACTGCCTCAATCAGGAAACCCTGCGCTACCACTACCACTGCACCTTCCGCTAACCTTCCCTTTGACTTGCAGGAGGCCTATATTGCAGACCTGGATGCCAAGAGTGGTGCCAGTCTCAAACTCACCCTGCTCAACCCGCGCGGAAGAATCTGGACCATGGTGGCAGGAGGAGGGGCTTCTGTCGTCTACAGGTAGTCACCAATCACAATGTCTCAATCTCAGCCATGTCTTCACCACTCTCAGCATGACAAACAATGTTACTAATAACATGTTTGGAGTTTCTCTCAATATTCCCATATTATTTTATTGTGGTGTTGCTAATGGCCCTGTTAGCATAGTTTCTGGCTAGCTCCTAAGCTACGCTACCTCGGTTGAAATTGGGTTTAGCATTAGGAGAGTGCACCAGCTAGTAATGCAACAATCAGATTGAGGGTGCAGCAGCAGCCGAGACCAGACCAGACGCTGCTGCTCGTTCAGCAGAGAGCTAAATGAGATCCTCTAACGATGCCATCTTAACGACAGTCCGGAGGAATGAGGAGAGGTGCATTAGGCGTAATGTACACACACACACCTGCTGTGACTGAATGCTTCTGTGGATTGGAGTAGTGTCTGTTTGTATATATTGTTTTAACAGTGTTTACAGACTGGGAGAGAGAGACTGTTGGTTGATATAATTAAACTTTCACAATGGCAATGCACTACTAGGCTGAATGTACAGTATAGATATTTTCTTGTTGTGATTGTGTGTGTATTGTCCCTGCACCCCTGTGTTTGAGTGTGTTATCCAATGGGATCCCTCCTCCACAGTGACACCATCTGTGACCTGGGCGGGGTTGACGAGCTGGCCAATTACGGGGAGTATTCAGGAGCGCCCAGCGAACAGCAGACCTATGACTATGCCAAGACCATCCTGTCCCTGATGACCCGCGAGAAACATCCCGATGGAAAAGTCCTGATCATCGGAGGAAGCATTGCAAACTTCACTAACGTTGCAGCCACATTTAAGGTAGATATAAAAATGTATCCACAGAGCTGAACACAATTTCTGAAGCAATTGTGATTTAGATTCCTCTGGGGTTAGGCTACTCTGAGATCCTCTCTTGCCTCTGTTCCAGGGCATTGTCAAGGCCATCAGGGACTACCAGGGTCCCATAAAGGAGCATGAGATCACCATATTTGTCCGCCGTGGGGGCCCTAACTATCAGGAAGGCCTCAGGGTCATGGGCGAAGTGGGTGAGTAGCTCCACAATAGATAAAAATATATTTTGCAAGAGATGCCCATGGTCTTGTATTTCTCCTAATTTCCTCTGTGATAAAAGGTCAAGCCAATGCTATTTTTAGCTTTGATTGACACACTCAACCTTCTGAAGACATTGTGTGTGTGTGTGTGTGTGTGTGTGTGTGTCATGTTTTCACAGGTAAGACTACTGGCGTCCCCATCCATGTCTTCGGCACAGAGACTCACATGACTGCCATTGTCGGCATGGCGCTGGGCCACCGACCAATCCCCAAAGAGCCTCCCGTCGCCGCCCACACCGCCAACTTTCTGCTCAATTCCAGTGCCAGTTCATTGGTAGGTTACACTGGGCCTGTAGTTAGTTAAAGGGCAATTCCACCACTTTTCAACTGCATATTCATTAGCACCATACCAGTGTCTACATATGTGAAAACAGTTTAGTTGTACAGTCAAATGTGATTTTGCTGTTTTTTTTTTAAATTATATTTTTATGATAGGTCAAAATAACACTGAAAATTATGATAATGCCTGGAATTTCAGCCTTTTTAAGGTGGGCTGGAGATTTTGGCCCACAGCATGACATCACAATCTGATCTGATTATTTTGACCAATGACCAGTCAACTTTTATTTGCATTTGTAGCCTCCTACTTTGAAGCGGTAATTGTTATTATAATTGTTTTATTTAACCTTTATCTAACTAGGCAAGTCAGTTAAGAACAAATTCTTATTTACAATGACGGCCTACACCGGCCAAACACCGGCCAAACTATGACGGCCTACACCAGCCCTATGGGACTCCCGATCACGGACGGTTGTGATGCAGTCTGGATTTGAACCAGGTTGTCTGTAGTGACCCCTCTAGCATTGAGATGCAGTGTCTTAGACCACTGGTAAGCGTGGTGGGCTCTAGAGACAAGAAGATCCTATCTGCCAATCAGGTGTATGTGTATGTAAATATGTTTACATTTGTATCAGCACGTCCACACGAGCAAACATTTCAATTGCAAAAGGAGGCTCAGGGAAATAAAAAATGAATTATTTTCATGAAATAAACACATGATTTATTAGACATGCAGTGATGATATAAAAGGACTGCATGACCCGATGACATCATCAAAAATTAAAACCTTTTTAGAAACCGTGATTAACACTGATATCTGTGGTGCTTCTTTGTGTGTAGAGCATTGACTGGCTTTGTATTCTGCTGTGGTTTTAAATAGCAGCCTGGACACAAGGCCTGTGCTGTAGCCTGCAGGGCTCCATTAAAAATGTGCTGCACCGGGGCTTTCAGAGAGATGCGTCCGTGGTCTTGTGTGTGTTCTGGGTTGGGGACCGACCTACATCCATTTGATGATGGATGATGTCACGGCAAAAGGGCAAAAATATGAAAGCAGCAAATGCACAGTTTTGCAAATTGATTGGGCTTCTTGGGAAATGCACCCCATCACCCTAAACACAGCTCCACCATGCAACAACTGAATCTCGTTTAATTAATTTGAATGAATAAATGAATTTAAAATGTGGGGGACCAGCATGTAGATTGTTTTCAAAGCAAGTTCATCACACAAGAGTCCACTGTGCCATAGACAGTCTACACAGGGCCCTACTGTGCAGCTGGTATCACTTCAGGTTTATCACACAAGGCCTCATTGTAAAGCTTGCAACCTTCTACCCTCTTGCTCTCTCTCTCTATGCAGGTAAGGTGGAGCTGTCACAAATAAAACATGAACGTTTTTAGGCAAGTCATTAAAATGACTATTCTATGAAGGCATGTGTGCATCAGGGCTGGAGTTAACATGATTAAGCTCTTCAACAGACTGTATCACTTATTCACTTCTCTCTCCTGTCTTCCCTCTCTTCTCTGTCCTCTCCAGACCCCAGCCTCCAGCAGGACAGCCTCCTTCTCTGAGAACAAGGCTGGCGCTGGGGCCTCTGCTGCCAAGAAGGCCAAGTCAGGGGCCCCTCCAGGTGAGCTCCTTGATGAGACCACATACACACACGTGAAACATAAGAATGATGCTTCTCTGTTATTTATGTAAAAGTCTTTCCACGTTTAATGGAATGCAGTGTAGCAAGTAGGGTTGGGGTCAATTCTATTTAAATTCCAGTCAATTCAGGAAGTGCACTGACATTTCAATTATCTTCAATACTTTTTAATTAGGAACATTTGCAATTGGAATTTAATTTATTTTCTGAATTGAAATGGAATTGACCCCAACCCTGGTATCAAGAGGCATCCTTGAGAACCCCTGCGCTCATAAAATGTGAGTTTCTGTGTCACAGCTCCACCTGCTGGCCATTAGGGGTCTTACGGCTCACATCAGCATCTGTTGTGAAAAGCCTTACCTTTTGGAGGGCATTATCTACGCACATTCTGAATATAATAACATTGATTATATTTTTTCTGTTTATTTATTTATATTTTTTTGTGGCGCCACAGAGCGACAGGCGTCATCAGACAGTTCAGGAGGTAGGACACTCCCCTGTCAGACAGACTGACTAGGGTGGGCCTGGGCTCTCCTCTTAGCCCCCCTGTGAAGCCCTCAAGCTGGGTCATGTGCTCCTGTCCTCTCCTCTCTCATGTGCTAGACGTGGCTTTTATTTCTATGGTGTTCTAATGGTTCATCCATGGGAACAACTATGACAACATTGACGTATAGACGACTACATTTCTGATCACATTTGTAGTCCTTAGAGTGGAATTTCTGACATCCAGAAATATACAGTGATAACATGTTGTTTTGGATGGTTGTGGGTTCAGTTTCTTTCTCACTAACCCCTGTGGATTCCTGTGTTGTTTGTGATGTCTGTCAGCCGCTAGCTATCAGTGTTTGCTTCACAGACTGCTTCACAGTCTAACTGTTTGCTGTGTGCCCTGTGCTATCACACCTCTTAGCAGAGGAGGATATGACTTCTTCTACCTCTCTGTAGTGAGTTAAAAGCCCTTTCTCTCCTGGTGCGGTAGTAAGGATATCAAACTGTTTTTCTCCCTCTGTGCATGCCAAACCTCTGTTCATTGTCTGAGTAACTTTGTATTTTATAGTTAACCTTCCCCTCAATCTTTCCTCCTCTCCCTCCCTCTCTCTTCCTTGCCCCCCTGTGTGTTCCTGTCCCTACAGTCAAGGCGTCCACCCTCTTCAGCAAGCAGACCAAGTCCATTGTGTGGGGCATGCAGACGCGGGCCGTGCAGGGCATGCTGGACTTTGACTACACCTGCTCCAGGGACAAGCCCTCTGTGTCTGCCATGATCTACCCATTCACGTAGGTCTCTTTCTTTACTTCCGGTCTCTCTACTTCCTGTTTCCTGTATACCACTCTAACTGTAGTGCCCTGAGACCACAGAGAGCTGTTGAAAATAACAAGCATGTTGATGGTCAATATTGTGTGTGTGTGTGTAGGCACACGTGCTTATCCATTTGTCCGGTTTGTCTTTCGATACCTAACTTTGACTGTCTGTGTGTTCCAGTGGGGACCACAAGCAGAAGTTCTACTGGGGCCATAAGGAGATCCTGTTGCCTGTCTATAAGAACATGGGCGACGCCATGAAGAAACACCCAGAGGTGGACGTGCTCATTAGCTTCGCCTCGCTCCGCTCTGCCTTCGACAGCGCCATGGAGACCATGCAGTACCCACAGGTTGGTAGAGCCGCCATGCCATCCATAATGGTGAGAGCGCAGTACATCTGACAGAATGTAATGCTTCATATCCCCACCCCTTCAGATCCACACCATTGCCATCATAGCCGAGGGCATCCCTGAAGCCCAGACCAGGAAGATTATTAAGAGGGCGGACGAGAAGGGTATCACCATCATCGGCCCGGCAACGGTAGGCCCCTCCTACTCTACACCCCTCACTTAAAGTTTGTGAGGCCTGCTTTAAATGCGTAGAGAAGAGTGTCTTATGTAACAGTGTGTGTGCGCTTGGCCAGGTTGGAGGGATCAAGCCTGGCTGTTTTAAGATTGGGAACACAGGGGGCATGCTGGATAACATCCTGGCCTCTAAGCTGTACCGTCCAGGCAGTGTGGCCTACGTGTCCCGCTCTGGAGGCATGTCCAACGAGCTCAACAACATAATCTCCCGCACCACCGACGGAGTCTACGAGGGAGTGGCCATCGGAGGAGACAGGTAAGAAAGTGGCTGTGTGTTTGAATGGGGTGGATAAGATTACTGATATGTATATTTAATGCTTATTTCTTCATTAGATACCCAGGCTCAATCTACACAGACCATGTGCTGAGGTACCAGGACACCCCAGGGGTAGAGATGATCGTAATGCTGGGAGAGGTGAGGATTTGAAAGACACACACGTCTACATCACTGCTGCTAATGGCCCCCTCCACTGAGTAAACTAACCATAGAAAAAGAAAGCTATAAGGGTGCAAGCAATTCATTTATTTTACATCAAGCATAGCTAATTAACATCAACATTTTATGACCAGACTAATTCCATGCTTGGATACTTGCCTCTGAAAATGTGTGTGTGTGTTAAAGTGTTGACTTCCTTTTTAAAGCACTGTTGGTCTCCCTTCTAGATTGGTGGCACAGAGGAGTATAAGATCTGCCAGGGCATCAAGTCAGGCAGGATCACCAAGCCTGTGGTGAGCTGGTGCATCGGGACCTGTGCCACCATGTTCTCCTCAGAGGTGAGTGTGATTGGCAGCGTGAAGAGTTTTGGGGGGGGAAGGGTTAAAGGTCATTGGATTGATATCACAGAGACGTTAAGGGCAGGCATACTGGGAGAAAGGGTCTGGGGTCTGGTTATGGGGTTTCTGACTGTTTCCTATGATATGCTGACCCAGTCTGTCACCTGTAGGTCCAGTTTGGTCACGCTGGAGCGTGTGCTAACCAGGCCTCCGAGACAGCCGTGGCCAAGAACCTGGCTCTGAAGGAGGCCGGAGCCTTCGTACCCAAGAGCTTTGACGAGCTGGGAGATGTCATCAAGTCAGTGCAGAAAATCACACACGGATATGATTAGAAAAACATACATCCAATGTACAGTTTAATAAACATACAAAAAGCACTGTTGTGAATTTGAAGTTTCCCATCCTCATGTACAGATCTGTGTATGACGACCTCGTTGACAAAGGAGTCATTGTTCCAGCAATGGAGGTGCCCCCTCCCACGGTGCCAATGGACTACTCCTGGGCCCGGGTGAGTAATGCCAACCAGTCAGTTCCACGCTGGCACATGTCCCTTGTGAGTTAGCAGGGAATCTGGATCTCTTATTGGCTCTGGACAATGCTATTGACTTCCATATAAGGCAAACTGCAACGAACCGCATCAAGACTGTGTTAAACTGAAACAGATTGAGAGCAATGGGAGGGTGTGGTGACTCTCTCTCTCTCTCTCTCTCTCTCTCTCTCTCTCTCTCTATCCATCTGTGCTGTAGGAGTTGGGTCTGATCCGTAAGCCAGCCTCCTTTATGACCAGTATCTGTGATGAGAGGGGCCAGGAGCTTATCTACGCTGGAATGCCCATCACTGAGGTGTTTAAGTCAGAGATGGGCCTGGGAGGAACCCTGGGACTACTCTGGTTCCAGAGGAGGTACGCTTCTGTCCCCAAAACATGAAACAGTAATAATAATACAAATACTGCCAGTGTTCACATAAAACATTAAACATACACTATCATAATTTAATTCAATTACAATTCTATGTCTGTGTCCTCCCTCCTCCTTTCCCCAAGGCTGCCCAGTTATGCTGCCAAGTTCATTGAGATGTGTCTGATGGTGACAGCTGACCATGGTCCTGCAGTGTCTGGTGCCCACAACACCATTGTCTGTGCCCGCGCTGGCAAAGACCTCATCTCCAGCCTCACCTCTGGCCTGCTCACCATCGTAAGACCATAGTCAAGTCAACCTCTACATACTTAGGCCTGCTCAAACCAGCAGAGTAGCCTCTTCTGAAGACAATGTCTATAAATAAAGAATTAATTAATTGAGCTTTGGTAGTCGAAGTGTGTCTCTTTGAGGATTATTTAAGTGTTTATTTCTGTGTGTGTGGTTTCCAGGGGGACCGGTTCGGAGGGGCCCTGGACGCTGCAGCCAAGCAGTTCAGCAAGGCGTTTGACAGCGGCATGCTGCCCATGGAGTTTGTCAATAAGATGAAGAAGGAGGGCAACCTGATCATGGGCATCGGACACCGGGTCAAGTCGGTGAGCGCCGTCCCTGTGTCTCTTTTTTTGGATACCATGTGTCTTTATATTTTTCACTGTCTCTCTCTCTCTCTCTCTCTGTGTGTGTGTGTGTCTGTGTGTGTCTGTGTGTGTGTGTGTGTGTGTGTCAGATCAACAACCCAGACATGCGGGTGCAGATCCTGAAGGACTTTGTGAAGAAGACCTTCCCCTTCACCCAACTGTTGGACTACGCCATGGATGTAGAGAAGATCACCACCGCCAAGGTACTAACCCTGTTGTCCTCTCCTGCACCCTCTATCACCCTACTGGGATCATCTGTTCTAAACCATGTCTTCTCCTCTCTGCTATGGTTTCAGAAACCCAATCTGATCCTGAATGTCGACGGTTTCATCGGAGTAGCATTTGTGGACCTGCTCAGGAACTGTGGTGGATTTACAAGGTAGGCTAGCTAATGCTGTTTAACTCCAGTCAATGACATTCCATACAATGCAACTATACTACAGTGTCTGGGTCATCCGGCTGTCCCTTTGTTGGCAATAGCCTACATTCAGTGTTGCATCAACTCACCATTAGCCTACATTCAGTGTTGCATCAACTCACCATTAGCCTACATTCAGTGTTGCATCAACTCACCATTAGCCTACATTCAGTGTTGCATCAACTCACCATTAGCCTACATTCAGTGTTGCATCAACTCACCATTAGCCTACATTCAGTGTTGCATCAACTCATCATTGCCCCCTGGTGTTTGTCTTCCTCCTCAGGGACGAGGCTGATGAGTTTGTGGAGATCGGAGCGCTGAATGGAATCTTTGTCCTGGGGCGGAGCATGGGCTTCATCGGTGAGTCGGGGGTCAGGGGTCATGACCCTGATGAGTTTGACCCCTAGAAATGGTAATGGGAAGGGGCTGTTGTGTAAGGAGCGGGGGATACGCAATATGATATTGTTAAAAATGCAACCATACCTAAAGCTAAGTTTCTACTTCTCCCTCAGGACACTACCTGGATCAGAAGAGGCTGAAACAGGGTCTGTACCGTCACCCGTGGGACGACATCTCCTACGTTCTCCCAGAACACATGTCCATGTAACAACGGAAACCAGACCATGGACCCACCCCCCCCCCAGTTACCCCACCACTGCACACTAACCTCCACCTGCCCCAAGTGGAGGGAGGAAAAAAATTAGAACTGATATTATTCTAGATGTGGCTTTGCAACAGTAATAAGGACAACCCTTTTTAAAATGAATACAGTTAACTGACCAAACTTCTGTTAATAATAGCAAGGCCTGCAAAACTGTGAAGCTGCACTCAGACGGTGTCCGAGTCTGAGACTCTGCTAGAGAGAAAAAGCAAGCTGCAGAGAATGAGAAAAGAGGCTCATTCATTGGTTGACCCTTAACCCTATAGTGTGGGGAGTGCAGTTAATGCAATTCTCTTCCCTAAATGATCACTTGGGATCCAGATGGTTGTCTTCCTATTTACTGCCAATACTACTAATTTACTGCCAATAATACTACTACTACTACTACTACTACTACATCTATACTACTCCTATGCCTAGAGTGAAGTACGTTGATGAGACTGTATCCCACTCATCTCTCTCCGTAAACCAAGCATGTGTCTGTGTATCACAGACTGTTCCTGTGTGTCGCTGTGCAGTTCTCTTTCTTGAGTGTCGGTGCCATATTAAAATCATGCGCTTTCTATCGGGTGAGCCGTAGTGCAATAATACTAGCTACTGCTTTACAGGTACATAGACTATAGCTTTATTTATGTATAGATGTATTAACAGCAGAGTAATAACAATGTAATAGATAGTATCAGCATTTTGATGTACTGTGAATGCCCATGAAACGGTTGTTTAAACCGTAAGATATGCCGCTGACCAAGCACATTGGGCTGTAATACAGTGAAAAGCTCATCCTGTGTCCCTAGCAGGACGGTGCCCAGGATGGCAAAGGGACCATAGAATGCAGCATTATTTATCTGAATGTTACTAGCTAGACCAGCTCCATTGTGACCGGCTATTTCTCATAAGATGTATCTGTCTGTACTATTTGTGTTGTCATGTCATCACAATTTGTTTGACCTAATGTGATGTGAACTGAATGTGCCTCTGTAGAGATGTTGTAATATATTTTCAGAACTGTGTGACTGAGTATATTAAAGATGACCCATTGGAACACAGTTCTATCTGGTTCTTCCAGTGTTGCTGATCATAAAATAGATGTGGTGTTTATAATCAGCATTTAATTGTTTCACTGTGTCATGCTCCATCTATCAGTTTATTAAACCATTGGTTTAAAAATAGATACCTTTATGAAATCATATTCAATGATGTAGCAGGCTAATAGGAGCTGTATTAGTTTTCGCAAACAGCAAGTGCATATGTGTAAGATCATGAGGGTTCTACTAGACTACTACAGAGCCTATTCTTCAGACCTCAGTCCACCTGTTCTATGTGCTCTGGGGGTGTCATTTCTTTACATTCATGACAGTCATTCTACTCACTTATATAACAGAGTGGGACTGTATTGGCCTTGCCCTTATATAACAAAGAACATCCATCACATGAAAATATTGAAATGAATGGAACCCTCCATGTGGAGCTTCCATTCAGGTCATTCAAAGACACCCACTCAGAGAAGGTGAATTGATGATACCCTTCTTTGGCAGAGAAAGCTGAGGTGGAAGAAGCACAAAAGCTTCTGTCAGCCACAAGTGAGTGGGAGGGGCTTTACGTCACACGCCGAGCAGTAACACCTTGCATCCACTGCGCATGTCAGTCATTCCGTCTGTGTTTTGAGTTTATGTGTGTCTGCGTGTGTGTTCTTTCCCACACGAGTTTACTGCAATTCCGAATTCTCACAACCACCGCCAGAATGGCAGCTGCAGCCCCGAACCCAGACGACTCTAGCCGGGGTAGTAGTAGCGGTAGCAGCACGCCCAGCGTCATTGTCGGGGACACGGAAGAGGCCGAGGATTTCACCTCTTCCTCCCACTGCACAGAGCTGTCTCGGCGGCAGAACGAACAGAGGAAGCAGGGATTGTTCTGCGACGTGACGCTGGCCTTCAGCAGTGGGGCGGCAACCGGGAATGTTCAGAGCTGTGAGTTTTCCGCTCACCGTTCCGTGTTGGCCGCGGCAACGGATTATTTCACCCCGTTGCTGGGAGGGCAGTTCTCCGAGTCGCTGTCTGGTCGGGTTGAGATGAAGGAATGGAGCGCTGAATTGGGACCAGACCCGGAGACTGTGGAGAGTGTCATTCAGTACATGTACACGGGAGAAATACGCGTGAGCACCTGTAATGTGCATGAAGTGTTGGAGCTTGCTGACAGGTTTGTTTACAATTTACATTAGTGTTAATTGAATGTGTATAATCCATTTAATCGGCACTTGCTAGTACTTTGCTAGTACTTTGGCTTACTGTAGGTGCCACTGAAGCATATTGGTAAGGGGTAAGGTTGGGGTTGAGGTTGAGGTTAGCGTTTAGGGTCGGGACGTCCCATAGATACCAGATAGCACTGACCATCCTGTAACCAGTCAAACCTGAATTTCAGTGTAGTGAGTTAATGAGTGTCATGTCAATAGTTTTTTCTATTCTGTTATTGATTGTGTGTTTGGCTGCAGGTTCCTGCTGCTGCATCTGAAGGAGTTCTGTGGGGAGTTCTTGAAGAAGAAGCTGAGTCTGGCCAACTGTGTGGCGGTTCACAGCCTGGCCCACATGTACACCCTGGACCAGCTGGCTTTGCGGGCCGCAGACATGATCCGACGCAATTTCCACAAGGTCATCCAGGATGAGGAGTTCTACACCCTGCCCTTCCACCTGGTGAGGGACTGGCTGTCTGACGCTGAGATCACCGTGGACGCGGAAGAGGTGCTGTTTGAGGCTGTGGTGAAGTGGATCCAGAGGAATACAGAACAGCGGGGGAGGTACTTTGAGGAGTTGTTCCGTCTCCTCCGGCTACCCCAGATCAAACCTACCTATCTGACGCGCGTGGTGAAGAATGAGGCGCTGGTGGCGGCCAACGAGGCCTGTCTCCGGCTGGTGTCCGATGCCGTGGAGGGCCACGCCATCCGCTGTGAGAACCTCAAGTCAGCTGACATGGAGTTTTGGTCATCCTACATGGCCTCCTTCCAGCCACGCTTCGGCCAGAACATGGACGTGATCATGGTGGTGGGCGGGGTGTCGGAGGGGGGTGACTACCTGAGTGAATGTGTGGGCTACTTCGTCTACGAGGACCGCTGGGTTAACCTGCCCCATATCCACAACCACCTGGATGGCCACGCCATCGCCACAACAGAGTCCCATGTCTATGTAGCAGGCTCCATGGAACCGGGCTTTGCCAAGACCGTGGAGCGCTACAATCCCAACCGCAACACCTGGGAACAGGTGAGCAACCTGACCACACGTAAACACTCTTTTGGTCTCACCTGTATCAAAGACATCCTGTATAGCATCGGTGGCCACGGCAACTTCAGCCCGGGCTTCAAGGACGTGAGCGTGTACGAGCCTGAGCCGGACAAGTGGCACAACCTGGAGTCAGCGCCCAAGATCCTGCGGGACGTGAAGGCAGTGAGCATGGAGGACCGTTACGTATACGTGATGGCGCGCACGCCGGTGGACACGGACAACGAGGACGGGCTGAAGACGGTCACCACGTGTTACGACACAGAGAGCCGCCAGTGGCAGGACGTGGACTCCCTGCCGCTCATAGACAACTACTGTGTGTTTCAGATGGCCGTGGCCTCCACCAACTTCTACCACACAGCCTCCTGCTGCCCTAAGAGTTACACGGTGAGGGACGAAACCGCCAAGCAGAAGATCAGCGCCCACATTTCAGACGAGATCCTGGAGAGCCTGCCGCCCGAGGTCACCAGCATCGAGGGCGCCGCCATCTGCCACTTTGACGAGGACGTGTTTGTGATCGGCGGCTGGAAGAACAGCGACGACGTGGACAAGCAGTACCGTAAAGAGGCCTACCGCTACTGTGCCGAGAGGAAGCGCTGGATGTTGCTGCCGCCCATGCCCCAGCCGCGCTGCCGCGCCACCGCCTGCCACGTACGCATCCCCTACCGCTTCCTATACGGCTGCCAGCGCTACCCTATGCCCCAGAACCTGGCTCGCCAGCGGGACCGCATGCAGCAGATGCAACAGCTACACCGGCGCACCCTCACCCTGCGCAGGCAGTTGCAGTCTCAGATCGAGTGCTGAACTACCTCAACCCCTGTCTGTCCATCACATCCACCCCAGATGGGGAGCAGCCCAGTCCAGCTCCAAACCCCAAACATACCCTGGCAGCCGTCGTCATCATCAGCCCCCATCCATAACCTGCTGTAGTGGCTCCTATGTTTCTCTCATGTTGGTTCTTTTTCAAGTGAACTCTGTGTCAGGTCATCAGGTTGAGACTATGGTGTTAGTAGTGACTATGGTGTTCAAGGCTGGGAGATATGGGAGGGATGTGACCCTGTGCTGGCCAGGTGTTTGTCTATGTGGTGAGGACAGGCCGAATGTTACAAATGTGAATAGAGTGTTGTACAGTGACCAACATCCGACTACACTACGTATGTACGTGAGGCACAGGTGATGTTTATCTTTTTGTACAAAAATATAGGTAAATGTATACTTATTATATATACATATTTTATGACCCCCTTCTTTTATGCTTATATGATGTAGGCAATGTGACACTTAAGTATGGCAGAATCTACATTCCTCCAATGCAATGTGCTTAGTGAAGTCAGTCACTCTCTATGGCATTCCATCAGGACACTGTGACAATCGCTCTGTGCAAATATCACACACACACACTCTGTCCAGCCATAGGACAGGGACAATACCACTATTGCGATACTCATTAGTATCGTGGCAAGTCAACAAAACACGAAGCGGATTTATCTTTAGGAAAACAGAGTCCCATTTATTTTCCAAGCTATAGCACAGCATATTTTACATACAGCAGATTTTTTAATGACCAAAGGGTTCGGTCTGCTTCCTGTTTTCATTTTTGCCATGGAAAAATTATCGCAATACTGGTGGCATCCCGGCCCTATCAGTCAGTCGGACCAGACCCTTACCAATGCCTGATGGCTTTGTTGTGCTTTATAGTAGCTATATCTGAATGGCTCTGCTTGTTATTATTATAGTTTTGATACAGTAGCTCAACATGAATGAAAGAAAAATATTATTATTCATATTTATTATCAGATCTACGGTCCAATCAAGAGTGGTTTTCCCCCGTTTGCTTAATGCAGCGCAGTAAATTAGACTTCTCTCCTCCCCTGGTTGCTCCTAATGTTTTCTGTCTTATTACTGGCGATTGATAGTGTACCTCTTTGAGCAGTCAGTGCAGAGAGGGGTCAAGAGAGAAATTGGCCATGTGGCATCAGTTAGAAAGAAAGGAAGTTGGAAAGGAGATGGTGGGAGTCTGAGACAGATGGAGAGAGTTTATTCATCCATCCCCAATCTCTTAATTAGACTCATGTGCACCCATCTGTCTGCAGGAGTGATGGTCATCATTCTGTTCAGGTCTCAGTCTTGTGGAAAATCCTCCTTGTCAGTGTTTCTGACCGGTATCCTGATGAAACAGTCTTAACATGGTAACATTCCATTGATCATTTGAAATTCCATCAACCATTCCATTTGATTATTCTTCAGTCGTCTGCTCATCAAGTTCCTGTTGGTAGGAATATTGTGTAGAAGGCCCTAGGTGGGAGTTTATGAATGTTTCTCTTCTTATTTTGTCTACATTGGTTTTATTGAGTTTAATGGCTGGAGGGTTTAGTCCAGATGGAGGTCTTAATAATGTGTGTGTATGCATATCTGAGCGTACGGTAATGAATGCTTGGCAAAGCTGAGAAGACCATTCCTAGTAGTGCACTTTTCTACCCTTAATCTGTTTGTAATGTCGAGTTTGAGTTATTGACAAATATTTAAGTCCGAGCGGGTTTAACTGTCAAATTTGCCTTCAGGTTTGGGCGATTTGTACTTTTTTCTTTTAATTTATAATTTAATCTAACTCCAGCCGATAATGTATTCTGTTCTCATGTGAGAAATTTGGACACTACAGTAATTTGCTTAATAATCCAAAATGAATGTGATGTATGTAAGGCCTGTTGCTGTACCTCAGGCTTATTTAGGTGTGTATCTGAGAGATCCGGCCAGATTGTTGTATGTTCTCCTCACCCTCCAAAGATAGTCGGATGAGATGTATAGACCAGTTGTTCCCAACCAGGGGTACTAAGACCCCTGGGGGTACTTGGCCTATCCACAGTGGGTACTTGAAAATACTTGAGTCCAAAATGCACATGAGAGGGTACTTCAGGGGTACTCCGGGAAGAGCAAAAATCTGTTGGTGGCACGGTAAACAAAAAAGGTTGTGAACCACTGGTATAGACTAGAGGGAATTCTTATGTTACTGAGCAGAATGACCATATCAAGGTGAATGTGTTACCATTGTGTTCGAGTTAATTGATTGTTATAAGCACTATCCCTGAAGTTTATTTATAACATTAAGCACTATAATTTTGAGAATGCGATGAAAGTGCATTTCCTCAGCTTTGTTCCTCTTACATAGCATTTGAAATAATATTATTGACATATGTAGGCTATATATATTTTGCTTTGCATGTGGCAATATATTGGATGTAGAGAAATGCTGATGTCATCACTTGCAATTAAAATGTCCATATTTTTTATATAACCTTGGTTTCCCATCTATCTAAATTCTAAATGTAATTTTGGCCAATATTATTAAGACTAGCTCTATAAACATCTGTCCTTTCCTTTGGTGGACTTTTCTCCTCCAACTTGACAACCTCCTTTTTATTTTCATTATTTTTTTTTTTTTAACAAAGCATAGAGGATGCATCTCCAATATATGTAGTTCCCATTATGGCATCTATGAGAGCATGGGCAGTGTCATTGAGGCAATCTCCATTTTGAAGTAGTCCATTTTCTTCATCACAATTGGCTGATCCCTCCTGATGACCATGGGGGGTCAGCCAATAAAATTGGAAGTCCCACCCAGTTGACAACATTAAAATGTTGGAAACCCTTAATGGCGCTGCCCATGCTAAAACAGCCTTTTGGCCACTAGTTTATTTTTTCATTTAACCTTTATTTAACTAGGCAAGTCAGTTAAGAACAAATTCTTATTTACATTGACAGCCTACCTACAGGGTCAGCCCCTTGAGCAAATTAGCTCAAATTAGCTCAAGGACACATCGACAGGTTGTTTTTTTTCAACTTGTCGGCTCGGGTATTCAAACCAGCGACCTTTCGGTTACTGGCCCAATGCTCTAACCGCTAGGCTACATGCTACCTCTAACCGCTAGGCTATCATTCTCTATGGAACAAAGCTACATACATACATGTGTGGACATCAAACAGAAGTACTATGCATAGAGTCATTGGGCATGAGCCAAGCACAGTAACAAATTCAGTACATTCAATCTTCCCTTCTACTAACACGGTAGGAAAGTAATAGTACAATCACCCTGACAGATGCAATAAGAAATATATCAATTTATATATGCATATGGGATTTCCTCTGGGACGTACATTAGTGGATTTATTTGCACATGGTAAATGCCAGTGGTAGATGGAATGCAGTGGGCAGGAGGGGGTAAGCGTGTGTCAGGCGAGGGGGCGGGGAGAGGGCGTCACACAGAGAGGATGCTGTTGGAGGCGGAGAGCTTCAGCTCTTCCCGGGGGGACTGGAGGGAGTCCCGGGGGGCTGCGTACTGGGCCACGTTGGGCAACCCATGCACCACGCAGCAGCTGAGGGCACTGCGGAAGATGCCCATGTCGTGGGCGTCGTACCACTCCTCTGTTTTCTCGTCATAGCACTCCACGTTGAAGGTAGTGGTGAAGCCGTTGAAGCCCCCCACCACGAACAGGAGGTCGTCCACCACCTCTATGCCAAAGTTGCTGCGCGGGTTGAACATGGTGGGCACCGTGCGCCATGTGTTGGTCAGCGGGTTGTAGGCCTCAGCGTTACGCAGGCGGTTCGCCCCATCGAACCCGCCCACCTGGGAGAGGACAGGAAACTTGAGTCAAATATTTCTAAACTTTCAGCTCTTACTGAATAAGGCGTTGAAATGCATTGTGCATGTACTGCATGTGAATGTTCTGCTCACCGCATAGACCTGCTCCGCATAGGCGATGACCCCCACACCACTGCGCCTGCTTCTCATGGGGCTAGTCAGAGTCCATTGGTTGTTCTGGGGGCTATAGCTCTCGGCTGTGAACAAGCACTCATTCCCATTGAAACCACCACAGATGTATACCTTCAGAAAAGACCATGCCAACATTTTATCATCAAAAGTCCTTATTATCTACCATGAAGTTCCCTTCCAGGTACCTCTGTTCCACTCACCTTGCCTTGCAGTGTGGTAGCACTAGCATCACTCCTCTGCTCATGCATGGGTGCAATCAGGGTCCACTGGTTAGTCTCAGGTTCGTAGCACTCAGCGGTGTTCAGTCGTAGGTAGCCATCAAAGCCACCCATGGCATAGATACAACCATCCAGCACTGCCACACTGACGTAGCAGCGCCGCGAGTGCATGGGGGCCACCTGGTGCCAGGTCCGTGTGACAGGGTTGAACTTACGTACACTGTTAAAGTAGTCAACGCTGTCAAAGCCACCCACACAGTAGACAAAGCCATTGAGGTAAGCAGCTCCATGGTATGCTCGAGGGCTCTCCTCCTCCCGGGTCACATTCACCCACCGGTCAGCCCTCACATCATACGCCTCAATGCCATTGGTGGGGCTGCCACCACTCCAGCCACCGATGGCCAATAGGATGGCATAAGGCAGGCGAGGGCGGGTCAGAGGGTTGCGGAAGTCAGTGTTGGAGGGCCCATTCATGTTCAGGTCGTACATGGCCTTCAGGGCACTGATGATGATGGGCTTGCAGTCATCATTGTCCTTCACCAGGGTGTTGTTCTTCACGTTGTTCATGAAGTAGTCGGCTGTCATCAAGGCCATGCGGACCTAAGCAGGCAGGCAGGCAGGCAGGCAGGCAGGCAGGCAGGCAGGCAGGCAGGCAGGCAGGCAGGCAGGCAGGCAGGCAGACAGACTTGTGGTTAGCAGTTGACTAGCACGACACCCAAACTTACAAAAGTTGTTCAACAGTAAAACATTGACACTATTGTCCACCTCTCACCTTGGGCAGCAGCACAGAGACGTGGGCTTTGCGGTCCTGAGGCGAGTGGTTGATCCAGCGTAGGACCGCCTCAAACACAACATCCTCCTGCTTCACATTCAGGTCGTCCTTCTCGATGATGTCACAGAGCTGTGCCAGAGAGAGCTCCATGAACTCCTCCGAGAAACGCACCATTTCAAAGTGGTGCAGGATGAAGAGGTAGGCCTGGCGGCGCAGATCAGGGCAGGAGTAGAAGTCTGCGAACTTGCAGATGCCGATGCAGTTCTGCAGACAGAGCTGGACCTCCAGATAGTCGCAGCAGGCTCTCACGATCCCCAGGATGCAGAACTGGTCTGCAGCCGCCAGGAGCGGTTCCACATTCTCTGCAGTCACAGGCACAGAACGTGTGTAGGCATACTCGATGATCAGGCGCATCATGTCTGGGTTCACACCAGGAATGCTGTAAACCCGCTTCTTGATGTTGTTCCAGCCGCTTGTGAAGAGAGCTCTGTGGGTCAAGGGTCAGGGGTTATAATAGGACAGGGATATAGGAACATCATCAAGGACTCAATATTCTTTTTACTACAGAATTACAATTTAACAAAGTTCCTCAGGACTCCCCAATAGTAATGGGTAAATACAGAGAGTTGGACCAAGCCAGAGATACCATAAATCAACAATGTTCTCTCATGCTCATTCAAAGTCAAGTGATGCCAGAATGGGAATGCCGTCTGGCCACCACATCCCAACCAAACCTATCCCAACCAAGGGAAGCTGCTCACCGGAAGTATGAGCTGCATCCACAAAGGATGTTCTTGTGAGCATTGAACTCGATTCCATTGACTTTGATGACCACATCACAGAGTTTTCCCTCCAGACGTAACTCGTTAAAGATTGTACATGTCATGGCACTCATTTTCCTCTCCATGTTGCATCTTTGAAATTTGGTGGAGGTGGCCATCTCTTCCAGTTCATTCATTCCTTGCGTAATAAATCTAGAATAAACTATATTTAATGGGGTTTTGCTAGCTCTTCGGCCTAAACATTTAGCTGGTTTACTACAGCAGCTGTGTTCATCTAAGGATTGTGAATTGTGAATGTTCCACTTATATTATGTTCCAGAATTGTTCATTATTACATCACAGCGATGAGCAAATGGAATCAGAGCGTCAGCCTCACTTGTCACAAAAGGTTTTTGTTTTATTTTGATCTAGCTGTCTGATGCCTACTGATCTTACAGTGAATGTGTAGATAGATAGATAGATAGATAGATAGATAGATAGATAGATAGATAGATAGATAGATAGATAGATAGATAGATAGATAGATAGATAGGTACTTTATTGATCCCCCGGGGGGGAAATTTCATTGTCAAGCAGCTACAACAAAACACAGGGCAGGTGCAAAATGCCACAACGAAAGTACACAAAAGACAGATACACGGTACATGATACATAGAGCGGCAGTATGAAAAAGTATAGAAATACAAGATATCTGGAGTGCAAAAAAAAGCTATAAAAGGACATTGCATAGTATGGGTGGTTGGCTGAATATGTACACTATACGTTGGTGGATGTTGGATGGTTAACTATACTATACAGGTCGATGGCAGAGAAATACTTCAGTAGCTAAAAATGCGTATGATATGAGCGAGGGTAATAATAGTTTACTAATAGACAGACTGGCTAAATGAACAGGTAAGTGAAAATTTTGCATGGTTAAATTAGCTGTACAGTTAGGTATACAGTTATATTTACAGATAAGTGAATACTTGCATGTTTACACAAACTGTACAGGTAAATGACAGTCATTTAACAGTAATATTTGACACTACATATTACATTTTAATAAATACAGTCCATTTCAGATGTAGTGAGAGGGAAAACAAACGTGAATTAAGAATACATAGAAGCACACACTTTGCCATGATACTTTTTTCATCTGCTCTATCAGAACAGAAATTATATTAGGAACATTTAACACTGCTTTTGTGGTACTGGGAAAGGTGTTACCCGCACACACGTCCGTCCTCAATTTATGCAAGCAAATGCGCGATAAATTGTAGCTTGTTTATTGTAGCTTAGCTAACTAGCTAGCCATATATATAACTTATTGATTGCATTTCTACCCAGATCCATTGTTTGGATCATTTAACTTTTATTGAATTAAACAACATCTCTCTAGAACAATGGTAAGTGTACTTTATTTTCCAGATTGCCACTGAGCGAATGACCTAGCTATCAACTTAACGTTAGTTATTACAAACTAGCTGCCTAATTTCTTATAGCAGAATGGCTTTACCTATTGTTAGCTATGTGACAGTGACATAAGACAATCCCAAAAAGGCAAATCACACAGAGTACTTGTTCATGCTTGTTATGTATGTGATTGGGGTATTAGTTTACCCCAGAGTCCTAACTATGACAACACAACAGCTACAACTGAGGGGATGACATGCAATAGCTATGTGAAGAGGTATGTAGGCTTCAGCTCCTCAGTACAGTATTATAACAATGTATCAGCTGGATGCATGTGTTATCAGCAGCAGGGCTTCTTTTAGCTTTGGGACACATCAGGAGTCTATGATGTATTGGTCCAACCAATACACAGACTCCCGATGTTGTGTCCCAAGCTAGGCTGCTGTGAAATCATTTTATTCTGTGGTTTGTATATGGTAAATGCTGTAAACAGTAGCAAGCACAGTAGCCTTTAGTGAATATGGGGGTTTATCATCACAATAGTGTTTAGGGGTGTCAGATAGCCTAGTGGTTAAGAGCGTTGGGTCAGTAGTCTAAAGGTTGCTGGTTCGAGTCTCTGAGCCGACTAGGTGAAAAATCTGTTGATGTGCCCTTGAGCAAGGTACTTAAGCTTAATTGGTCCTGTATGTCACTCTGGATGAGAGGGTCTGCTAAATGACTAAAGTGTAAAAATGTAGTGGTCTAATATTTAGCTCTTGTTTTTCTATCTAATCACTCCTTGTCTCCCTCCTCCATAGATGCCAGAGCTGTCCAGCCCCTCAGTGTGTATGAGGGACCCTCAGAGGGTAGAGGAGATTATTAAGACCATGCAGAAGGCAGACTATTCAGGTACCAGCACAGAGATCCTATTCTATTAGGATTGTATATGTAATTCTATGGGTACCACGCCCAAGTGTTTTGATTTATTTTCCTAGTTCCATTCTGAGAGGTTTGCTTGATAATATGCTGACAATGTCTCTTGCTTTCAGACTTTGACATGACCCTCACAAGGTTTGCCTACAATGGGAAGCAGTGCCCTACCAGTCACAGTAAGTACAAAAGCTGGGATAGCTTGTACGGAGAAGATACTAATGTGTATGTAAAGGTAGGAGGTCCATATCTTGTCACTGATGTTTTGTCTAAAAGCCCATGAGAATTATGTTTGTATCTGTATTATTTTTATAGATTTCCTGGATATCTATAAAGCTCATCAGTGAGGAGTGCAAAGCACAGGTAGATTTCAAATGTCATCAGAAAAACTACTAGAGCACATGACAGAACTTCCTCTGATAAAGTTGTGTAGATTAGAAAAACTATGTCACAAAATTTGCTGCTTAACTGAGTGAAAAATACGTGTATTTTCTAGATGCATACTAGCCAATTTTTCCTTTCTGAGTGTTGTCCATTCTCCCTCTGTTCAGCTGAAGGACCTGCTCAACACATATTACCCCATAGAGATAGATTCCAAACGGACAGTGGAGGAGAAGCTGCCCCTCATGGTGGAGTGGTGAGTCACAGCTCTCTCTGAGCCAATCACTGCCCTTCTAGACCAGGAACGCATCACTTTGCTGTCAAACTGACCAATATCCTCTGTGCTACAATATCCTCTGTGCTACCCACTCGAATACTGGCGCGTTTTCGATTTCTAACTCCTTTTATACATTGTATGTTTAAGCTACAGATCAAATTTGTCTAATTCTTCTGCATCCAACCATTAGTCTGTGTGATTAACGGGGGCTGAGCTAGAGCTGTGTTTGTGAGAAAAGGGCGGATCCAAAAGGGGCCTGGGGCTGGGTCTTTTTACAACAACATCTGTAGAGTCCGAATGGTTTGATCTACAAACTATTAAAAGCTGTCTATGAAAAGCTGAGACTCGCACGAACACGCAAGTTTTGCTCTGTGCCGCTTAGAAGTTACACAATAATCGTTAGAATGTCAAGAGTTCTTCTACATAGAAGATCATAGGAAATCCCACAACATATTGTCTATAAAACTGTATTAAGCTCACAACTCCAAACAGTTGTCATTGACTAGTTGGTTATTCATTTCCCACTGAGCAAACGATTTCTGTACAGCATTCATATAAATTAATTTTTATCATGTTTTTGCTTCAGCAGACCTTATTTTCTTATTGACATTTGTCAATAAAACTCATGAATGCAGATTTTAGCTGGGGTCTGGGGACTGATGGGGTTAACCAATCCCCTTGTGCCATGCATCCCATAGGTCGACTAAAGCCCATACTCTTCTGGTCCAGCAGCGCATCAAGAAAGACCTGCTGCAGGATGTGGTGAGGCAGTCTGATGCTATGCTCAGGTGAAAAGACCCTGCTACTTTTCCCAAACCACAATAATGGCTGTTTAGTAGGGTAAAGTCATCTATAGCATACATGGTACCAAATGATGAAGCCATATCAAGTCAATAATGATAGTGATGACCAGGATGATGACTATAATGGTAGTGATCACAGTGCTAATTATGCTGCTGTCTCCCCAGGGAGGGCTACCAGCTGTTCTTTGACCACCTGGAGGAGCACAGCATCCCTCTGCTCATCTTCTCTGCTGGGGTAGGAGACGTGCTGGAGGGAGTGATCCGCCAAGCCGGGGTCTTTCACCCCAACGTCAAGGTCTTCTCCAACTAGATGGACTTTGATGAGACTGAGTAGGCTATCACTGACACTCAAACCACAGTCTATACAATACAGGTAGCCTCTATGGAATTTAGTAGGGAGAGGGGGTTGTCATGAAAACACTTAGTTTCATTGCATAAAATTAGCTTTTCCTATGCTAGTGACAACACAAAGACTGGGTAGAAGGTTCATTTTTTGAATGAGGATTTAACCCATTGGTGTCCCTCATTCTCAGGGTGCACTGAAGTCGTTCAAAGGGAAGCTGATCCACATCTATAACAAGAGGGAGGGAACTCTGCTGAACACGGGCCACTTCCAGGAGATCAAGTCACGCCACAACGTCCTGCTGCTGGGAGACTCTCTGGGGGACCTGACCATGGCTGACGGGGTGCACAGCATGGAGAAAGGATGAGGCCATGGAAGTGCCGAACACCATACTGCTCCACCTCACCAGCACCAAGTGACCTGATCATGAACTTCATCTCCCTGGCCAATCAGTAACGAGCATTCCGATGCTACAAGAAATATGTGGTGCTGGTTTAGGAAGCTCATGCTAAGGAAGTTTCAGTAGTCAGATACCGTGAGCCAAGTCAGAATTATATTGTTTTTAGTTTGTTTTTTACTAAAGCTCCAATGACTGTTTGTGTGGGTCGCTGGGGTGGATTGATGAAAGTTGAAGGTATTTCAGTTTGTTTGTCATGTAGGACCTATCTTTGTGATATAAAGGGTAAGAAGACAGGATAAAGGGCAACCTAACCTGAGGTTTACCAGTTTGAAACAGCAGTGTTTTATCTTTGTGCTCTATACGCCATCTTTTTTGTTTTGTGAGACTTTGTTTTCTCCCTTTTTCTTGAAACGTGTCTATTCTATGAGAATGATTACAGTAAATTATTTTCATGTTAGGCACTTATTTATTTTCAGCTCTCAACATAGACAACTGTTTTATGTGGATATTGTCTGTATGGAATCTGATGATACTTATGGCATAGGGTTGTGTGCGTGGCTACGTTTTACAACTGACTTTTCTTGGCGCCACAGTGCCACCATTTGGTCAAATTAATAGTAATGCTAGCCATGCATATGTACAGTCGTGGCCAAAGGTTTTGAGAATGACACAAGTATTGGTCTCCACAAAGTTTGCTGCCTCAGTGTTGATGATGGCAATTTGCATATACTCCAGAATGTCATGAAGAGTGATCAGATGAATTGCAATTAATTGCAAAGTCCCTCTTTGCCATGAAAATGAACTTAATCCCAAAAAAACATTTCCACTGCATTTCAGCCCTGCCACAAAAGGACCAGCTGCCATCATGTCAGTGATTGTCTCGTTAACACAGGTGAGAGTGTTCACGAGGACAAGGCTGGAGATCACTCTGTCACGCTGATTGAGTCAGAATAACAGACTGGAAGCTTTAAAAGGAGGGTGGTGCTTGAAATCATTGTTCTTCCTCTGTCAACCATGGTTACCTGCAAGGAAACACGTGCCGTCATCATTGCTTTGCACAAAAAGGGCTTCACAGGCAAGGATATTGCTGCTGGTAAAATTGCACTTAAATCAACCATTTATCGGATCATCAAGAACTTCAAGGAGAGAGGTTCAATTGTTGTGAAGAAGGCATCAGGGCGCCCAAGAAAGTCCAGCAAGCGCCAGAACCCCTAAAGTTGGATTCAGCTGCGGGATCGGGGCACCACCAGTGCAGAGCTTGCTCAGGAATGGCAGCAGGCAGGTGTGAGGGCATCTGCATGCACAGTGAGGCGAAGACTTTTGGAGGATGGCCTGGTGTCAAGAAGGGCAGCAAAGAAGCCACTTCTCTCCAGGAAAAACATCACGGACAGACTGATATTCTGCAAAAGGTACAGGGATTGGACTGCTGAGGACTGGGGTAGAGTAATTTTCTCTGATGAATCCCCTTTCCGATTGTTTGGGCCATCTGGAAAACACCTCGTCCGGAGAAGACAAGGTGAGCCCTACCATCAGTCCTATGTCATGCCAACAGTAAAGCATTCTCAGACCATTCATGTGTGGGGTTGCTTCTCAGCCAAGGGAGTGGGCTCACTCACAATTTTGCATAAGAACACAGCCATGAATAACACATCCTTCGAGAGCAACTTCTCCCAACCATCCAAGAACAGTTTGGTGACGACCAATGCCTTTTCCAGCATGATGGAGCACCTTGCCATAAGGCAAAAGTGATAACTAAGTGGCTCGGGGAACAAAACATCAACATTTTGGGTCCATGGCCAGGAAAATCCCCAGACCTTAATCCCATTGAGAACTTGTGGTCGATCCTCAAGAGGCGGGTGGACAAACAAAAACCCACAACTTCTGACAAACTCCAAGCATTGATTATGCAAGAATGGCCTGCCATCAGTCAGGATGTGGCCCAGTAGTTAATTGACAGCATGCCAGGGCAGATTGCAGAGGTCTTGAAAAAGAAGGGTCAACACTGCAAATATTCACTCTTTGCATAAACTGAATGTCATTGTCAATGAAAGCCTTTGACACTTATGGAATACTTGTAATTATACTTCAGTGTACCATAGTAACTGCTGACATAAAGATCTAAGAACACTGAAGCAGCAAACTTTGTGGAGATCAATACTTGTGTCATTCTCAAAACTTTTGGCCACGACTCATATGTATGGACATTTACAGTATCACTCCATTCTGGTCTCCAAAAATCCATCCAGTTTTAATTATGTTTTCTTATCTTTTAGAGGCCAATTGTTGCCTTTTAGAGTCCTGTAAAAGTAAAGGTTGACCTATTTGGTATATGGAGAAGAACATCTGAATATTCTGTACTTTTACATTTTTTGTGTGATGGCAAAACATTTAATTGCCCCATAAGGGGGGGCCAAGGCATCTGATTCTATTGCTTTTATTAGTATGTTTTGCCAAATGATAATATAAAATGTTCACCCAGTTACATGTTTAAAGATTTGAAATGGAAATCCATTCATATTGAATGGTGATGTCACTGGTATAAAATGCAAGGTTTACTTGTGAAGTGTTACTGAGGGGACAGTGTGTTCGCTACATATTCTACTGAGTGTCACAACATTTTATTTTTCACCTGTATGAGATATAGGCATAACAGGATAACCTCTCCACAACTTTAAATAAAATGTGGCCTCTAAACCCTTGTTTCACTTCATCTAGGTCTATTTCCTTTATGTAAAACATGCCAAAATCCAATTTTGTAATGACCAGTGTGATGCTATTCCCAGGGGACTCTTTACTAATGTTATTCCCAGCCTACACAATCCATAGACAATGGACGTGGATCCAAAACACAAGAAACAATGCATTTTTTATAGGTTTTTATTAGAAAAACAGTTGTTTATTATGTGATGTATGTTCCACAATGCAAGGCACTTAAAAAAATAGCCACTCTTAAAATATACAACCTACAGTCTTAATTTTCATGTCTGGGAAGAAGGGGGAGGGGTTGGAGACAGCCATTTATTTCCATCAGCCATTTTGAAGCCACCTGCATTGCATCCTGGGAAGAAGGACCATCCCAAATGGATGACAAGGTAGTTCAATGAAAGTGCTTTTAGCTAAATGTTTCTGAGTCAAACATAAATTAAAAAAAACTGATACAAGGCTGCAATATAAGTTATTTATAAAAAGTACAGATGAACCACATTTTCATAAGGCAATTTACAAAACATGGGAACAGTCCTTCCTTTAAATAAGTATGGACCATTTTGGGTTATTTTCAACCAGTGGCTGCTGAAGAACAGCTCATAATAATGGCTGGAACAGAGCGAATGGAATAGCATCAAACCATGTGTTTGATGTACAGTATTTGATACCATTCAACTAATTCCTTTCAAGCCATTACCACGAGGCCATCTTCCCCAATTAAGATGCCACCAACCTCCTGTGTTTTCAACATAATAAAATGTATTTAAGGAGCTCCACTAGTTGGTAACCCCCTATTTGCATAGATTCTGTCTGTTGTGACTCTCTCTGTCACCGCACCCTTCTACCCGGCTCGACTGTACCCTCTCACAGCTCCTCATGTCTGGCCTTGTCAGAATCCTCCTCCACCTTCAGTTTGAGCTCCTCAGCCACTATCTTGCCGTCCCTGTTGCGGTCCTGGTTGTTGAACATGTCCTTGATGATGACGTCAGCATCCATCCCTGGCCTCAGGCGACCTGTGCCCTCCGCCACCTGGAGGTTTATGAAGGCTGTGAACTAGAGAGAGGGAGAGAAATATGAGAGTTGTCCTTTCAAGAGCTACATCATTTGATGTATAATTGCCGTTTTTGATGATCACCTAATTTGTTGTCCTGACCTACACAAGGATGTTACCAGCACCAGCGCCTTACCAAGCAAAGGGCAGAATGTATTGGGTGAATTCTGACTTTGATTGATGGATCATGCTAAATATCTGGCGTGTGTTATCTTACCTCCTCCAGAGGAACAGATAGATCTTTGTTGAGGTCCATGGCAGGGAACAGGGGATCTGGGCTGTCTCCTAGCCACACAAACATGTAGCCTTCAGGCACTCCCTTCTGCAGGTCCAACAGCTCCAGCTCAAAGTGCAGCACGGCACTGCTGGGAACGCCCTTGGCTGCAGGGACATGGTGATAGTATGACGAGAGACATTGAGGCAGTGTCAGAATAATGTAATGTCCAAATGCAAGATATCTCCACAAAGGATTTGGTTCTGGGTTTCAAGATGAAAGTGAACCTATTTAATTCACTCACCTCCATTTTCTCCATGTCCCAGATGGGGTGGGACGATCAACACTCTCTTCTCTCCCACACACATGCCCCTCAGGCCCTCGTCCAGACCCTCAATCACTTTGTTGGCCCCCAGGGTGGTGATGGGGGCTTTCTCATAGTGGTCCCTGGAAGAGGAGGGAGATATTGGTCAAGGCCCTGCCGATGCTCCAACGTGCTGCATTAAGTATGTAGCCCTATATTTTGTAGGTTGTAGGATGTATATAATATGTAAGATATAGTATATAGTTATAGATATGGTTATATTTTGTCTCATATATTTTCATTTCTACACCACATAAGTAGCTGATAAGTCTTCATGTCTGTTGGCATGGAGGCCTAGTGATATCAGTCAGACAAGTAGCCAGGGGTAATTAGATTACATGACTGGACCAGGCGCTGCAGTGTGGCGTTGCAGTGTGGCGTTGCGATGGACAGGAGGTGCTCCTACTCACGAGGAGTAGAGCAGGGTGCCGTCCATCAGGGAGCAGTTGTAACGGTACTGGATCAGGTCGTCCACCTCACTGGTCAGGTTGCACTTCTTGGGCTTGTTGGTCACCTTGATCTCAATGAGGTCCTTGGGGTTGTGGAAGTCAATAACGTGGATGTCGAAGACCAGCACGGCTGAGCCAGGGATGATGTCTCCTAGAGTGGGCAGGAGGAGGAGAGAAAAAGGGAATTTAAATAGGAGTAGGGTCATGAAAATGTGTGTCAACTCCATGCCTTAAGCTGAGACATTCTATAATACATTTCACTGACTCATCGTGGGTACTGGACAGTAAGATATGTAAATGAAACTCTGAGTCCTCCCACCCCAAAAACCTGTGGCCAATGTCACAGACTCACCAGTTCCCTTCTCCCCATAGGCCATGTGAGGAGGAAGGATGACACGCCTCTTCTCCCCAATACACAACCCCTGGAGGGCCTTGTCCATACCCTGGATCACATAGCCCATGCCAATGTAGGTATTATATGTGCTGTTGCGCTGGTAGCTGCAGAAAGAGGAAACATAGTAAATGCAAATTAGAGTCCGTCTTTAGAATGCCCCCTTCCACTCACTATTGACTCAGAAAAGTCTTGGTTCGACAGACTGTACTAAACACGCTCCTACCTGGTGTCAAAGCCAGAACCGTCCTGGAAAGTGCCGTTGTAGTGGTAACGGATGTAGTCTCCCACCACTGTTTTACGGATGCAGGTTTTAGGCACCTCCTTGACCTCCACAGCGATGTCATCCTTAGGGTTGAACAGGTCAATCATGAAGACCTCAAACACCAGGGTGGCCTGGGATGGAATCACGGTGCCTGGAAGAGGAGGATGGGTGTTTTAGAGTCAATTATATTATCTATACACAGCCCAATGCAAATCTTACTTCCTCAGAGGGGGTGGTCCACAACGTTGTTTTTAATCTGTAATATGTCTTGTCAACTGTTGTTGTGGAGTGACACTTGAATAAACTTTTCTAGACTCTAAACTCTAAGTAGCTTACTATACACTTCCTGTGTTTATCAGATGTTAAGGGCCCAGGCTAAGGGGTATAACCTGTTTTTACCATATCCCTTCTCCTCATAGGCTAGGAACTATAAATAGTGGTTACTAGTAGTTACTATATCCCTTCTCCTCATAGGCTAGGTTAAAAAGACAAGGTTAAGACAATGTAATAATTCCATGCGCAAGTGTTCGAAAATAAACTAAACTAAGTGTTCGAAAATAAATTGCAAAGAGTTATGGGAAATTAGAAGCCTGTAATCTTCAACATAGCTCATAGGCTAGGGGTTATAAACAGTGGCTACTAGTAGTTACCATATCCCTTCTCCTCATAGGCCAGGAAGGGTGGGATGATGATGGTGCGTGTCTCTCCCACACACATGCCGATTAGACCCTCGTCCATTCCCTTAATGAGGTAGCCCATGCCAACGTACGTGTCATAGGTGCCGTTCCTAGAGTGGCTGAAAGAGACATGGACAGACCGGTTAACTCACGTCCGCACACAAATACAGCATGGAAGAGGAGGATGGGTGTTTTAGAGTCAATTATAGCATGACTGGTTTTCCAGAGTAGATATGGACCTCACCTGGAGTCGAAGGGTACACCGTTCAGCAGTGTGCCGTTGTAGTGATAACGGATGAAGTCAGTAGCCTCCACAAGGCGCTTGCAGCTCTCAGGTTTGCTGAGGGTGCGTGTCTGGACCTTGTCTTCTGTGTTCCAGATGTCGAGCAGAACCACATCAAACACCAACACAGTGTCAGGAGGGATCACATCACCTAGGAGAGAGAGACAGGTTGGGAATTCATTGTGTGACGCTGGAATACATGACTTGGGCCAATATCAGAGGATAACTATTTGTGGAATTTCGTTTGTACAGGGCACACTATCTGGGCCAGGGCCTATGTAAACTGTAAAGGTCATAAAAAATTATGAAATTAGTTGTTACCTGCTCCTATGCTTCCATAGGCAAGGTGTGGGGGGACGGTAACTTTTCTGCGCTCATTGACACACATGCCCTGAATTCCCCTGTCCAGACCAGTGATGAGACGCCCCAGTCCCACCTGACCACTGAAGGGTGCACCACGTTCATGACTGAAAAGGGGGGATGGGTAGAAGAGAGGGGAGAAGGAGAGAGAAAAAAGGAGACATTCCTCAAGATGACAAAGATTATATTTATTTTAATGGTAGGCAGGGTCTAGTGAAGTTATTATATATTATATATAGACTATTTACATTCATGTTAACGGGTTGTATACAATTGATCTAACCATATCTGAATGGGTTATGTGCAAAGAATAAAGTAAGTAATGATCAAAATATAAAAGTAGGCCATCATAAAATAACTACAGGCCTAAATAATACATTTTAAGATAAAGCCTCGCCTATCAACCAACTGATTTCAGCTGTTCGTCTTTGAATTGAGTGTGCGTGGCATGTCGCAGTAGTAAACATTTATATATTGTGCAGAGCGCCACATATAGGCCTCGTTCGATTATGCATATGACACGCACCAACGCACACGGCATTTACAATGTATCTGTGCAGAAATGCACAGCCCAGGAGAAAAGTTACAATGTATCTGTGAAGCGCAGGGTCTTCCATTTCAAAATGGTTGCTTAGAGGGGCTGCAAGTTTAGAGGCAGGACACGTCTACAACAGGCCAACTGCGTGAGACCATATAGTCAAACGAAAAAAGCTGACATGTCCTCCAGCCGGTACAGAATGTATTTGTACAGGAATCAGATAGTCTAGCTCTGCTTTGATGCTCTTATGCACTATGTCAATAGACCTATACAAGCAAGTCGTGCTTTGTAGCTTACCTCGAATCGAACTTCTTTCCGTCGGTGAATGTACCGTTGTAATGATAACGGACGAAGTCTCCTGTTTGCACTTCTCTGGGACAAACTCTTGGAATGTCATAACGATCAATAACCACGTCTTCTAACGGACCCGGGCTACAGCTTACATGGGTTCCCGTTACACATAGCAACATTAACGCAAATATTGACTCCATTATAAACGTATTATTTGGTGTTTTGTTAAAGTATGATAAACGTACGGATGATTTCGCCGTGACTTCTCCGTTGCATACCGTCTATAGATGCAGGGAGAGAGAAGTGCGGATGTAGCTTCTGCTCATTCAATGTGGTTAGGTGTGTGGCATCCAATTCACCCCCTCCTTTTTAGAGGAATTCTGTAAACGTGTAAAGTAGCCCTCGGCCATATATAATAGGCCTAGATATCTGACTCGAGCGCAGGCCGGGGGAAGGGGATTTAAAGCATACCGAAGCCTATAATAAAGAGTTATTTAGTGTAGGCCTACTATGTAATAACGTTTGTGCTATTTACAAAGCCGTATTATTTGTATGCCTATCGAACATAGCCAGTGAGTGGAAGTTATTTTCACTATTTGGGAATACCCCACCCGCTTCTGTAGAGAAGCTAATTTAACGGGGAGGCGCCCATCTGGCTGCGTCGGAAAGAAAGGCCCAGAATTATGTTCTCGCAGGTCCTAAATTCCATCCTTGTACTACTTCTCTATTTAAATATTAATTGTTATTTATCTTACATTTACAAATAGGCCTGTGTTAATTTGCCTCTCATATTTTCACTGTTAATAAAAAGCACTTCCCTCTCCATGACAATCTCATCTGACATTGCATGTTTCAACATGCTTGCTGGAATGTTTGTAGATCCAAAAAATCTACCCATGCAAAAAAAACATTGAAGAGTTGTCGAATCTGTGAAAAAGTATTTGCTTTAGATGTTTAAATATGATAATAACAACATATTCCTTATTAGACCATGACACAGTCACACATAGGCTATATTTACATATTACGTGCATTTTATATATATATATATATTTTTTAAATAATGTAGGGCCTACCATCGATCCATCAAAATGCAAAATCATTAAATGTTTTGTTGCATTTTTCTGAAATTTGGTCAATGTTAGTTCATAAAACTTAAGGGCATTATGACCCAGGGACGAACCTAACTCCGAAATCACTGCCTCCGACTGCCTCCCTGTGAAACTCCTGCAGAGGAACCCTGACTTTTCTGTTCCCTCCTCTCCGTCTCTCCAAGGCTATGTACGTGCAAACAGACATGACCATTCACTGGTGAAGAAACCCCTGGAGAATTATTATTATTCCGAAATCGTTGGAGAAACGGAAGGCATAATAGAGAATAAGCATAATGGCCCCTAAAAACGATAAAGAAACCTGGCTTTCATTTTGTTTCTGTGTAGTTTTGGTCGCACCGATTCTGGTCGAAGCCCAGTACGAGAAATATAGCTTTAAGAGTTTCCCACAGAACGATCTAATGCCACTTGAATCTACATATGAACATGCTCTGGACCAGTATGGAGCGCAGAACTGGAGGGACAGCATCAAGTACCTGGAATTAAGTTTGCGTCTTCACCGGCTCCTGAAAGACAGCGAAGGGTTTTGCAGCCAGAACTGTAGCACTGTTAGTCGGGAAAATAATACCCTCTTCGCGGACAGCAGTCTCCGCATTATGCGGCATTTCTTACTCCGGGCTTCGTGCCTTAAAAAGTGCAAAACACATTTTCCAGTGTTTACATTAGCCTACCCAAAGATAAATGTTCTGGAAGCTTTTGAGAAGAGGGTACCCTACCGGTACATACAGTATGCTTACTACCAGGTGAGATAAAATAGTTATTCTGCTGGATGGGTGGACATTAAATACATTTAGTGTAAGATATACAAATAACGGGCTATAAACGTCTACATGTCTATAATACTGATGGTCACAGTGGGTTTTCCCTTAAGTAGATAATATACCTGATTGTAATAATCTTAGGATATGTGGAATACATTCTTAATTCTAATATTCTCATTTAATTGTAACAACCTGACCTGACACACCTATTACTCCGTTATGCGTAACTAATGTGTAACCAATTTGTAAGATGCTCTGGATAAGAGCGTCTGCTAAATGACTAAAATGTAATAGCCCGATATTTCGAAAGAAATAGCATATAGTAGCTTGTTTCCCACGAGCAAGACTTTGTCACAGCGTGAAACAAGCGGGAAAAATTAACGTTTTTCCTAGATTTTCCTCAGCCTACCTGTTGAGAATGCTGAAAACTCAGTAGTTGAACACACATGCCACGTCTCTCAAACAGCGCCCAGTTAAACAGTCCCCCAGTAAGAACAATCGCCTTATTATTTTATACCAAAGCAAACAAACACCACACGTAGGCATATGAGGCAGAATACCAGGTAGGCAAATCAACAGCGTTCCCCGTGGCAAAATAAAGAGGATTTACTTTTGAAGTGAAAGTAAGCCAAACACGCGTGCCATTGGAATGTGCATAACATATAGGTGTACAATTATTTATGCTACGTGTGCCTGTGCGCACACGTGAGTGTTATCATTGGAATGTTTCCTCAGGCAAGCCCACTCCTCCCTTGTAGAGCATCTTCCCAGGTCATCACCTCTGGATGCTCTCAGCATCTGCCTCTATTCACATCCAGACGTTCTCATAGGTGTCCAGGCGCATGTCTGCCAAACCGGTGATATCATGGCTCTGTTAAGAGCATTCTCCGTTTCTTCACTTGTTCAGATATACAGCAGTATTCCAAAAACCCTCCTCCATAAGACAGACCAAGGTCACTGTTTGAATCTACAGAGCATTGGTTCTTGACAATTGACAGGCTTAGCTACAACATAGTAATCTTTGAATATATGCAGACAGTATTACTGCCAAACGTGTTGATTGACAGTTGATCATTTCAGCACATGCCTTAAAGCCATATTGAGTCAGTGGCTGAAGCACACCTCTTAGCAGTTGGTAAGTTGATTTGAGGTAAGAAGTAATGTTATTCTAAGGACTAAATATTGTTAGCAAGACCTGCTGCATGTAGAGAACCCCTTGCTTCAGCTAGGCATTCGTTAGAATGAGAGATAGTGTCTATAGAAGTCATCCAACAATGCCACCAAGTACCAGATAGCCAAGACTGACCAATCAGACTACTGGACCCTATATGACCCATAACAATAAGAATGATACATTCTGTACCTCCTCCCTCCCAGTTAAATAACATAGAGAAGGCCGTGTCGGCGGCCCACACGTTCCTCCAGAAGAACCCAGAAGACCCCTTTATCTCCAAGAACATGAACTACTACAAGACCCTGTTTGAGCTGGACGAGTACCTCATCGACCACGAGGAGCGGCCCTACGAGGTCAGTGTGAGGTCAGCTCACAACCAGCCCCCATACACATCACAACTGTCTCTGATACCCATCACCTGACACAGTACTAGAACTGATAAGAATGGCTTACCATTCTCATGATTTCGTCTTTGTTGTTGAGCACCCCTCCTTTCTTTTATTTGCTGAAGCGCGAAGGCCCACCTGAACACAGTACTATAACTATTTATTGAAAATATGTGTTGGTTAGTATGTTATCGATGGCTTTCTCAATCTAACATGAATGGCTGAGAAACATACTATATTATTTTTTCACAACCATATACTATTCAAATGTTGGTTGTTGTTCTGCAACTGAGTGCTATGTTTCCCCCAGTTCTCCTACTCTGCATCCCTCCTGTCTCTTCAGCACATACTGTATCTAGTGCCATTCACTCATACTATGCAATGTCTTTTTATAGCTTTTTGCACTCCAGACTTCTTGTATTTTTATACTTTTTCATACTGCCGCACTATGTATCATGTATCGTGTATCTGTCTTTTGTGTATTTTCGCTATCTATCTATCTATCTATCTATCTATCTATCTATCTATCTATCTATCTATCTATCTATCTATCTATCTATCTATCTATCTATCTATCTATCTATCTATCTATCTATCTATCTATCTATCTATCTATCTATCTATCTATCTATCTATCTATCTATCTATCTATCATCTATCTATCTATCTATCTATCTATCGTCTCTAACTGTGCTGTCCTTTCTGACCCCTGGCTGTTGCCTTTCAGCCCATGTCTATTGTCTCTAACACTTGGCTTTGTCCTTTCTGTCCTCCAGCCTGTGTTCCTGAAGGCTGTGAAACTGTATAACTCTGGAGATTTCAGCGCCAGTGCTCGGGACATGGAGCAGGCCACCACAGAGTACCTCAAAATGTATGACCTCTGCCTGGCAGGCTGCGAAGGGTCATATGAGGTCATAGAGTACAAAGACTTCTACCCTACACTGGCAGGTGAGTGTCTGACAAACCCGTCTACTCATGGTCCCTATTGAGAGGGCAGAGACTCTGGTCATAGTAGCATAATCTACTCTCTCTCTCTCTCTCTCTCTCTCTCTCTCTCTCTCTCTCTCTCTCTCAGATCTCTACACAGAAGTTCTGAAGTGTAAAGTGAAATGTGAGGAGAACCTGATGCCCAATGTCGGTGGTTTCTTCGTGGAAAAGTTTGTAGCTACCATGTACCACTACCTCCAGTTTGCCTACTATAAACGTAAGGACATGAAAGTGTCGCACCTCAAGAGAGCTCCAAACTTTACTACACTTACATTTCATGACCAAATACTACAGACACTATTCAATGTAATAACACTGTAGTTACATTACTTGAGTAGAAGGTCGTTATGCAGTTGTCAAATGACCCACTCCTCCTCTGTGCAGTGAACGACGTGCGTAACGCGGCTCCGTGTGCGGCCAGCTACATGCTGTTTGATGCTAACGACCAGGTGATGCAGCAGAACATGGTGTACTACCGTTTCTACCGAGAACAGTGGGGCCTGGAGGAGACTCACTTTCAACCTCGCCCGGTGAGTAATCAGATTGCTTTATATAACCTTCACGCCCAACTCAGCACCCCAATGTGCTCTGTCAAGACTTAACATGTCATTTCTGATTAGTTTTTCTCAGTCGCTTTGGTACATTTCTCGAATAATTCTTAACATTTGCAAACCAGTAAGTCGATTTCTCAAAACAATTATTACAAACAGCACAACACAATGGATGACCTGCAAAAGCCTGTAACTTGCTCAAAATCTCTAGTCCATTCCTCAAAAGTAAATCTTTATGTCAATGAACATGTCAGTATCATCAGAATGTCAAGTCCTTGTGTCATTGTTCACAAAGAAGATGCTTAGTTTTGTCAAAAAGCTTAGTCGTGTTGTCAATATAAAACTGTACTCTTTAGGTATTTTCTGATGTACTCTATGGCTAACTTTTATGACAATGATTGAAAATGCACAAGGCTGCACTTTTTCTGTATGGAATTTATACATTTCAACAGTACAAAGTCACACATTCCTTATGTGAGATTAGGATTGCAAGAGATTGGACAGGATTCACATTTATGCTTTTATTTTTGGTTTTCAACAAATTATTTTGCGATTCAGAAAGAAAAACACAAAACTATTTTATAGCACAACGAAAAAATACTATGTCAACATTCCTTTCAGATGGTACATGGTACAGCTGTTTCATGCTCATATGGTTTCTTTTCAGCACCCTGTCGATAGTTGAGACGCTAACAGATTGGATGTTTACAAAGACATTGTTGTCTTCTATAATGGCACTCTGAATCTCCCTTAGTCCAAAGGCATTATTTTCTCTGACCATGGTGCAAATAGCCTCCTGCTGTTGAGGTGTGAAAAGGGGCCCTCTCCCACCCCTGTTAGGTAGTCTTGCAGTCCTATGTGGGGAAATACAGTGATGCCAAACACAAGATTGAGGAAGATTTCAGTGTAAAAAAAGTATGTAGTATTACAGTGCAGTGCACATTCTTGGATTACAAACCTGTTCTCTCTGCGAAACGTTTGAATGAGTGAGGACATGGTTGTTCTACCAACATTCGGCTGCACCCTTCGACCAGCCTCAGCCATTGTAAGGCCATGATTGACAACATGGTCCACAATAGTGGCCCTTATTTAATTTGAAATACACCTGTCTCCTCGGCCTCTTCTACCTCTTCCTCTGTTTTGCCTCCCTACCCTTCCTCCACGCATCCTTAGTCCTCTTCTTCCCGGCTGTTGACCCTGTTTGTTTCCTTGTTGTTCTTCCATTGTCAGAAATTGTGCTCTGTTTAGATATGCTTGCCAATTGAAGGTTCATTAGGTGCACCTCCAAGCTATTTTACATAGAGGTTGATCTGGTTGATCATTGGTTGATCTAATGTTTCACACAATCCCCTTCATTAGTGGAAGTCAAGATTCACCTGAGAGCAACTAATCAATTCTGGACAAATTCACAACAACAATCTGTAAGAACAGTTAGAATGTACTGTATGGAAAACTTGCTTGACCGATTATGACAATGAGTTCAACCATTTTGCAAATAAAGACATATTCAATCAACTTATGCCTAGATGTTTTGGGGAGTAAGACAATTCAACAGACATCCAGTATATTATATTTTGATCAACATGACATAAGCAATTGATCATGTAAAAAACAGCAGACAATTGTACATGATCAATTGCATGCATGTACAAAAGCAATTGCAATTTGACCAAAACAATGTTAAATTGCTCTTATCTTGTTCACAAGTGACTAGATCATGTGAAGGTTAAACAAGCAGTTTTGAGAGAGTCAATTGTGATCTGAGAAATGTACCAAAGCGACTGAGAAAAACTGTAATATGAACCATCATCTAGAACAGTGGTATTCAAAGTCAGGTCGCGACCCCGGAAACTGCAGTGGGATCGGCAAAATTTTTTTATTGTATGGGACAATATACAGATCATTTGAAAAAATATATATTTATTGGTTTCTTTTCATTTTGATAAGAGATGAAAATGCTATGAGTTAAAGGTTATTTGTTGACGTACATTTTTTTTTGACTGATTTTGGGGTGGGATCCCCATAAAATCTGGCGGAAAAATGGGGTCCTGGCTGAAAAAGTTTGAATACCGCTGATCTAAAATTATGGTAATAACTACAGAGATTAACCTCAAACCTGAACCTGAACCTGATTCCAAACAAGATGTGTAATAGTTTCAGCAGATAATTATAACAGCAGATCATTGGCTAGCTGTTGTTTCCTTACTAAAATGTGCCATGGAGCACCACAGCTGCAAAAAAACAAGAAAAGTACATCTGTAACATATAGCTATGGTGTGACCAACAACACCCTACAAAGGTGGTGATTAAAATATTTTAAATTGAAATTAAAAAGGATTACGTCCTATAATTCCTTGGATATGCCCTACCAGTACAGCACTTGCAGCAGCTGCTACACCATCAATTCAATAAAACCAACAAAGCTCCCTGAAACATAGGCCTTTTTGAAACTGTGACCATTTCAAATGGAGTTAGCGGTGCTGTAAATACTTCATGGTATGCTAACTGGAGGGCAAAAGAGCATTAAAACAAAGGGAAACAACATAGAAGGCTAGCGTCATAAACAAATTAGGGCTGTAGCTTTGTGTTCTCCCTGCTTCTTGAGTCAACCAATGATATTGACACGCCACGTTTGTTGCGCAGGAGGCACTGAGGTACTTTAACCAAACGACCAAGCAGAGGGAGATGCTGGAGTTTGCACTGAACTACCTACAGACAGATGATGAGGTAAGGCTTGCCTGCAAAGGGGTGGAGATGAAAGTAACAGAGGAAACCAGTTTTTATGAGCAGGACAAATTCTGGACAGATGCACCAAACTCAGAAGTAATACATTTTAATACATTGTCTGGTTCGCTTAAAATCTGTCCAGAATTTGGTTCTGGGTTGCAGAGAATATTTCCAATGTGCAGAACAATTTTGGCTACAGTAGTATGCTACTTTGTTTTGTGGGAGCTGACTGAAAAATAACCAGTGTTTGAATCAACTTCATGAAAAGAGTTAAACACTCAATCACAGTATTTACTTTAATTCTGACTACAGGGAATCTGTGATGGAGAATACTGTGGAGAGAGTGGAATGGATAGAGATTGAAAGAGGGTCAGGAGCTGGAAGAGAAAGAAATGGAGAGAGATTGAGATTGATAGGGAGATGGAGGGGGGTTGTGTTTTCCGACAGTGGAGTGTGGTGTTTAGCTGGGAGGTGTCGGCCTCTGAGGCCCTGCCACGTGTTTTTCTCTGGTCAGCCCTTCCCAGCCAACCACACAGCCTCAGCCTAGACCTGAGAGGGGGACAGAGAGAGAAGGAGAAGGGGAGGGAGAGAAAATGACAGCATGCACTAGTAGTGAGAGATTTATAGGGAAAGAAAAGAAGAGAAAGGCAAAGAAAGATATTCTATCCCTGAGATGTCTGCCAAGTGAAATCAAGTCTCATCTTAAAGTGTACATGTGTTGTTGCTTGTCTGTAACTCAGTGTTGTGTTCCTTGGCAGGATGTGGTGAGTCCAGAGGAGGTGGCTGCTACCTCGGCCCCCCCTGACGCTGAGTTTGAGGGGATAGGAGATTATGAGGAGTCCTTCGTAGCAGACTGGTGGCAGGAACCCAAAACGAAGGGGGACGCTGGGGAACCTGTAGTCTGACCCCAAACACCAACTCCACCATTAACACCACCCCTCCCCAGAACACTTCTCAAATCCCCTCTCAAAGAATATGGACAACCCTGCAGCCAGACCTTCCCCATCCAGAAGTGGCGGGATACTATATTGAGTACACCCCAAACCCATTCAATTGTTCCATGGTATATATATACAGTGGGGAGAACAAGTATTTGATACACTGCCGATTTTGCAGGTTTTCCCACTTACAAAGCATGTAGAAGTCTGTAATTTTTATCATAGGTACTCTTCAACTGTGAGTGACGGAATCTAAAACAAAAATCCAGAAAATCACATTGTATGATTTTTAAATAATTAATTTGCATTTTATTGCATGACATAAGTATTTGATACATCAGAAAAGCAGAACTTAATATTTGGTACAGAAACCTTTGTTTGCAATTACAGAGATCATACGTTTCCTGTAGTTCTTGACCAGGTTTGCACACACTGCAGCAGGGATTTTGGCCCACTCCTCCATTCAGATCCTTCAGGTTTCAGGGCTGTCGCTGGGCAATACGGACTTTCAGCTCCCTCCAAAGATTTTCTATTGGGTTCAGGTCTGGAGACTGGCTAGGCCACTCCAGGACCTTGAGATGCTTCTTACGGAGCCATTCCTTAGTTGCCCTGGCTGTGTGTTTCGGGTCGTTGTCATGCTGGAAGACCCAGCCACGACCCATCTTCAATGCTCTTACTGAGGGAAGGAGGTTGTTGGCCAAGATCTCGCAATACATGGCCCCATCCATTCTCCCCTCAATACGGTGCAGTCGTCCTGTCCCCTTTGCAGAAAAGCATCCCCAAAGAATGATGTTTCCACCTCCATGCTTCACGGTTGGGATGGTGTTCTTGGGGTTGTACTCATCCTTCTTTTTCCTCCAAACACGGCGAGTGGAGTTTAGACCAAAAAGCTCTATTTTTGTCTCATCAGACCACATGACCTTCTCCCATTCCTCCTCTGGATCATCCAGATGGTCATTGGCAAACTTCAGACGGGCCTGGACATGCGCTGGCTTGAGCAGGGGGACCTTGCGTGCGCTGCAGGATTTGAATCCATGACGGCGTAGTGTGTTACTAATGGTTTTCTTTGAGACTGTGGTCCCAGCTCTCTTCAGGTCATTGACCAGGTCCTGCCGTGTAGTTCTGGGCTGATCCCTCACCTTCCTCATGATCATTGATGCCCCACGAGGTGAGATCTTGCATGGTGCCCCAGACCGAGGGAGATTGACCATCATCTTGAACTTCTTCTATTTCCATTTTTAAAAAAACACACACATTTCTTTGGGGGGGAAATGTTGCCTATTGTCCTGTAGCCCATCCCAGCCTTGTGCAGGTCTACAATTTTATCCCTGATGTCCTCACACAGCTCTCTGGCCTTGGCCGTTGTATAGAGGTTTGAGTCTGTTTGATTGAGTGTGTGGAGAGGTGTCTTTTATACAGGTAACGAGTTCAAACAGGTGCAGTTAATACAGGTAATGAGTGGAGAACAGGAGGGCTTCTTAAAGAAAAACTAACAGGTCTGTAAGAGCCGGAATTCTTACTGGATGGTAGGTGATCAAATACTTATGTCATGCAATAAAATGCAAATTAATGATTTAAAAATCATACAATGTGATTTTCTGGATTTTTGTTTTAGATTCCGTCTCTCACAGTTGAAGTGTACCTATGATAAAAATTACAGACCTCTACATGCTTTGTAAGTAGGAAACCCTGCAAAATCAGCAGTGTATCAAATACTTGTTCTCCCCACTGTATATACAAACACACACAGACACGTAATTTCACAGCTAAAGGAACACAAAAGGGAGAATTTCCATTGCCAGTTGCACACAGTTCCACCATTAGCAAGATCACACCATTAACACCCACACAGGACTTATTGAAGGTCAGAGCTGTCCATGTCTGAACTGAAAGCTAAATTGTGCATCTGTTTTGGCATAAGGAAAGGTGTATTATAATTGTTAATACTGTATGACTGTTATTGTTGTTGTTACATTTCTTATTTAATGAAATGTTTTGCCTTCGTGCCTTAGCCCTGGTAGTAGGGCACTGATCTATGTCTTCTGTCAATATCTAGGATGTTTGATGTTGAAAACATCAAACATTCTGACCCATTTGAGGTGTCTTTTGTGGGTCCAGCCGTAAAATAAAAATGGACACAAAATGCCAAGTAAACAACTGCAGAAATTGTGGAATAAAGTGACATATTATTTTAGTACATCTCTGTTATTGTCTCTTTCAGCAAATCCATTGCGGTACATACAGCGGGTGAAATAAGTATTGAACACGTCACCATTTTTCTCAGTAAATATAGTTCCAAAGGTGCTATTGACATGAAAGTTTCACCATATGTTGGTAACAACCCAGGTAATCCATACATACAAAGAAACCAAAACAAATAAGTTCAGATATTAAGTTATGTGTAATAATGTGAAATGACACAGGGAAAAAGTATTGAACACATGAAGAAAGGGAGGTTCAGAAAGGCATGGAAAGCCAAGACAACAGCTGAAAAATATCAGTAATTAAAAAGCAATCCAGCCCCCTGTCAGTGCAAATTAATATCAGCTGGCTCAGTCCCAACTGATGGCCTAGAAAAAGGTCTCATTGCCAAGGTGTCACACAAGACACATCTCATGATGGTTAAAAGCAAAGAGCTGTCTCAAGACATTCGCAACCTAATTGTTGCAAAACATAATGATGGCATTGGTTATAGGCGCATTTCTAAGCTTCTGAATGTTCCAGTGAGCACTGTTGGGGCCATAATACGGAAGTGGAAAGACAATAATTTCACCATAAATTTGCCTCGACCAGGTGCTCCTCGTAAATTTGCCCATTCATCCTTCCTTCAATTATGTGAAGTTTGCCAGGACCATTTGCTGAAAAGCAGCCCCACACCATGATGTTCCCATCTCCAAACTTCACTGTTGGTATGGTGTTTTTAGGGTGATGTGCAGTGCCATTTCTCCTCCAAACATGGTGACATCCAAACAGTTCAATTTTGCTCTCATCTGACCACACTATATTCTCCCAGTATTTCACTGGCTTTTCCAAATGTTGTGCAGCAAACGTTAAACGAGCTTCAACATGCTTTTTTTTCAGCAATGGAGTCTTGCGTGGTGAGCGTGCATACAGGCCATGGTGGTGGAGTGCATTACTTACTGTTTTCTTTGAGACAACAGTACCTGCTAATTGCAGGTCTTTTTGAAGCTCTCCACAAGTGGTCCTTGGCTCTTGGACAACTCTTCTGATTATTCTTTTCACTCCTCTGTCAGAAATCTTGCGAGGAGCACCTGGTCGAGGCAAATTTATGGTGAAATGATTGTCTTTCCACTTCCGTATTATGGCCCCAACAGTGCTCACTGGAACATTCAGAAGCTTAGAAATGCGCCTATAACCAATGCTATCATTATGTTTTGCAACAATTAGGTTGCGAATGTCTTGAGACAGCTCTTTGCTTTTACCCATCATGAGATGTGTCTTGTGTGACACCTTGGCAATGAGACCTTTTTGTAGGCCATTTGTTGGGACTGAACTAGCTGATATTAATTTGCACTGACAGGGGGCTGGATTGCTTTTTAATTACTGATAGTTTTCAGCTGTTGTCTTGGCTTTCCATGCCTTTTTGAACCTCCCTTTCTTCATGTGTTCAATACTTTTTCCCTGTGTCATTTCACATTATTGCACATAACTTAATTTCTGAACTTATTTGTTTTGGTTTCTTTGTATGTATGGATTACTTGGGTTGTTACCAACATCTGGTGAACATTTCATGTAAATAGCACCTTTGGAAATATATTTACTGAGAAAAATGATGACGTGTTCAATACTTACTTCACCCGCTGTACATATAGTATAACGGAAATTTACTTAGGCTGTGTTTACACAGGCAGCCCAGTGCTGATTTTATGCCCAATTATTGGTGGGATTACTTTAGATAATCTGAAGAGGTAGGGTTTCAGACCCCAACTCGGTTTGGGGTGTAGGGTTTTAGCATAGCCTGAAGGTAGGGAGGGGCAATTCTTCTTGCTGCTCCATAGGCAAGTACCATGGTCTTGTTGTGGATGCGAGCTTTGACTTGAAGCCACTGGAGTGTGCGGAGGAATGGGTGACATGGGAGAACTTGGGAAGGTTGCTCCCAAGTGGCGCAGTGGTCTACAACACTGCATTTTAGTGCTACAGACAACCTGGTTAGAATCCATACTATTTCACAACCGGACGTGATTGGGAGTCCCATTGGGGGCGCACAATTGGCTCAGCGTCATCCGAGTTTGGCCGGTGTATGCCGTCATTGTAAATAACTGTAAATAACTTACTTGCCTGGTTAAATAAAAAATATATTTAAAAAGGTTGAACAACAGGCGGGCTGCGGCATTCTGGATAAATTGCAGGGGTTTGAAGGCACAAGCGGGCAGCTGTCAACCATGACGGAGAGGTCTTTGAGTGTGCAGACCTTCCCCGGGAGGGGAAGCTTGCAGAGAGGAGTGTGGAGCACTGCCATTCCACATCTTCATTCAAGAGAACATTTAATGAGGTGCAATGAAGTCTGAAACTAGAAATACATCTGATGGAAAAGAAAAAGGTGTCAGTCAAAAATGTAAATATATTATGATTGGCAAAGTTCAAGAACATAGAATACAAGGCAATGTACACAGTCTCTTGAAGTTTCCCTTTAAGAATCTTATTTAGAGAATCACATGTAGGCAGTAGTTACTGAATGTAGTTATTCTAAACAATAATTAAACACATTGAGCAAAGGACATAAATCTTGTCCTCAAGTAATGACACCATTGTCATAGCATCCCATATATATTCACACAATGGAACAAGAGGAAAAAAATACTTTTTACTTTTATATTTTATTTCCCCTTCATTTCAATTAATCCACATTGTTCATTTCAATTGTCTATTTAAAAAGATAGTGTTTAAAAATATGGGATAGGATGCGTTTCATTTTCTCTGCTTCCTAAATTCAAAACGCAAGCAAACTGACCATCATCTAAAGATTGTACATATTCTGTACATATGGTAAAGAATTACAGTGCATCTGCCATAGTGCAGAACTCAGCTGAATCAAACAGACCTCTCCATAGAACCCTATTATACCAGACCGCAGGTTGTGTCACAAATGGTACCCTATTACCTATATAGTGCACTACTTTTCACCAGCAGAGTCCTATAGGCCCTGGTCAATATGCACTAAAAAAGTAATACACCTGATCGCATCAAATGTCCACTGTGGAGCTGTCCTGGGGTCATTTCAAACTCACTGTGTTAAAGCATCATCAGTATAGGGCTCAGAGCCTATCAACAAGTGTCCAATATATAGATGGCATTTAGATTGACAGCTGGAATGATAGATAGATGGCCAGATTGCTAGCTTACTAGGCAGTGTGCCTGCCAGATAGGCAGGTAGATGGACAGCTAGAAATGGCTTATAGGAGACATGTATGGCAGGAGACAGATAGATACTTAGTTGAAACAGATAAAACGAATCAATATTAACGGTGAATTTTAAAACAGTTTCATACAGTGTATTCAACATTCAGTATTATCTTCTTGTACATACTGTATATACAAATAGATGTGCATGTGTGTTCTCACATTCTGTAGGCTAGTGCTCGTTTAAGTTGGTTGTTACATAATAAATAAAAAACATGTTTGTTAGTGTGCTGCAATTGGCTCCAGAGCACAAAGTCAGCTAACAGAAAGATATCTATTTCTAGAAGTAAAAATCTATAAACTACATACCAGTGTTGTTGGCAGGAGTGTCACGGTGAACAAGGGCTGTCCCAAACACAACAAGTACTCTTTCTCATTCACCTGCTCTCTCCTCTAAAAATATCTCACTCACGCAATCTCTCTCACACACGCACACGCGCGCACGCACACACACACACTCACACGCACGCACACACTGTAGGGTTGCAAAATTCCAGTAACTTTCTCAAAATTCCCTGGTTTTCCAGGAATCCTGGTTGGAGGATTCTATATTTCCCTGCTTATTCCTTCACAATTCTGGTTTCTTCCAACCAGGATTTCAGTAAAACGTGGAAATGATGTGAAAGTTACCGGAATTTTGCAACCCTACACATACACACGCACATGCTCACACACACATGCTCACAAACACACACACATGCTCACAAACACACACACGCACATGCACACACACACACATGCTCGCACACACACACAGTTTCAACCAACATTATCATACACACTTTGGGCCTCTTAAGACCCATACAGACAGGCTCTGTTAACTAACAGTATGTGGAATGTTATGTTGGTAGATCTACGGTTGAAAACACTGAGTTACGGTCTCTGCTGCTTTTTAAATATGATCCCAAAACCATAGGGTCTAACTCCCCCTTCCTACATCTCAACACATCTCAACCCGACAGGAACAAAGACTTAACAATCAACATAAACCCTAACATCTGTCCAGGATGTTTTGAACGGTCTACTGCTTTTGTTTCATAGTCATTCTCACAATAAGTTGCTCTTCTTTCTTTGGAAAAGACCTGTACACAACAAGTCCAATACAGGATTCCTCTTGGATCACATCTGTTTTGTTGTAACTAGATCATGTCTGAATCTGGGTTGTCATCCAGTCACTTGACAAGGCCTCTCTGAAAGGGGCAGTTCAGCTGATCCAATGGCCACTTGAGAGTCATTGATCAAAGTTTGTTTTGCTGTATTTTCTTGGCAACGTCTTATGATTTAAATCGTTTTTCAGATGGCAGGTCTGGGCCAGTCCAGCATTCTCAAACAGCAGCCAGAAGTTTATTTCCAGACAAGCATTGACAGACATGTCTCATACTGAATTTGTCCACTATTGACATGTTCTTCATTGGACTGTCATAAGCGGAAGGAAAGGGAACAGACACCGAAGTGCATACTACTTAGTCGCTGGATAGGAGGAAGACCCTGACATCCCCCTAGGGACCAACAACAACCTTCACATTCTGGCCGTGGCAAAGACTTTATCCTGATTGGCTGGCTGGCAGCGACCACAGGGATATAATTGGCTGGTATGCAATGTGGGAGGTGCTACACTGGCCCGGAGGGGGCGGAGATAGACAGGTTAACAGACATGAAGTAGACAGTAGAGGAGATGTTAACGGAAGAGGTCTGGAGAGGTTTGGGACAGGAGTGGAAGACTTGTTATTTTTCCCTTTTCTCTGACTTGGAAACAACACAGTGAGAGAAAGACAGGAGCAGACAGACAAAGACAGACATCTTATCCTCCACCAGATCTGAAAAGAAAGGAAACAGTGTAAGAGAGTAAAAGTTTTAAGGTTGTAAATAAGTCGAGCAGTTGACAGAAGGTGATTGTAGGACTTGGTGTGAGGAGAGACATGAAATGGAACTGAAAGAAAAACTGCATTCTAGGTTTAATAGGTCATGAGGTGGAGAAGACAAAGGCTGAGACTGATGCAATGGTTTTGCTGTGCTATATGGGATTAGGTTAGAGGATGAAATCAGCTGTGAAATGAGGTCAGTGGAGGATTGAGGTTAAAGGTCAGAGGTGGGATGATGTCAGAGGTCAATTGTAAGATGGGGTCTGATGGAGGATGTCACCCTGCAGTGTCAGGGGCTAGGTCATACCTTCCTCTTCGGATATTCCTTCAACCAGGAAGGAGGAGGAGCAACACATTGGGAGAAGAGACACGAGGAGAGGAGACACATCAGTGATAGTAGTAGACAAAGAAGGCTTAACAACAGTAGATACTGTATAGTCATGACAAAGGCATTTCAAAATCATGGTACAGTGTCTTGCAAAAGTATTAATAAACCTTTGGATTAAGATTAAAATTGATTGATTTGTATTTTTTTTGTTAACAATCTACACAAAATACTCTGTAATGTCAAAGCGGAAGAAATAGTTAACATTTTACAAGGTTAATAGAAATTAAGTAACTCAAATATAGTCGTTGCATAAGTATTCAGCTCCCTGAGTCAATACATGTTCAAAACACCTTTGGCAGCGATTACAGTTGTGAGTCTTCTTGGGTAAGTCTCTAAGAGTTTTACACACCTGGATTGTGAAATATTAGCCCATTATTCTTTTCATAATTCTTAAAGCTCTGTCAAGGTGTTGGGGATCATGGCTAGACAGCAATTCCTGGATTCCTTGCCACTCAGGAACATTCACTGTCTTCTTGGTAAGCAACTCCAGTGTATATTTGGCCTTGTGTTGTAGGTTATTGTCCTGCTGAAAGGTGAATTCCTCTCCCAGTGTCTGGTGTAAAGCAGACTAAAGTAGGCTTTTGCTCTAGGATTTTGCACATGCTTAGCTCCATCACGTTTCTTTTTGTCCTGAAAAACTCCCCAGTATTTGCCGATGTCAAGCATACCCATACCATGATGCAGCCACCACCATGCTTAAAAAAACAAGGAGGCAGTTACTCAGTGATGTGTTGTACAGGATCTACTCTATACATAAAGCTTTGTATTCAGGCCAAAAATGGTATTCCTTTGCAGTATTACTTTACTGTCTTGTTGCAGACAAGATGAATGTTTTGGAATATGTTTATTCTGTATATTTGTATTCTTCTTTTCAGTCTGCCATTTAAGTAATTATTGTGGAGTTACTACAATGTTGTTGATCCATCTTCAGTTTTCTCCAATCACAGCCATTGATCTCTGTAACTGTTGTAAAATCACCAAAGGCCTCATGGTAACATCCCTAAGCAGTTTCCTGCCTATCCTGCAGCTCAGTTCAGAAGAACGACTGTATCTTTGATGTGTCTGGGTGGTTTAATACATAACAGCATAATTACTAACTTGACCATGCTTAAAGAGATATTCAGTGTCTGATTTGTTATTGTTACCCATCTACCAATCATTGTCCTTCTTTATGAGGCTTTCGAAAAGCTCCCTGGTCTTTGTAGTTGAATCTGCTTGAAATACAATACTTAACTGAGGGACCATATTGATGTGGTGTGTATGGGGGACAGAGGAAGGGTTAGTCATTCAAAAATCATGTCAAACCCTATTATTTCACACAGACTGAGTCCATGTGATTTATGTGATTTGTTACGCCACATTTTACTCCTGGACTAATTTAGGTTTGCCTGAACAAAGGGGCATTTCGCTACACCCGCAATAACATCTACTAAATATGTTTATGTATTTTTGCAAGGCACTGTATAAAGCTAATTCAAAGTGAAGTGTAGTAGACTCTTCTCCCACTGCTCACTCCAAGACAACTAGAAGTCCAGATTTTTTTTTTCTTTTTTTCATACTCAAATTAATTAATTATTTGTTGTGTGTATGTGTGTGTGTGTGTGTGGAACGAACATCTGACTAAAGACGGGATGGCCAGGTATTTGTAACAGTTGAGTCCATTTCTGCAGTATCATGGACTCTTTACAAAGTGATGAAATGTTGTTGCTCCTTGCTGAAACAAGCAAGCTGCTGTAGCAAAGTATTTGGTTGCCCAGGCAACTCCTCCTTCCCTGCAGCAGCACAGCACATGTAGTAAGGAGCAGAGGAGAAAAAGTCTTAAAAAATATATAAGTTTGCTATTCAAATGATTATAGCGGTTACCGCTGACTAATAACTAACATTGGCTGACTAATAACCGGCATCCAAAATTCAATTTCCGTCACATCTGTAGTAATAAACAATGTTCTTGTTTGTTCAAATGAGTGTAAAGCTAACCACTACAAGATCACATTAATATTGACACAGCTCATGCACATGCACACACAGTTACCTCTGCCCCCAAAATGATTACCCATTATTCCCAGCAAAATATTAACTATTTTGAGAAATGGATCAAGCAAATACATTTTGATGAACAAGACAAATTAAGTAAGAAATATAACACAAATTCGATGCAAGTGATGACAGGGAAGTGGTATAATCCTTTTGGATCAGAGACTAATGAGTGAATCGACATTAGCAGGCCAGGCATGCACACAGCTAGGGCTCTACAGAGACAGCCACTGCAGCAAGGGCACTTTGGTTAGGGCACTACGGTGTGGACACTACTTTTAAGATACTCCAGATGAAGAGCTGCACTAAGGAGAGGCATCATTGAACGAACACTACACAGGAGGCTTTAAAGAGAATCACAACAGTTTGGGAACTTCATAGAGGACTTCTAGAAGACTACAGGGGAACTGTCCACTCCTGTCCCTGGAAGAAGAGCTGGGTTGGAGCCAGTCTGAAGGTATAAAGGGGAGATATCTCTCTCTCCCTGTAGAGATGCATGGAGGAGGTCAGGGTTCAATTCTACTAGGTCTTATAAAGTGAAGTATCAGAGGTACTTATACGATACTTGTACTAAATATCGGCATATATTTCAAAGCAATTGGATGGTAAACTCAACCCATCTGTCCCCACCGTAGGCGGGTCGATGAGTTGCAAAGTGGGTGAAGTTGTTTTTTTGGAGGAGTGTGAGTGGGGACCTTGGGGAGAAGCAGACAGGTACACAGAGGCATGCCAGAACTCTTACTTAAATCCCCATCCTGTTCCCCCTAGGACTATGGCTGCCAGAAGAATAGCACCTGCGATGGACCCTATTATGATATTGGTGCCACTGGGACCTGCGCAGAGGAAGGAGGGGGGAGGAGGGGTGCGGAGGGGAACAAAACAACACCACCAAAACACACATCAGAGGACCGCATCAACACTGTACATCAACAACATCCAGAAAAAGAGAGAGAGAGAGAGAGAGAGAGAGGAATGTGGAAAAGAGAAGGAAAAAGAAAGAGAGAATAAGGACGTGGGGTGGAGGAGGGGGAACAGGTGGGAAAGCAAGGAGAGATCAGGGAGGCAACAGTTAAAAAAGGAGGGTGTTTTTATTACTTCTTTCTCATCCCCCTCTCTTGCTCTTTCAGCTGGACACCCTCTTGCTTAGGGTGGGTTTGGTATTTGGGGCCTATGAGAGCCCTATGAGCCCTGTGTCAATGGAAAGGGAAAGGGGATATCTAGTCAGTTGTACAACTGAATGCATTCCACCAAAATGTGTCTTCCGCATTTAACCCAACCCCTCTGAATCAGACTGTAAGGCAGGATGGAAAACACTTGAAGATAGAAGCCAGGTTCCTGTAACTTACTAACACCCACACAAACACACATGCATACAGTATATGTACACATTCAGCATACACATTCTCACACTAACTCACTCACACATAGATACAAAGTCAGTCAGTGTCCCTTACTTTACTTCACTGCCTTTTCCTCAAAAACATGACTAACACAATAGCTATCTTAAAAGCAAGACTACAGATACCCTACTCTCCATATATGTACACAACGAGATAGTAAGTGATGGTAGACAGATAATGAGAGGGATACAGGGAGAACAGACAGACAAACAGACAGAGAGAGATAGGCAGACAGACAGACAGACAGACAGACAGACAGACAGACTGGACCTTTCTTCTCCATGCTTGCAGGCAGCGTGGGGTCAGGGATTGGGTCAAAGACACTGCAGTCCTTCCCGGTGTAGTCCCTGTCACAGATACACTTCACCTCGTTACTGCACGTCTGAGCGAAAGAGAGAGACAAACAGAGAGAGCGAAAGCGATTCAAAGAGAGAAACAGAGCAGTAACTGGCACAGGAGTCAAGTTGTCAACATTTACTTTTGAAAACACAAACCCAACAAGCTAACATGACTCTATTTCAATGCAGGCATGTGTGGTGGGGTGGTCACTGTGTGTCTCCTCACCCCGTGGTCAGAGCAGGTGCGTCCCAGCGTGGAGCTGGAGCAGGTGCTGAGGTTGAAGGCTGCCACAGGGAGACAGCGGCGCTCCAGACACATCATGTTGGGGCCGCACGGCGTACCATTCTCTACGTAGCCTAGGTCTGACCCATCCTCCAGCAGGACATGGCCCCCTCTGGACACACAGACACACAGATGGGATAAGAGGAAGAGTAGAGAGGAGATTACAAAAAAGAGAGGAGGATGAGCAGGAGGAGTTGAGAGGAGGGGTGAGGCGAGGAGGGATACATTAATAAATGTATCTATTCTGTTCAATCTATGAGAGCCTCCAAACACAAACATTAAAGGGGTAGAAAGGCACAACTCACCGGCAGTCCAGGTACTTGTTCTGATGGTATATTGTAAGGCTGGTCAAATCCCCCTCCAGATCCCCAAACTTTGGCTTCACCGTCATATTGGCACAGAACAGGAAACCACACAGCACATCCCTGAGAGACAAAGATAGAGAGAGAGAGAGAGAGAGAGAGAGAGAGAGAGAGAGAGAGAAGGGGGGAGAGAGAGAGAGAGAGAGAGGACTATACTTAAACTCTTTAACATCATTCTCAGCTCTGACCCCAAATTTGACCCCAATAATGTACTGAGCAAATGTCAAATTGTCTTTTTACCAAATAACTGTACGACAGACCACGTATTCACCCTGCACACCCTAACTGACAAACAAACAAACCAAAACAATTTGGCACGAGGGTCTGTTATACAAATTGTATAACAGTGTTGGTGTTGGGGGAAAAACATACAACATTATAAAATCCATGTACACAAGCAACAAGTGTGCAGTTAAAATTGGCAAAAAACACACACATTTCTTTCCAAGGGCCTGGGGGGTGAGACAGGGATGCAGCTTAAGCCCCACCCTCTTCAACATATATAGCAACGAATTGGCGAGGGCACTAGAACATTCTGCAGCACCCAGCCTCATCCTACTAGGAGGGCCTACAGCAGAACCTAGGATCTATCAGACAGGATCTATCAGACCTGGTCCCTGACAGTAATTTATTAAATGTTTTATTTAACTATGCAAGTCAGTTCAGAACAAATTCTTATTTACAATGGCGGCCTACACCATACTCGGACGACGCTAGGCCAATTGTGCGCCGCCCTAAGGGACTCCCAATCATGGCCGGTAATGATACAGCCTGGATTCGACCAGGGTGTCTGTAGTGACGCCTCTGGCACTGAGATGCAGTGCCTTAGACCGCTGCGCCACTTGGGATCCCTGAGTAAATCTCAGTAAGACAAAAATAAGGCGAGAAGGGCCTTCTATGCCATCAAAAGGAACATAAAATTCGACATACCTATTAGGATCTGGCAAAAAATATGTCAGGGGTCCACTCACCAACCAAGATACAGTGGGGAGAACAAGTATTTGATACACTGCCGATTTTGCAGGTTTTCCTACTTACAAAGTATGTAGAGGTCTGTAATTTTTATCATAGGTACACTTCAACTGTGAGAGACAAAAATCCAGAAAATCACATTGTATGATTTTTAAATAATTAATTTGCATTTTATTGCATGACATAAGTATTTGATCACCTACCAACCAGTAAGAATTCCGGCTCTCACAGACCTGTTAGTTTTTCTTTAAGAAGCCCTCCTGTTCTCCACTCATTACCTGTATTAACTGCACCTGTTTGAACTCGTTACCTGTATAAAAGACACCTGTCCACACACTCAATCAAACAGACTCCAACCTCTCCACAATGGCCAAGGCCAGAGAGCTGTGTAAGGACATCAGGGATAAAATTGTAGACCTGCACAAGGCTGGGATGGGCTACAGGACAATAGGCAAGCAGCTTGGTGAGAAGGCAACAACTGTTGGCGCAATTATTAGAAAATGGAAGAAGTTCAAGCTGACGGTCAATCTCCCTCGGTCTGGGGCACCATGCAAGATCTCACCTTGTGGGGCATCAATGATCATGAGGAAGGTGAGGGATCAGCCCAGAACTACACGGCAGGACCTGGTCAATGACCTGAAGAGAGCTGGGACCACAGTCTCAAAGAAAACCATTAGTAACACACTACGCCGTCATGGATTAAAATCCTGCAGCGCACGCAAGGTCCCCCTGCTCAAGCCAGCGCATGTCCAGGCCCGTCTGAAGTTTGCCAATGACCATCTGGATGATCCAGAGGAGGAATGGGAGAAGGTCATGTGGTCTGATGAGACAAAAATAGAGCTTTTTGGTCTAAACTCCACTCCCCATGTTTGGAGGAAGAAGAAGGATGAGTACAACCCCAAGAACACCATCCCAACCGTGAAGCATGGAGGTGGAAACATTATTCTTTGGGGATGATTTTCTGCAAAGGGGACAGGACGACTGCACCGTATTGAGGGGAGGATGGATGGGGCCATGTATCGCGAGATCTTGGCCAACAACCTCCTTCCCTCAGTAAGAGCATTGAAGATGGGTCGTGGCTGGGTCTTCCAGCATGACAACGACCCAAAACACACAGCCAGGGCAACTAAGGAGTGGCTCCGTAAGAAGCATCTCAAGGTCCTGGAGTGGCCTAGCCAGTCTCCAGACCTGAACCCATAGAAAATCTTTGAAGGGAGCTGAAAGTCCGTATTGCCCAGCGACAGCCCCGAAACCTGAAGGATCTGGAGAAGGTTTGTATGGAGGAGTGGGCCAAAATCCCTGCTGCAGTGTGTGCAAACCTGGTCAAGAACTACAGGAAACGTATGACCTCTGTAATTGCAAACAAAGGTTTCTGTACCAAATATTAAGTTCTGCTTTTCTGATGTATCAAATACTTATGTCATGCAATAAAATGCAAATAAATTACTTAAAAATCATACAATGTGATTTTCTGGATTTTCTTGTTTTAGATTCCGTCACTCACAGTTGAAGAGTACCTATGATACAAATTACAGACTTCTACATGCTTTGTAAGTGGGAAAACCTGCAAAATCGGCAGTGTATCAAATACTTGTTCTCCCCACTGTATCACAAAATGGGACAAACACCTCTTACTCAGTTGTGCACTGGGGCCTCCCACTCCTTTCTATTCAGGTTAAATACAGTTTGCGCTGTTCTGTGAAGGGTGTAGTACACAGCGTTGTACAAGATCTTCAGTTTCTTGGCAATTTCTCGCATGGAATAGTCTTCATTTCTCAGAACAAGAATAGACTGACGAGTTTCAGAAGAAAGTTCTTTGTTTCTGGCCATTTTGAGCCTGTAATTGCAAATGCTGATGCTCCAGATACTCAACTAGTCTAAAGAAGGCCAGTTTTATTGCTTCTTTAATCAGCACAACCGTTTTCAGCTGTGCTAACATAATTGCAAAAGGGTTTTCTAATGATCAAATTGTATTAGCAAACACAACATGCCATTGGAACACAGGAGTGATGGTTGCTGATAATGGGCCTCTGTACACCTATGAAGATATTTTTTATTTAACTAGGCAAGTCAGTTAAGAACAAATTCTTATTTACAATGACGGCCTACTGTCAGGCTCTGGCCATAGAGAAGCTTTGCTTCTCTATATTTCTATGGTCAGAGTCTGGCAGATCTATAATTTCTATTTCTGTCTGGTGTTGTGTGTGTGTGTGGGATCCCTAATTAGAGGCAGCTGCTATGCATTACCTCTAATTAGGGATCTTACTTATATGTCTGTGTTCCACTCCGTTGGCGTGGTTCATTGTTATGTTGTCTCGTGTTCGTGCTACGTGTGTTATCATTATTGTATTTGTTATATTTGTATAGTTCGTCAGTTCATCAGTTCATTAAATAAATATGTCGAACTATCGATATGCTGCGCCTTGGTCTCTCTACACACCCGAACGTGACACCTACCTACAGGATCAGCCATAGTAGTATGGCGCCCCTGGAGAAAATTAGGGCTAAGTGCCTTGCTCAAGGACACATCGACAGATTGTTTTCACCTTGTCGGCTCGAGTATTCGAACCAGTGATCTTTCGGTTACTGGCCAAACACTCTAACCGCTAGGCTACCTGCTGCCCCAAATTCCATAAAAAATCTGCCATTTCCAGCTACATAGTCATTTACAACATTAACAATGTCTACACTGTATTTCCGATCAATTTGATGTTATTTTAATGGACAAAAAATGTGCTTTTCTTTCAAAAGCAAGGACATGTCTAAGTGACCACAAACTTTTGAACGGTGGTGTATTTCACTTGCTTTGGCAATGTAAACATACATTCCCCATGCCAATAAAGCCCCTTAAATTGAATTGAATTGAAAATTGAGAGGGGGAGAAAAAAGAAAGAATAATACAACTCTGGTCATGTCTATTGTGCAATAACAATGAGAGTGATAAGTCATGTAATAGAAGGCTTACGGCTTGTTGCACTGCAGCCATCCCTGGCCCTCAGGACTCCGCCCACAGTTGCCCTTCTCTGTGCCCTCTGCATTCAGCTTCTCATAGCAGAAGCGGTCTGCTGAATCTGAGACAGCACACCCAACACAACACACATTAGATCCATATCACTGCCATCTGTAACCCAGATATGCTGCCAAACATGCCCTTGTAAAACTGACTATCCTACCGATCCTTGATTTCGGCGATGTCATTTACAAACTAGCCTCCAACACTCTACTTAGCAAATTGGATGTAGTCTATCACAGTGCCATCCGTTTTGTTACCAAAGCCCCATACACTACCCACCACTGCGACCTGTATGCTCTCGTTGGCTGGCCTTCATTATATATTCGTCGCCAAATCCACTGGCTCCAGGTCATCTATAAGTCATTACTAGGTAAATCCCCGCCCTATCTCAGCTCACTGGTCACTATAGCAACACCCACCCGTAGCATGCGCTCCAGCAGGTATATCTCACTGGTCACCCCCAAAGCCAACACCTCCTTTGGCCGCCATTCCTTCCAGTTCGCTGCTGCCAATGACTGGAACGAATTGCAAAAATCACTGAAGCTAGAGGTTCCTATCTCCCTCACTAACTTTAAGCGTCAGCTGTCAAAGCTGCTTATCGATCACTGCACCTGTATATAGCCCTTCTGTAAATAGCCCACACTACTACCTCATCCCCATATTTATTTTTGTTATTTTTCACAAATCTTGCACTCCAGTATCTCTATTTGCACATCATAATTTGCACATCCTTCATTCCTGTGTTAATGATGATAATCTGTAATTTGTCTCACCACTATGGTCTATTTATTGTCCTACCTCTTAACCTTACTGCATTTTGCACTACATTTTGCACTCTGTAAATAGACTTTCCATTGTGTTTTTGACCATGTTTGTTTACTGTGTAACTCTGTGTTGTTTTTGTCGCACTGCTTTGCTTTGTCTTGGCCAGGTCGCAGTTGCAAATGAGAACTTGTTCTCAACTGACCTACCTGGTTAAATAAAGGTGAAATAAAAAAAATAAAAATAAAAAAAAGATAAAGTTCCATATCATTCCACAAGATGGCATAGGACTGCCATGGGCATAGCCATAGAAACAGTATCAGTACATGACTACTGGCGAGTGAGTAATTCAGGGGTGTGAAAGACATTCAAGAAATTAATGAATCAATAATACTTACTGTAGCCCCACAGTCCCTTACACTGGCCATCAAGAGTCCTGCACCGACCACTATAACAACGACCCTGAGAGGAGAGGAGAGAAGAGAAGAGGAGGGGAGGAGAGAGAGAGAGAGAGAGTGAGAGGGACAGGAACAAGAAACCAAAGGATAACAGTAGGCCAGACATATCTCAACAACAGAGTAAAACCCCATTCAAACAAAGGTGCGCCTTACCTGACTACTGTCACACATGTATCCATCCAGCTTGTGCACATTATGAGGGCACTGCAACAGGAGAAAATGACATACAGTATGGTTTACTTCAGACTACCTCATGCTCCCAAAGACTCCATCTCCCAACATGCACCAGGGTAATAGTGTAGTGTAGAGTACAGTACCTGGCTGGAGTCTCCTGTGCAGCTCTCTGGGATGTCACAGTCATTCACAGCCTGCCTGCACACCGCTCCTCTCAGCTCATACTGACACACAAGAACACCATCAGACACACATTACTATATCATACACATTACCTCTAACTGTCAAGAGAGGTGGACGGTGTTTGGTAATCAAATGTTTGGTAATGAATGAGTTAAATACTGAAGAGGCACTAGCCTCCACAGAGTGGAATAGCTAGTGTGATGAGTACTATGTAAATAAAGCAGTGGTGGTAGTGGAGTAGAGGGACTCACCCTGCACCCACTGCAGCACAGTCCGCTACTGCACATGGCATCATGGGTCAGGGTACACTTCTTACAGCACGCCCCCCCACTACGGGCACACTCCTACAGCAACACAGACAAACACACACAGTCACTGAGAAGGTTCGTCATACCAACATCACCCTCTTGTATCACCATGACAGTGTCTGTCCCAAATGGCACCCTATTACTTTTTATACTTATACTCTACCTTTGACCAGGGCCCATAGGGCTGTGGTCAAAAGCAGTGCACAATACAGGGAATAGGGTCACATTTGAGACGCAGACAGTAGCTCCATCCATACTGGACAGGGGTATGGAGGGTTCTAGTTCCTCATCATGTATGAGTGCCAGTTCCTTATAGAGACCCTCACCAGCTGAGACCCACAGTCACACTCCTCCCCTGTCTCCACGAAGCCGTTCCCACATTCAGGAGGGTCCAACAGCTGATGGAGGGATAGAGGGAGAGGAGAACAGATGGAGGTAGAGATAATAGACAAGTAGGATGGGAGGAAGAAAAGAGGGGAAGAAGAGAAAGAGAAGGTCATAAAGAAGAAGGGGAAGACAGAGATAATCATGGATGGGCACAGAGCTGTATGTAAATATCTAATATGGAGAAATTAGGACATTGGGATAATTAATTAGGCTATATATAACAGCACTCCTGGGACCTTCAGCTTACACTCCACTCCCCATTAGACCACCAGGCTAGGCCAGCCTCCCACATCCCTCACCCACACCAGCCTCACCTTGTTGGGCTTGTTGAAGAGGCAGCTCCCGCCCCCCAGTAGCAAGAACTGGATGTACTCATCAATACTGCAGCGAGAGAACTTTCTGGGCAGGTAATACCTGCACATACACAACAAGTACACACACACATACAGAGATACAGGGAGAGAGACAGAAGAGAGAGAGAGAGAGAAAATTGTCAAAGACAATGATAGTGTTTTTTTCCAACATGTAGTGCCAAATCAAATCAAATTTTTTCAGCAATTTTGCGATCTGACTCAAATGTTACAATCTGTGTTAAAAACCTACTAGTTGTATTAGATGGATTTGACAATAGCTTGCCAAATCAGCATTGTACCATCTGGTATTGAAAAAGCCAAAGCCAAACGCTTGTGAGCACAAAGTGTGTTCTGTAGAATGATGTACTACTATATGTACTGTATACAGTATATTCGTAAAGTATTCATACACCTTCCCTTTTTCAAAATTTTGTTATGTTACAGCCTTATTCTAATATAGATTTAAGAAAAAAAAATCCTAATCAATCTACACACAATACCCCTTGGTCAGGGAGGTGACTTTGACAGAGCTCCAGAGTTCCTCTGTGAAGATGGGAGAATCTTCCAGAAGGACAACCATCTCTGCAGCACTCCACCAATCAGGCCTTTATGGTAGAGTAGCCAGACGGAAGCCACTCCTCAGTAAAAGGCACATGACAGCCCGCTTAGAGTTTTCCAAAAACCTATAGCACTCTCAGACCATGAGAAACAAGATTCTCTGGTCTGATGAAACCAAGATTTAATTATTTGACCTGAAAGCCAAGTGTCACGTCTGGAGCAAACCTGGCACCATGCCTACGGTGAAGGGATGTTTTTTAGCGGCAGGGACTGAGAGACCAGTCAGGATCAAGGGAAAGATGAATGGAGCAAAGTACAGAGAGATCCTTGATGAAAACCTGCTCCAGAGTGCTCAGGACCTCAGACTGGGTTCACCTTCCAACAGGACAATGACCCTAAGCACACAGCCAAGACAACACAGGAGTGGCTTCGGGACAAGTCTCTGAATGTCCTTGAGTGGCCCAGCCAGAGCCCGGACTTGAACCCGATCGAACATCTATGGAGAGACCTGAAAATAGCTGTGCAGCGACGCTCCCCATCCAACCTGACAGAGCTTGAGTGGATCTGCAGAGGGACAAACTCCCCAAATACAGGTGTGCCAAGCTTGTAGCGTCATACCCAAGAAGACTTGAGACTGTAATGGCTGCCAAAGGTGCTTCAACAAAGTACTGAGTAAAGGGTCTGAATACTTATGTACATGTGATATTTCAGTTTTTTTTATTTTATAAATTTGCAAAAAATTTCTAAAAACCTGTTTTTGCTTTGTCATTATGGGGTATTGTGTGTAGATTGATGAGGAGAAAAAACAATTTAATCAATTTAAGAATAAGGCTGTAACGTAACAGAAAGGGGAAAAAGTAAAGGGGTCTTAATAATTTCTGAATGCACTGTATGTAGCGATAAAGTCAATCTTTACCCAGTGTCTTCCATGATACAACCAAGCCAAGCATCAGGACATCTGCAGTCCCCTGAGAGAGATGGAGAGACGGAGGGAAAGGATGGGGAAGAGGGAGTGAAAAGTCATGTGAGAAAATGATATGGTTAATGATATTCATCTTGACTAAAGGAATTTACATTCACTCACTCACTGAGGCAAATCCTTGAGAAAAAACTATAATTATTTCACAAGTAAGTTTTAAATAAACTAAATCCTTTGCTGCCTGTGCCACTCCCTCCATCTAGCCCTTCCTCACTCCTTTTACTGAATCCATGGGAAACTGTCTCCTGTCTCTACCTCTCGCTTAGTCTTAGCACTATCTGTACCTGCTCCCTCCTCCCTCCCTCCCTCCCCCTGCTCTGATCGTCCTTACCCGCAGAGCTGCGTATGTTGTTCCATCTCATCCCAATGTTCTGACCCAGACTCTGGCATAGAGTGATGGCCATAGGACCCACATTCCCATACTGGAACACAAAAACACACATCCACTCTGTATCAATGGCTGTCTCTTTGACTGAAGTTACACTCCTCATATTCTTCACTGAAAAAATGAAGAAATCAAAGAAGAGTCATTCTTAAATGTAGTAGCTGTGTCAGTTCTTAAACCATGAGCCTGGAGTATAAACTCATTGTTGTGAGTCACAGTCCTTTGACACTGAGTAGGAAACACACAGCTGTCTCTCTTACCTCGTTGATGCCCCCTCCTCTGGTGAGAGAGCACACCCCTCCCGTGTAGGCCGTCCCACTGCGACTGCTCTGGAACGTACGCCCCCTGGAGGACATGGAGGAGAACAGGGGTCAAACCTGGACATGTAGTACATATAAACCTGCTGCAACCAGTCACAATACTGACTGTGTCCCAATTGGCGCCATATTCTCTTTATAGTGCACTAATTTTGACCATAACCCTCTGGTCAAAAGTAGTGCATTATTAAGGGAATACTGCCCCAGGTTAGATACAGGAGTAGGCCCTCATATATCAACCCCTTCTCATTTTAATTTCAGGGGGACAGAGACAAGGGGCTCTCACGAGAACAGGTGCACGACATCACTCTGCTCCTTAATGCTGTCCTTCCTGTACTTCATGAAGCTCTGCAGCGTCGTCAACGGGTCCGTCACCACGGGAACCATGTTGGCCGATGACCAGGTCTCCATGGCAACCAGCACGATGCGTGTGTTCAGCTGTTCCCTGTAAATCTGCAGGCCAAACATATACTGATGGTTAGGAGCAGGAACGTTGAGTTCAAAGGTATACACAAATTAATATCTAGGAGCATGGACATAATAATTAAGATGTGATAGAGTCTTCTTATAGGCTACAACCTAGCCTATGATCATTGACATGACTTTAACTTTAACATAACAATATCATCATAATTGACTATCGGTATCAGTACAAAAGTGTATGGACTGACAAACAGAACTCTTACTGCATCTGCCATATTGACCACTGCTTTGGCAAAGTTCCTAGCCTGGGTAGTGGAGCGTCGCAGCTGTACAAACTGCAGACAGACAGCCAACGTTAGGTACAGTGCACACGCACGGACACACACACACACAAACACACACACATCAATTGTTTTCAGAAAAGGCTAACTCACCATTTCATAGTCATTGACCACCATCAGCTCAATGTATTTGGTCTCTGACTGCACGGTGGGCCTGCGTGGCAGCTGTCTCTTAAAGCGCCTCAGCACCTCACTGACCTGGGGATCCTTCATCTGCTCATCACCATTACCTCTGACTCTATCACCCTCACTGTTATGTGTGCAGTCTGGACACAATGCAACACAGAGGATTGAGAAATCACATCAAAGAGCATGTATCTACCAATATCAATGTGTCTTCTCATTGGTAGTTATGAAAATGAATGATTGTAGAGAGGAGAGAGGATGTAGGATGTTGCCAGTACCTGGACAGTCTGGGGATAGTCTGACATCAGGCATCCTACGCACTAGGTGGGCCCCCTCAGTCTGGAGAGGAGTCAATGAGACACCAGGAGAAAACAATACCATCTTTACCATGTTCATCCATATTTCTCATCTGCATCCATGTTACTATGAATGTATGAATCAATAACATCAACACTACTACACAGGGCTATCTATACCGTTACACACTCACCTGATTTGTCCCATCGAAAAGAGGCTCAATCCCATAAGAGAACATCCCATCAGAAAACATACCACTGAGAGAGAGAGCGAGAGGGAGAGAGAGAGAGAGAGAGAGAGCGAGAGGGAGAGAGAGAGCGAGAGAGAGAGAGGGAGGAAACACGTTCATTTTATATCTGTAAGACTCCTATTGTATAGCAGTGATATTAGTACATGAAGATCAAATATGCCATTTAGCTTATCAAAGCCATAGTGCCAGTATTGTACCGAGATAGTGTGGTTAGGCAAGGCTATTGACAGACAGTATATAACTATGGGGAGAGTCTCACCATAAGCCAAGACAGGTGGAGAGAGCTGCCCAGGACTCTGGTAAGCCACTCAACCTCCCTTGGTAGTAGCAGTGCTCCCCTCCCTGTGGACACAAAGACCATACTATTGTTAATATACAGTCACATGCTCAAGTAAGTCGACTATGTAGTGGTACATTGGTTTGCCGGTTTCCACACATTGACTGTTCATTTCATAGTCCCCTAAAAAAACAAAAAACAGCACTCTGTATGTTTCTACTTCTACTCTCTCTCTCTCTCTCTTCCTCTCCTTCTCTCTCTATCTCCCTCCCTATCTCCCTATCTCCCTATCTCTCTCTCTCTCTCTCTCTCTCTCTCTCTCTCTCTCTCTCTCTCTCTCTCTCTCTCTCTCTCTCTCTCTCTCTCTCTCTCTCTCTCTCTCTCCCTCTCTCCCTCTCTCCCTCTCCCTCTCTCCATTATACTGTCAGCTGTATGTACTATATGTGACCTACTTGTCCTCCACTCTACTTTAGCTACCGCTCTGACAATGAAGGGTCTTCTGTGCAGGGAGCTTATTAATAAATCCAACATTATGTTGCCCCACAGTGGGAACAGTGTGGAAGGAACAACATGGAGTGAGAATGCATTGCGCTGGCTAAGAATAAACCTGTTCCTAGAGCAGTGGATGACAAAGTTTTGAAGAGGAGGACCACATACAAAACCTCAACAAAGAGGAAGGCGAGGGCATCCATCTACAACACTAATGCTCATTCTGAATAAAACATCTATCCATCTCACAGTCTTGCCTGCAACCATCTGAGCTTAATCCTTCATTGGTATTAAAGAGCTGGCCTACTCTAACACTTAACATATTTAAAACAATCTATTTTAAAACTGCAGAGCAAATAAAATCATTAAAATGTTTAAAACAATCTCTTTTAAAACTGCAGATCAAATAAAATCATTAAAATGTTAAAAACAATCTATTTTAAAACTGCAGATTAAATAAAACCATTGGCAGTAAAAATATCCACTTAGAGAGAATTCCCCAAACACTTCTGACACACAATGAGAACACAGTAACAATTAACAAGACAATTAGCAGTTGGGGGTGTGTGCAACCGGTAATCAGGACAGGCCACTCAAAGTAGACTTTCCCATAATGCCTCATCTAAAGTGGTCATTGAACCACTACTGAGTATGAGATTGAGATAGCAGGAATGCACCACTCTAAAAGCAGAGATAGAGAGCAACCACAGCTGGCATAGAATCAAGTGCTCGGCCTGGTCTGGCCGGTCTGGCAGTGTGAGTATGTGACTCCATCTCTGCAGGCGTACTCTACTGTACGATCCTCCCACACCACTGCTCTCTGAAGGAACCAACTGTCTGCAAACACACACACAGAATGACTCTCTCTGATACCATCACCCATCCTGCCGTTGTATTCACTGGCATTTTGCTCTCATTTTTCCTCTTCCTTCTTCTCCTCCTCTCTCTCTCTCTCTCTCTCTCTCTCGCGCTCTCTCTCTCTCAGTCTTCTTTCATTCTCCTCTCTGCCAAGAACTTAATGACACTGCAGAGCTGACTCGTTGCCATGGGAACATGCTCCTGATTGGCTAGTGAGGGCTGAGGCTGGGGGGCGAGGGGCAGTTAGTACCGTGTGTAGTACAATGAACCAAATAGAAAAAAACACTACTTTTCCAAACTGGTTTTCCGGAGGCACTGACATTCCTGTAGTAGTCTACTAGCCACTCAAACACACAGTGCATTCCTGATACTGTAGTACTCATTCATTTTCACTTATTTTTCGTGAGATTGTGGTCAACACTAATGTCATTCCATCTGTTTAGTGCCGCCAACAGGATCGGCGTATCTGATTTCAGTAAGACACAAAACAGATCTGTGTAGCCTACTGGACAATAGCATGTCAGTATGTCAACAGTATGTCAACAGTATGTCTACATTATGTCAACAGTATGTCTACAGTATGTCTACATTATGTCTACAGTATGTCTACAGTACATCTACAGTACTTCTACAGTACATCTATAGTACGTCTACAGTATGTCTACAGTATGTCTACAGTATGTCTACAGTACGTCTACAGTACGTCTACAGTATTTCTGCAGTATGTCAACAGTATGTTAACAGTATGTCAACAACAGTATGCAGAAAACACAGTAGCTTTATCAGAGGCATGGTTAGAACTTCTATTATACTAAAATGAATTACACCAAAAATGAAAGCAATTGTCTGAGGATGGTGCTGGATCTGACATAAAAAGAAAATGGGACAGTTTGATGAGAAAGCTTTAAATAACGATTAAAATCCAGGTAAATCAAATGATTGCGCAAAATACAGGGCCCTAATTATAACATACAAACACACACACACAAACATACACACAAACACACACACAAGCACACACACGAACACACACACAAACACAGAAACACACACTACCATAGACTGCGAGGGTTTGCCGTCTTGGTGAAAGTGGCGCTCCACATAATCTGAGGACAGGAGGTGGCTGCAGAGGGAAAACACAGAGATACCTCTGTTATTATGACAGACACTTCTCTCATAAACTACACCCCAAGCCAAGCTCTGTACTATGTCTAAGACAACGAGGCACATCCTTTATGTTTACGGTTTATCCTCTTTCTCTGGAGTCTGTTCTGTTTGTGAATAGATATGCACTCTGTATGAATATGATCCGTTCTTAATGTAAATGGCAGTGTGCATGCATGAGGTCGTTGTGTAATGCATGGCTGTAGAGTACAGTATATGGATGTGATTTATGACATTATCGTACATTATCGTAGCTAGGCAGTAGATGTAATAGAGTAGCGGTGGTCTGGCTGTTGTGTTGACTCCCTTACTGTACTTTAGGGGAGTTACAGTACATTAAGCACATTAATAATGAAGTCACTTTAATCCAGGCCACTCTCTCTCTCTCTCTGTCCCCCCAAAGCCCCCTCTTTCTGTCTCCTGTCTCTCTCTCTAGTCTCTCTCTCTCTCCTCTCTCTCTAGGGTGGTTAACTGTATTGATAGAGCTCTCAGGGTCTCTCTCTCTCTCTCTCTCTCTCTCTCTCTCTCTCTCTCTCTCTCTCTCTCTCTCTCTCTCTCTCTCTCTCTCTCTCTCTCTCTCTCTCTCTCTCTCTCTCTCTCTCTCTCTCTCTCTCTCTCTCTCTCTCTCTCTCTCTCTCTCTCTCTCTCTCTCTCTCTCTCTCTCTCTCTCTCTCTCTCTCTCTCTCTCTCTCTCTCTCTCTCTAGGGTGGTTAACTGTATTGATGGAGCTCTCATGGTCTCTTTACCCTAATGCTCCACTAAACATTTGATCATGTGACATAAATGGAAGAAGCAGTATATTTGTATAAGTATATTTGCTAATGGTAGCGGTTATGGAAATGCCAATTTTGATGACTGTGGCGATTAAGAAAATACGGACTGATGGAAATGGGTGTGGCAAATACGTTGATCAAGATGATAAATCTAAATTGTGCACAAATCTACTCACTGGTTTAACTCCAGGTCCAGGGTGAAGGTGTGTCCGAAGGCTTCCACCTGGAAACAACTCTGGGCCAAATGGACTGGCTTAAATAGGGAGAACGAGAGGTGAGGATCGAAAGAGAGAGAGAGACATTACAGGAAGAACCACTTAAAATAAACCATTCTAATAGCAGTTCACCCATTTGGTGAGTCACAATGATAGTAAACCACTCTAATAGCAGTTCACCCATTTGGTGAGTCACAATGATAGTAAACCACTAATAGCATGTCACCCATTTGGTGAGTCACAATGATAGTAAACCACTCTAATAGCAGTTCACCCATTTGGTGAGTCACAATGATAGTAAACCACTCTAATAGCAGTTCACCCATTTTGTGAGTCACAATGATAGTAAACCACTCTAATAGCAGGTCACCCATTTGGTGAGTCACAATGATAGTAAACCACTCTAATAGCAGGTCACCCATTTGGTGAGTCACAATGATAGTAAATCACTCTAATAGCATGTCACCCATTTGGTGAGTCACAATGATAGTAAATCACTCTAATAGCATGTCACCCATTTGGTGAGTCACAATTATAGTAAACCACTCTAATAGCAGTTCACCCATTTGGTGAGTCACAATGATAGTAAACCACTCTAATAGCAGGTCACCCATTTGGTGAGTCACAATGATAGTAAATCACTCTAATAGCATGTCACCCATTTGGTGAGTCACAATTATAGTAAACCACTCTAATAGCAGTTCACCCATTTGGTGAATCACAATGATAGTAAACCACTCTAATAGCATGTCACCCATTTGGTGAGTCACAATGATAGTAAACCACTCTAATAGCAGGTCACCCATTTGGTGAGTCACAATGATAGTAAACCACTCTAATAGCAGGTCACCCATTTGGTGAGTCACAATGATAGTAAACCACTCTAATAGCAGGTCACCCATTTGGTGAGTCACAATGATAGCTATCTTTAAGAAGAATAACAAAAAAAAATACTTACTGTACAAATGCATTTCTGCCAGCACAATACTGCATATACAGTATATCAAAAGCATTTTAGCAGCTAACATAAAGCTAACACATTGATAAAGTGTCCATTGATTTGGCTGGACTGAATCCATTCCAACAGGCATTACTGAAGCCATCCAGGAAGTGCATTTGTGTTCAGTGATAGAGATGGAAGGGCAGAGGGTTTACAAGAAAGGAGAAAGCTTTAAATGTCCATCTCCATTAAGCTGGTGTGAAGCCAATGTGACCCTACTGTTGGCTGTCAACCAATGAAGAGGTAAGGAGAAGGCAGGGACGAGCTTTCCTGGCTGCCAGAGATGTCGCCAAAATCACAAACAGTGCCAGCATTCAATCCCAGTCTGCAGGATACTGGCTGCAGTGAATCACTGGACGTTGACAGAGACAATACTCCCATTTAGAAATCATTCCCTCCCATACAACTCAACTTCAAGCTAGAACAGGGACAGCGTAGTTCTGCTGCTTGGCTCAAGGAAGGACTAAAACGTGGTGTTATGGATATCAATCCAAGGGGTTTCGTAATGTTTTTATGTGTGTGAAGTAATAAAGACAGTTTATTTTGGTCAATCAATAGATCAATAGATTTGTTTGAATCCATCAGTATTCATCAGCCCTGAATCATAACATCCCACAGGATATTTAGGTGGCAAACAGCAACATCCCTGTCTGTAACACCAAGGCATCTTGATACTGTTCTAACCCCAAAGTCACTCCTCAGGGAACCTTGGGATAACAGGTTCATTAATCAGTAACAACCAGTGACTGTAAATAAACAATCTGAAATGTGCACATACAGATGTATCTTCGCTTCCAGTCCATTGATAAGGAAAGCAACTTGAGAAAACAGTAGGCTGTACAACTTGGTATCAAAGTTAACCTATGGAATAGATGATCAATCAATGAGTCAGAATGACAGAAAAGAATATTCCATCTAAACTGTAAAATTCTCTGTAAAAAAAAAAGGAATTATGACTACAGAAAAAACAACTGAAGCAAAAAATGTATTAAATGTAACCAACAGAATCCTCCTAATTAAGTAAAAATATCACTCTATACCAATTATACCACTTCTCAAAACAACTCCAAAAACAACAACACCAGGCTTTTGCACCATCTTCATCCAAATACCCATGAGCCTCTTTAAATATTTCAATCACATCACACGGTAGATTAAACCAAGCAGTGTAATCAGAGCGAGATGTATCTCCAGATGAATATAATGATTCTCTCAACCAACTCCACAATCAACCCACCAGAGAGGTACACTACAAAGCAGGATCAATGAGTTTAGCCAGCTAACTTTGATAAACAACCAGAAATAACTATTGATTTTCTGATTCATTGAGAAAGTTTTTGGTTGTTGAGTCAATTAGACCATGCCCATTTCAAGCTTATCCTAATATACAGTGGGGAGAACAAGTATTTGATACACTGCCGATTTTGCAGGTTTTCCCACTTACAAAGCATGTAGAAGTCTGTAATTTTTATCATAGGCACTCTTCAACTGTGAGTGACGGAATCTAAAACAAAAATCCAGAAAATCACATTGTATGATTTTTAAGTAATTAATTTGCATTTTATTGCATGACATAAGTATTTGATACATCAGGAAAGCAGAACTTAATATTTGGTACAGAAACCTTTGTTTGCAATTACAGAGATCATACGTTTCCTGTAGTTCTTGACCAGGTTTGCACACACTGCAGCAGGGATTTTGGCCCACTCCTCCATACAGACCTTCTCCAGATCCTTCAGGTTTCGGGGCTGTCGCTGGGCAATACAGACTTTCAGCTCCCTCCAAAGATTTTCTATTGGGTTCAGGTCTGGAGACTGGCTAGGCCACTCCAGGACCTTAAGATGCTTCTTACGGAGCCACTCCTTAGTTGCCCTGGCTGTGTGTTTCGGGTCGTTGTCATGCTGAAAGACCCAGCCACGACCCATCTTCAATGCTCTTACTGAGGGAAGGAGGTTGTTGGCCAAGATCTCGCGATACATGGCCCCATCCATCCTCCCCTCAATACGGTGCAGTCGTCCTGTCCCCTTTGCAGAAAAGCATCCCCAAAGAATGATGTTTCCACCTCCATGCTTCACGGTTGGGATGGTGTTCTTGGAGTTGTACTCATCCTTCTTCTTCCTCCAAACACGGCGAGTGGAGTTTAGACCAAAAAGCTCTATTTTTGTCTCATCAGACCACATGACCTTCTCCCATTCCTCCTCTGGATCATCCAGATGGTCATTGGCAAACTTCAGACGGGCCTGGACATGCGCTGGCTTGAGCAGGGGGACCTTGCGTGTTCTGCAGGATTTTAATCCATGACGGCGTAGTGTGTTACTAATGGTTTTCTTTGAGAATGTGGTCCCAGCTCTCTTCAGGTCATTGACCAGGTCCTGCCGTGTAGTTCTGGGCTGATCCCTCACCTTCCTCATGATCATTGATGCCCCACGAGGTGAGATCTTGCATGGTGCCCCAGACCGAGGGAGATTGACCGTCATCTTGAACTTCTTCCATTTTCTAATAATTGCGCCAACAGTTGTTGCCTTCTCACCAAGCTGCTTGCCTATTGTCCTGTAGCCCATCCCAGCCTTGTGCAGGTTTACAATTTTATCCCTGATGTCCTTACACAGCTCTCTGGCCTTGGCCATTGTGGAGAGGTTGGAGTCTGTTTGATTGAGTGTGTGGAGAGGTGTCTTTTATACAGGTAACGAGTTCAAACAGGTGCAGTTAATACAGGTAATGAGTGGAGAACAGGAGGGCTTCTTAAAGAAAAACTAACAGGTCTGTGAGAGCCGGAATTCTTACTGGTTGGTAGGTGATCAAATACTTATGTCATGCAATAAAATGCAAATTAATTATTTATACAATGTGATTTTCTGGATCTCTCACAGTTGAAGTGTACCTATGATCAAAATTACAGACCTCTACATGCTTTGTAAGTAGGAAAACCTGCAAAATCGGCAGTGTATCAAATACTTGTTCTCCCCACTGTACATACAGTTGAAGTCGGAAGTTTACATACACTTAGGTTGAAGTCATTAAAACAAATTTTTCAACCACTCCACAGATTTCATGTTAACAAACTGTAGTTTTGGCAAGACGGTTAAGACATCTACTTTGTGCACAAGTAAACTTCCTCAGAAGTGTGGAGAGGTTGGAGTCTGTTTGATTGAGTGTGTGGAGAGGTGTCTTTTATACAGGTATGTAAACTTCCTCAGAAGTTTACATACACTAAGTTGACTGTGCCTTTAAACAGCTTGTAAAATTGCAGAAAATGATGTCATGGCTTTAGAAGCTTCTGAAAGGCTAATTGACATCATTTGAGTCAATTGGAGGTGTACCTGTGGATGTATTTCAAGGCCTACCTTCAAACTCGGTGCCTCTTTGCTCGACATCATGGGAAAATCAAAAGAAATCAGCCAAGACCTCAGAAAGAAAATTGTAGACCTCCACAACTCTGGTTCATTCTTGGGAGCAATTTCCAAACGCCTGAAGGTACCACGTTCAAGTATAAACATCATGGGACCACGCAGCCGTCATACCGCTCAGGAAGGAGACGCGTTCTGTCTCCTAGAGGTGAACGTACTTTAGTGCGAAAAGTGCAAATCAATCCCAGAACAACAGCAAAGGACCTTGTGAAGATACTGGAGGAAACAGGTACAAAAGTATCTATATCCAAAGTAAAACGAGTCCTATATCGACATAACCTGAAAGGCCGCTCAGCAAGGAAGAAGCCACTGCTCCAAAACTGCCATGAAAAAGCCAGACTACGGTTTGCAACTGCACATGGGGACAAAGATCGTACTTTTTGGAGAAATGTCCAATTGGTCTGATGAAACAAAAATAGAACTGTTTGGCCATAGTGACTATTGTTATGTTTGGAGGAAAAAGGGGGAGGCTTGCAAGCCGAAGAACACCATCCCAACCGTGAAGCACGGGGGTGGCAGCATCATGTTGTGGGGGTGCTTTGCTGCAGGAAGGCTGGTGCACTTCACAAAATAGATGGCATCATGAGGATGTGGAAGCAACATCTCAAGACATCAGTCAGGAAGTTAAAGCTTGGTCGCAAATGGGTCATCCAAATGGACAATGACCCCAAGCATTCTTCCAAAGTTGTGGCAAAATGGCTTAAAAAGTCAAGGTATTGGAGTGGCCATCATAAAGCCCTGACCTCAATCCTATAGAAAATTTGAGGGCAGAACTGAAAAAGCGTGTGCGAGCAAGGAGGCCTAAATTCACCCAACTTATTGTGGGAAGCTTGTGGAAGGCTTAACAAGGCTTTAACAATTTATAGGCAATGCTACCAAATACTAATTGAGTGTATGTAAACTTCTGACCCACTGGGAATGTGATGAAAGAAATAAAAGCTGAAAGAAATAATTATTGGATTAGCTAACACAACGTGCCATTGGAACACAGGAGTGATGGTTGCTGATAATGGGCCTCTGTAGCTACAATAGTAATGTTCAACATTAACAATGTCTACACTGTATTTCTGTTATTTTAATGGACAAAAAGAACGTTTTTCTTTCAAAAACAAGGACATTTCTAGTGTATATATATTTTTTTAATTTTTTTATTTTATTTAGGTGAGTTAGCTGGCTAACTCATTGATCTCTGGTGTCCCATTGAAGGATGTAGACCTACATAGAACCTCACACTCCATCCCACATACACCTTCCTATTCAGAGAAATAGAGAGGGTGTATGAAAAAGAAAGAAAGAGAGAGGTTCAAGGGTGAGGTAGAGTGTACGTCTGAGAGAGAGAGAGTAAGAGATAGAAGAAAAAGAAAGAGGGTGGTTTTGTACCAGTGGCATTTTGGCCCAAGCAGCACTTCTCACACAGGCCTGTTGAATCATTGATGGGGACATACTTCAACACACCATTGAATAATAGAGGACTGGAGGAGAGAGGACCTCTCCACGAGAGATCAGAACATTTCACCACAGTGCCTTTTATCATGAGGAGATGAGACCAAGAAGCTAAAATCACATTCACACAACAGGCTTCTGTTTCAGATCTCTTTCAGATACTCTTCTCTCTGGTGGACTGTAATTATGGATCTGTGGCATGGGGTGGCACTGTAGGTCAGAAGGTTTTTGGTTCAAATCCCAGATATTGTGCCCCAACATAGGGTGTAATGCACAGTTAAATATATATAATGAACAAAAATATAAAAGCAATATTAGAACAATTTCAAAAATTATACTGATTTACAGTTCATATAAAGGAAATCAATCAATTTGGAAACACATATGCACACCTGTCAAGTGGGTGAATTATTGTGGCTAAGGAGAAACGCTCACTAACAGGGATGTAAACAAATTTGTGCACAAAAGTTGAGAGAAATAAGCTTTTTGTCTGTATGGAACATTTCTGGGGTCTTTTATTTCAGCTCATGAAACATGGGACCAACACACATGCTACGTTTACATTTTTGTTTAGAGTATATATAAGCAATAAGGTGCCTAAGAACAGCCCTTAGCCGTGGTATATTGGACATATACCACAAACCCTGAGGTGCCTTATTGTTATTATAAACTGGTTAGTAAAGTAATTAGAGCAGTAAAAATACATGTTTTGTCATACCCATGGTATACGGTCTCATATACCACGGCTGTCAGCCAATCAGCATTCAGAGCTCGAACCACCCAGTTTATAAATATATATATATAGCAGTAACATAGTAACCGCTGTTTTGCAAGACCAGAAAGGACTTGTCGGTCATTCTCTGATGCAGGTTAAAGGGGAAACTTGGGCTTAGAGGTTACAGCAAACCACCTCCCTTTGCTGTCAATCAGTGAGGGCAGAGCATGCAGCACAGAGCACTGCATTGCTCTTGACCAACTGGCAGAGGTGCCCCTGGGTCTTGCATCAGTTAGTCCCACACAAACCAGGTTTCTGACTAAGAATGAAATTATCCTGCAGTGTGGACACAAGCAAGCTGAAGACATACTGATGGAGTAAGGAGGTCCTGGAGGTTCAGAGTAAGAACAGCACACCTGCCAGTCACAGAGTGGAAATTAGGGAAATGTGGGACTGATGATAGGCTTGTGCAGTTTGGGATGGATTTTATGATAAACAAGTAATTTGGGTGGGGAGAAACAATTACAGTTTCAACAATGAACTGGGAGTTTAATACAAGAGAAGGAATGCAAGAGAGGGAACGGAAACGAATCAATAACACTCCAATAAAAACAGGTTGCCACACCCACTTCACCATTATAGACAGTGGCCTATACTTACCCAGGTGCCTCCCGTTGTATTCTTCACGCGGGTATCCAAATAGCCGTGGGACATTTCTTTCTCCGACTCCATCTGCTGCACCAGCCGCTTTGGATAGGTGACTTCGGCAGCAAAGTCGTTGCTGTCTCCCCGCTCCTCTGGCGAGAACCAGTCCCACAAACTCGCATCCCGCACCAAAGTCGACCTGCCCCCGCCTGTAACGCGAGAGACCGGGTATAAGATGAGGGGTTTGAATCGACCTGATAACTGTCAGCTTTAAACCATACACGGATTATCACACAGAAAAACGATAATTATTGTTTTAAAAATGAAATTTGACATAAATAGGTTGATATGGCACCGGGTCAGGCGCTGGTTCTACGCGCGAGCCCTGGATGTATGGACGATAGCGCTGCGGTGAAAATGTGTTGATGCAGCAAATCTACCGCACCGTAGAACTGAAGAGAGAGGGATCTTAAAAACATTACGTTCTTGGCACAGAGGCAACTATCTCCAGCTGCGCGCTACCACCACACACACTATTGTAGACTAGTCTACAGAGGAAGAAGTGATTACAGATGCAAAAATTGGGGATAGCCTCAATTGGGCAGGGGTAAACTTGGAAATGAAAAGGGTGCTTCCCCCTCTCCCGTCATCCCTCTTACCTGACAACGCAAGCCTCTCGCCCACTGCAGCAAAGACCAAGCACCACACCGCCAGCATGATGTTCACATATTCCCCCGAATTAACATCGAGTGCGTTACAATGTAACAGGCGCAGAGAAAAAGAAAACCGACACTCAAAAGATTATGGCGAGAGAAAAAAACACCGACTGAATCTGGTTGACAGCTGATGCTCGTCCTCTCATCTCCCCATTCAGCTCGTTGTCTACAGTCTCACCGATATCAGGCAATGTAATTAAATAGCCTATCACTAAATGTAGAAACAAGTAGGCCTAATAGCCTATGCCAGAGCCGATCAATATTGGAATTTATAAATTAGCCTAGATTATGTAGAATATGTCAAATGGGGAGATTTGAGTTTACGTATGCATAAATCCTACAGGATTGTAAGTGTGTACGCTGTATGTATGCATGAGTGTATGCGAATCTGCGGTATGTGGAAATGTTAGATAGAAAATGAACAGAATTGCGTTGCGTCTGCGGTGATGAGGACACGTGGGAACATAGTACCCTCCCCTCATTCAAGCGTCCACCCGTTGCCATGCAGTTCTCTAGCGGCACAAGAGAGAATGCGACAACCTGGGTATCAAAGGTGCCAATTGAGGAAAACATAGTAGGGTTCTGTGTGTTCATTCATTTTCTATCAGGACTTATGAATGGCAAGAGTCAACACGAGTAATTCATGAAGATCCTGAATAGATAGGCCCATGGATGGATGAGGTGGAAAAAATGTTCTTCAGAGAAAACACAATAGCCTGCAATGTCCTATAGAAATGGACTTGCATTTTCCATGGGCCTACATATTGGTCAGTATTGTGGTGCAGCTAAACTCACTAACATAATGTATTGTAGTGAACAAAATGGAGATCCACACAGCCATTGAAAAGTGGTATCCAACAGCACGACATGGTGCACCCATTGTGCCCAGAGGTGTGTATGCTAAATACAGATTCCAGTCTCCCTCTCTATCTCCAGCTGTCCATTACCATGAGGAGACACAGAAGCTGCAGGCCCACATCGAGAAATGGGACAGTGGAGAGTGTGGAGCGATGACAGGCTATTGTTGGAAGGAGTAGGCTTGACAAGCAGGCTGTATGTGTGTGTTGGAGCTGATAAGAAGTGTCCTGAGGCGACTCCTTGTAGCTGGATGTCTTATATGATCAACAAAATCAAAATGTTTGATGTAAATGGCATGTTATAGAAGGGTTCAGACTAGAGGTCTTCACGGCTCCGACTGAACCCAAATACCCAAACCCGACCAGGGAACCGAGTGGGTCTGGGTCCAAAATTCTAACTTTTCCCTCGGGTCCGGGTCGGGTCCTGTTTGATTGTCATCGGGTCTTGGGTCTATGTAACTAAAGCTGATAGACCCGAGTGGACCCGAATGGACCCGACCACGGCTCTGTATAGCATATTTATTTTATGCTAATATGATGAATTTATTGACTTATAGAACGCCTAGCCAACATATAAATACATATTTGTTAACCAGAAGAGCAACTTGGCTGATAAACATCTTTTTTTTTTGTCACTCTGGTCCAATTGGGTTTGGTCTAGACCAGGTTTGGTTATTGTCGGGTCTATTCGGGTTCAAGTGTGATTGTTCTCGGGTCCGTGTCCTTCCTTTTTTGTTTATGATTTTTTTTTTTTTTTTTTACCTTTATTTTACTAGGCAAGTCAGTTAAGAACAAATTCTTATTTTCAATGACGGCCTAGGAACAGTGGGTTAACTGCCTTGTTCAGGGGCAGAACGACAGATTTTTACCTTGTCAGCTCAGGGATTCGATCCAGCAACCTTTCGGTTACAGGCCCAACACTCTAACCACTGGGCTACCTGCCTATGATTGGGTCTGTTTGGGTCAGTTGGACCTGAAAATACCACTTTTTTCACTACTGAGAGCGTTTCCATTTCTAAAAGGACATATTTGGGTGTTTTTGTTCATGTTTTTCTCAGAGCCCCCGTAGTGCACAATGAGGACGGGGATGTGAATCACTCATTGGAGTTGGTTACTCAAAAACAAGTCAAATCGCAAAAAAAGTGTCTGGACCCTTCTATAACATACCAAAAATAGAGATTTGTTTGTAAAAAAAGCTAACTTCTCCTTTAAGTAACTAACAATAAAAAAGATGGCATCCCCAAACAAGCAAAGAACAGCACAGGGTGGAAATGAATGAGACACATTGTGCACGCTGGAATGTTTCGTCCCCCTTTCTGTGAGGAACAAACCGATAGAGGCAGAGAGGGACCAACAACAAAATGTCAGAGACTAAGAGAGAGAGAGAGCAAGAGAGAGAGAGACAGAGACAGAGACAGAGACAGAGACAGAGACAGAGAGAGAGAGAGAGAGAGAGAGAGAGAGAGAGAGAGAGAGAGAGAGAGAGAGAGAGAGAGAGAGAGAGAGAGAGAATCAGAATCAGTTATAGAACCCATTGCCCTTTATGGTAGTGAGGTCTGGGGTCCGCTCACCAATCAAGAATTCACAAAATGGGACACCAAATTGAGACTGCATGCAGATTTCTGCAAAAATATCCTCCATGTACAATTAAAAACACCAAATAATGCATGCAGAGCAGAATTAGGCCGACACCCACTAATTATCAAAATCCAGAAAAGAGCCGTTAAATTCTACAACCACCTAAAAGGAAGCGATTCCCAATCCTTCCCCTTCCATACCAATGCCATCACCTACAGAGAGATGAACCTGGAGAAGAGTCCCCTAAGCAAGCTGGTCCTGGGACAACAACACAATTAGACCCAACCAAATCATGAGAAAATAAAAAGAGAATTACTTGACACATTGGAAAGAATGAACAAAAAAACAGAGCAAACTAGAATGCTATTTGGCCCTAAACAGAGAGTACACAGTGGCAGAATACTGGACCACTGTGACTGACCCAAACTTAAGGAAAGCTTTGACTATGTACAGACTCGGTGAGCATAGCCTTTCTATTGAGAAAGGCCGCCGTAGCAGACCTGGCCCTCAAGAGAAGACAGGCTATGTGCTCACTGACCACAAAATGAGGTGGAAACTGAGCTGCACTTCCTAACCTCCTGCCAAATGTATGATCATATTAAAGACACATATTTCCCTCAGATTGCACAGATCCACAAATAATTTGAAAACAAACCCAATTTTGATAAACTCCCATATCTACTGGGTGAAATACCACAGTGTTCCATCACAGCAGCAATATTTGTAGCCTGGCCTTTGTTTACTTCCCCAGAGTCAGATTAACTTGTGGATATCATTTTTATGTCTCTGTGTCGAGTATGCAGGAAGTTAGAGGTCGTTTTGATATCTCATTAAATATGTACATATTTGCATATCGTGCAAATAAATTTTTCTAGACACTGGGTGAAGTTAGCCTTAATAGTTTGGTTTAATTTTGCTAAGACACTCCAGGACCAGACTTGTCCAGAGCAGATTGTGGATAAATACTTTTTAAATCTATAAAATACTAAAGACATTTTGGGGGTATTTTTACAAATAAAATTGTATCTAGATTATTATTTTTTAAGACATATCAACAATTCCCTCTGGGCAAATCTGGAGAATATGTCTAAGGATAACCACACAAGATTGTATGAGTGCAGATGCTTCTGAAGCTGAGGAAAATGAGTTGGCGTGTGTGAAGTGTCTGACTTTTGGGAAATGGCAGTTAAAGACAAATACACTGAATTTAGACTACCAAACACCAAACTCCTATTTAGACCGAATCACCATGTCTTCAAAGTTAATAAATATAGTCCAGTTTGTAACACTCTCTATGAAATGGGCTTTCAAATTATGTGTAATTTAATGTAGTGAGATTTGAAATTATTGAGGTATATCCATTTTAATGTGGTTAAAATTCATTAAAATGTTGAGGGACCAAAATAATATTACTAGATCAAAATACCTACAAATCTCAAAATGGATAAGTAGATGCAAAAATGTAATTCAGCCTGTGGTGCCTGGCCTTAGCTACAGAAAATTATGTTACTGAGGGCATTTCCTTAGTGGGTTACGTCAGAATTCAGCATGTGGGAGAAGTCGGAACTCAGGGATGATAGACACATTTCCCACTAGTAATTACCAGTTGGATGGGGCATTCAAGAGGATTTTCCCCAGTTGTATGTGGTAAATAACATCTACATTTTACATTTTAGTCATTTAGCAGACGCTCTTATCCAGAGCGACTTACAGTTAGTTAGTGCATACTTGCATACTGTTCATACTTTTTTCGTACATCTATGAATGAAGGTTATGAACGCAGCATAAGAACAGCCCCTAGCTGTGGTATACAGTATTTAAGCAAAAATGCCAGAGGAGGTGTGGTATGTGGCCAATATACCACGGCTAAGGGCTGTTCTTATGCACAACGCAACTTGGAATACCTGGATACAGCCCTTAGCCGGGGTATATTGGCCATATACCACAAACCCTGAGGTGCCTTTTTCTCTCCAATTTCGTGATTACGATCTTGTCTCATCACTGCAACTCCCCAATGGGCTCGGGAGAAGCAAAAGTTGAGTCATGCGTCCTCCGAAACATAATCCGCCAAGCCGCGCTTCTTAATACCCGCTCACTTAACCCAGAAGCCAGATGCACCAATGTGTCACTAACCGTTCAACTGACGACTGAGGTCAGCCTGCAGGGGCCCAGCCCGCCGCTAGAGCGCGATGAGCCATGTAAAGACCGCCCACCCCCGGCTAAACCCTCCCCTAACCTGGACGACGCTGGGCCAATTGTGCGCAGCCCTATGGGACTCCAGGTCACGGCCGGGGTGCCTTACTTCTAATATAAACTGGTTACCAACATAATAAGAATACATTTTGCGTCCAGAACTTCTCCAGAACTGACTGTAGTAGTCTAGTAGAGACTCCTAAATCATGGGTGATGTGTTCTGTCTGGGAATCCTTGGGATTGGGAATAATAGTTTTGTATGATCAAGGAATTAATAAACTCTTGCAAAAAATTGTAATGTTGCATCCCTATCTCTCTCAAATCTGATTGTTGTAAGATATGCTACCCTCTGCTGTAAGAATACAGTAGTTGCATCGCAGTGTGTTGAATACATGATGAACAGTGGGGATCTGTTGAATGCTATAAAACATTTATTTAATATATAATACATGTTTGACCTACCCTGGGCTGCGTTCCGTATGTTTTTACGTTCTGGATTGTTCATTTGAACGGAAACGGTGCTGTACTGAACGACAAGTTGAAAAACGGGGAGGGGCTGGGTTTGGGTTGGGAACGCTGTCGGCATGGCCACTGGCCTATAAATACGTCACTCATTGCTTCAAGCCACACCTCGTCAGTACGCCACACCCACCAAACGGGAGCAAACGTACCTCAAAGTCTGTTCAATAACATTTTGGGGAATCGTGTCGTTCAGTACAAACCGTTTCGCAACGTAGCAAACGTTCAAGCGAACTGAACGCACCTCAGGCATTTTGAGATCTGACATGTCTGCAATCAGTCAGTCTGGAACAAGGCCATTCACTGCAAACACTAACACCTGCATTTAGCAATTAATTCGGCACAGGTGCTACCGGGGTCAATTAACCTCAGTGCCCTCTCAGAGGCTACAAGAGTAGTTGGCGTGCGGCGCAGTCTACTCTTGATTGATAGTGTGCAACCGAATAGACGGCTATTTTCAGGAGACAATGAACGGGGTAGCCCACAAACAGGACTCGGGTCCTCGACAACAGCTTTTCAACTGCAACCGTGCTGATTGTGGAGCGACGTTCACACGGGAGTGGCGTTTGAAAGAGCACGAGACCGTGCACACAGGAGCGGTAAATATGATATGGGGACATGGTTGATATTTGCGTGATAATGGGATTCAATGATGGTTCATGTGGCTGTAACCTCATTCCCGGGCTAATTGATTGTGGCGCGATAGTTCGGATGGTAAAGTTGGAGCCTCTTATGATTGGAGTCAAATATTACGATTGTGTAATCATTTATAACCCTATTCTTGTTTCTCAGCAACCTCTTCAATGCAAAGTGGCTGATTGTGGCCGTCGTTTCTCACGGAAATCTCACCTGAGACGCCACGGACATTGCCACACAGGGGTGAAAAATTTCAGGTAGGTTAATAATTTCAGTTTACATGTCATTGCATACCAATGGGTTAGGCTTTAGTTTGATAAACTTAATTCGCACTTATGTGTATATATATTTCTTCACCCAACAGATGTACCTTTGTGAATTGCACAGAGACTTTCTTCTACGCAGACAAGTTGAAGAGACACGTACATTATGCCCACGGAGAAAAGGACAAGTACTTTAAGGTTAGAGTCCACTAGATGTCACCAAATAACTGTTGCTATTTGGAGATTGTCCGCTTTCAACATATTTAGTCCCTTTTAATCGGAACCCCTTGGCCTGGCATGTGTACTTCATCAAATGGGTTCTTGAAAGTAATTTAAGAAACCATTTCCCTTTATTTACCGTCATTTCAATGTGCTGAATGTTCTTTTTACTTGCTTAATTGTCCCCATGTGCAGTGCAATTTCCCAAATTGCTTATTGACATTCAAGAAACGGAGAGTGTATAAATTACATTTGAAGGAGCATGGAATATCTCCTAATTTCAAGTAAGTCACCATCTTTAAATGGGCCTGTAGGCCTTCCAGTGAATACTGCACAAAGCCTAAACTGACGCGTAGTCTCTATATAAAATGTAAGTGTCTCAGTAGATTAACGGTTAAATGATTCTGGGTTTCTCCTCAGATGTTCAAAGAGAGGATGTGGCGTCACGTTTGACACTCATGTTGCTCGCAAAGCACATGAGAAGAAACATGCAGGTTTGTCCCTTTGCCTGTTGGTCAGGGTTATATTGCTGCACTGTCTTGCATCAATCAAAAGAAATCTCCCAATAATTTTGTATTACTACAAGCAGTTAACATTTTATTCTTAACCCAACGCTGCCCATACAGTTATGTGAAAAAGTAGGCACACTGCCTGGAAAGTTCTCTCTTTACCATCACATAAAATGGCTAAAATTAGAATTTTCAAATGATTAGAAAACCTTAAACTTAGGAGGGTCCAGCCTTTCATAAAGATAAGAAAATTGGTCTGGTTTGGTCTTAACCATATGGGTGTGTGGTAATACATCATTCAAAGATCAAAAGATTGATGCCCATGAGTCTGGGAGGGGTTACAAATCCTCAGTCCAAATATGTAAAAAAAAAAACTTTCCAGGGGGTGTACTTACTACTACACATTACTGTATATCTCCCACTCTGCAGGGTACCGCTGCACAAAGCCTGAATGCAATCATTTTGCGCAAACTTGGGGGAAAATGCACAAGCACATGGCTAAACACCCGGGTAAGCACCACCAAGCCCCCTTAATTTGTATTAACTAGTCAAGTCAGTTAAGAATAGTATTTTTTACAATGACTGCTTACCCCGGCCAAACTCTAGGCCAATTGTGCGCCGCCCTATGGTACGCCCAATCACAGCAGGTTGAGATACAGCCTGGAATCAAATCAGGGTGTCTGTAGTGACACCTTTAGCACGAGATGCAGTGCCTTAGACTGATGCGCAACCTGGGAGCCACTGGAGCCGTTACTGAATGTTTGAGATGAAAAACACGAATTACTGTACTAGTCCGGACCAACCTGCCTTTCCTCTCACAGAAAAACACTGTTCAGATATCATTGTATTCATATTTAGGATAATTCTGTTTTCCCTCCAGTCATCTACCACTTCTGTAAATGTCCTGCTAGTTGTAGTGAAACAGTGTTTGAGAAATAGCTTATGAGCTGATTAATAATGCAATTAGGGATCTTTATTTTATTTGGTAAGGAACATTCATGCCCTCTACTCTGCCACCAGCTGCCTGCTCATACCATCTGTTTTGGCTAATGAACAACTTGTTGGGCAGGAATCCAGTAGTGACATTTGCCTCTCTCCTGTCCCTGCAGCCACATTCACCTGTAAGCTGTGCCAGAAGGTGTTTAAGCGTGTGGACTCTCTGCGTAGACACAAGCGGACCCATGCCCTGCAGAAGCCTGTCCTGATGTGCCCCACCAGTGGCTGCAAGGCCTACTTCTCCACCACCTTCAACCTGCAGCATCACATCCGCAAGGCCCACCTACAGCTCCTCAAGTACCATTGCTACTTCCCTGACTGCCCCAGGACCTTTGCCATGCGGGTATGCAGTGTTACCCCTTGTTGTCCTGAGTTCAGTAGGAGTAAGAATGGTGGATCATAGTCAGGTCCTCCTGTTCAATATGATCTAAAAGGTGAAACTGATCCTTTATCAACACTCCTGAGACTTTCATGCTCTTTGAATAAGGGCCCTGGGGGGGCTGACTGGTGTCATGCTTTTGCCTGAGCTAACGCACCAGACTATAATCTTCAGTTTAGAATGCAATTAGTTAATCCGCTGTTTGCTAGGATTGGGGAAAAGTGACACCACTCTGGCCTCAGAGGGTGTTGCCCATCCCTGGTTTAGGGTTATCTATTGAACACACCTGTAGAATTCTGCCATAAGCTGCCACAGAACTCTCCTTCGGCCTGCTCTTTCTGACTTCCATTTGTCAGTGGTCTTACAAAGAAAACGCATCCGTAACTGTCTAGTCTTCTACACGGTGATGTGCAGTTGGCTTTCAATTACTACATGCAAAGCAGCCTCATGAATTTCTAAGCAGTCACTGAATGTCTTCTCAATGAACTACTAGGGACTTATTTTCCATCACCTCCCTGTGGACAGAATGGAGTTTGAATTCCAAGAAACATTTGTCCATCTATTGGACGGAGATGTTTGCCATTGTACTTGTACAGTATAAATGTTTAGAGTAGATGGATGTTCATACTTTGCTGGTGTCATGTTTATACTCAATCATTGTCATGACGAACATCTCTGTTCAATCTCACAGGAGAGCCTGAGCAGACACCTGGCTCACCATGACCCAGACGCCAGCCCTGAGAAGGTAAGCATGGTTTTAGTCACTATCCCCTGTGGGTAAGATGACGTGGTCTTGAGCCAACAGTGGGGCTATTGTTTGTGGTGTGCCAAATGTCTGGCTCTGGCCAGGTGACCATTGATCTGTATGTTCCCTGAACTATGTATTTGAACCAGTTGAAAGCAGAGTCCTTTAGATGTCTGGCAGATAAAAGGGGATCTATAGCAGCTTTGAGCATCATGGAGCTCGAGGGAGGGGTGGTGTTCACTCACAATGTCGGTCTTATCTCAATTTGTCCAGCTCTGGAGCCCATACAGCAACTGAAGTCCTAATACACAGGAGTCCGGTCTAGTGGGCAGTTTTAAAGTTAATGACCCTTCTGAGCAGTTGTAATGGTGAATTGTTCCGCTAGACACTTCATACCTCCGAACTCAATTTCTTTGTCGCGTCTTGTTTTTCTCTTTGTAGCAGAAGCGCAAGCGGCCCAAGAAGGCCTGGCAGAAGCGTCTAGAAGGCCACCACCAGCTGCCCCTGGTGGAGGAGGACCTGCGGCGCCTCTTCGCCTTACGCATGAGGGTGTCACGACGGGCAAAGGTGGAGGCTAACCTCTCTGGACTATTCAATGAGCGCAAGATCCCCCACTTTGTGGACTCTGAGGTCAACCTGCGTGACCTCTTCAGCATCAAGCCCCCTCACTCCCCCTGCCCTGCAGAGCCAGGCTCTGTGGATGTCACTGAGTCACTGTGATCAAGGGTTAAAGGTCAAATCAACTTGTAGCCTGAAAGTGCCATACAAAGTATTGATGTCTGACAGTACCATATTGAAGTGAAGTACCATTCCTCTTTTAGTTGATCTAAATTGTTTGAAATTCTGAATTATTTAATTTATGGTACAGATAAAGGTATTGTTGTATTGTTTTCCTGTATAAAAGCACTTGAGTTTTGTTTGGATCCTCTGGCTCACACAATAAAATATTCCTTTGAAGGCAAGTCATTGTCTTAATGTTTAGGGCAGGGGAAGATGGGACTCCCACAGCTTCTCTCCAACTAAATCTGTAATTACCTGTCAGGGTGATCAATTAGTCCTTAGTGTAAACACTGGATTTGGGTCTTGTCTCTATAGATCAGAGGGAGGTAATGACTCTGTTGCATTTTAATGATGCCAAGGAATGCAACCTGAACCAGTCAAGAACAGAAGCCATTTTTTATGTCAAAGTTTACAGACCTTGTGCCTTAACAGGTGTACAGGTTGACTTGCGTTTAAAGAAACTATCTTCCGTCACCCAGTAAATAGGAACTAAAGATCTGACCTATGAGTAAAGTCCCCAATCTTTTATTCTTCAAAGCGCAGGGCTCTGCTCGTGCACCAGGTCAACAACACTAGACTCTAATCCAAACCCCCAGGAGAAGAGGGAGAGCTGAGCTCTAGGGCAGTATAAAATCACTCTTGAAAGACTACGCATGAATTGAACCGTTAAGTCTGACCAGTGACAGATTGTATCACATTTCTTCCCATCTCTGCCCCTATATACCACTTACACTGAAGTGCTGTGTATATGGCTAGCTTTCCAGTGTTTCTTCCATCAGAACCATTTCTGACCACTTCAGCCTACTGTTAATTGCTAGTCTGCTGTATTGCTTCCAACCAAGTGCTTTCACTGTCATTAAGGCACAGTAAGTGTCTTCCTGAAGTTGTCCAATTAAGTTACTCTGAACAAAAATATTAACTTAACAATTTCAAAGATCTTACTGAGTTACAGTTAATATATGGAAACCTGCAGTGCCGGCTCTGGGCATAAGCGTTATAAGAGGCTGCTTAGGGCCCCCAGCTGCTAGCGCAATCAACCCTTCCTCCCCACCCAATTTGCTTAAAACCATATTTTTTATCTAGGAAAAATTTAGAGAATTACAGGAAATGTACAAATAAAATAACTACCATCAAGCGGGGGACCACAGTTTTTCCTGTGAGGTGGGTGGCCTGAACCAAATCAAGCTTTGGGCCCCCAAATAGCTAGGGCTGGCCCTAGAAATCGGTCAATTTAATTAACCATCAGGCCCTAATCTATAGATTTCACATGACTGGGAATACCGATGCATCTGTTCTCACAGCTTTAAAAAAAGTATTGTCACTCGATAAAATGCAATTGTCTGTAGCTTATGCCTACCCATACCATAACCCCACCTTCTGTTCACAATGTTGACATCAGGAAACTGCTATGACACCATACACTGTCTGCCATCTTTCCATACAGTTGAAACTGGGATTAATTTGTGAAGAAGACACTTCTCAAGACTGCCAGTGCCATCGAAGGTGAGTATTTTCCCACAGAAGTCGGTTACGACGCCCAACTGTAGTCAGGTCAAGACCCTGATGAGGACGATGCGCTTCCCTGAGACGGTTTCTGACAGTTTGTGCATAAATTCGTAGGTTGTGCAAACCCAGTTTCATCAGCTGTCTGGGTAGCTGGTCTCCGATGATTCCACAGGTTAAGAACCTGGATGTGGAGGTCCTGGGCTGGCATGTTTACATGTGATCTGCAGTTGTGAGGCGGGTTGGATGCACTGACAAATTCTCAAACAGGTGGCTTATGGTAGAGAAATGAACATTCAATTCTCTAGCAACAGCTCTGGTGGACATTTCTGCAGTCAGCATGCCAATTGCACACTCCCTCAACTTGAGATCTGTGGCGTTGTTACAAAACTGCACATTTTAGAGTGGCCTTTTGTCCTCAGCACAAGGTGGACCTGTGTAATGATAATGCTTTTTAATCAGCTTCTTGCAATCTTAATGCCACACCTCTCAGGTGGATGGATTATCTTGGCAAAGTAGAAATGCTCACTAACAGGGACGTAAATAAATTTGTGCACAATTTGAACGCTTTTTGTGCGTTTGGAAAATCTCTGGGATCTTTTATTTCAGCTCATGTAACATGGGACCAACACTTTACATGTTGTGTTTATATATATATATATATATTTTTTCAGTGTAATTTTACTTTTCCATTTCATGCCCACTGAACAATTTAGGGCTCTATTCATTCCGCAATATGGACTGAGTGCAGAAAGACAAACTTGTAACCATACACTTACAGTATACACAATCATACACATTAAGTAACATGTACTTTATACAAAATTAATGGATGGCACGCAGATCCTCTTTTACACACTGGTGGCATACCATCATATTCCAAGGTGTCTAGTTGTCCAAGGCCTGTGTTGTAGTGTACCATCATATTCCAAGTCCTGTGTTGTGGCTGTAACATGACTTGGTCTAGTTTGACGTTTCAAAGCCTTTGCTAAGCCCCCTTCCAGCCTGTCAGTTGAGCTCTATTGGTGGCATTACTTTTGATGTGTTTTTCTGCTGCTGCTGTGCTCATTCTCCAGGGCTCCTCCTCCCGCCTCAGGCCATGTATTGGTCTTATTGTTTTCTTGTATAAAAGCACTTGAGTTTTGTTTGTATCCTCTGGCTGACCAGAGCTGACCCAATAATAAAGAACGGCAAGTCATTTTCTTAATGTTTAGGGCAGAGGAAGATGGGACCTAGTTTCTCTCCAACTAAATCAGTAATGACCTGTCAGGGTGATCAATTACCCTGCATTAGTCCTTAGTGTAAACACTGGAGTTGGGTCCTGTCTCTATAGATCAGAGGGAGGTAATGACTCCGTTGCATTTTAAGATAGATAGATAGATAGATAGATAGATAGATAGATAGATAGATAGGTACTTTATTGATCCCCCGGGGGGGAAATTTCATTGTCAAGCAGCTACAACAAAACACAGGGCAGGTGCAAAATGCCACAACGAAAGTACACAAAAGACAGATACACGGTACATGATACATAGAGCGGCAGTATGAAAAAGTATTGAAATACAAGATATCTGGAGTGCAAAAAAATAAAAGCTATAAAAGAGACATTGCATAGTATGGGTGGATGGCTGTACAATGTACACTATACATTGGTGGATGTTGGATGGTTAACTATACTATACAGGTCGATGGCAGAGAAATACTTCAGTAGCTAAAAATGCGTATGATATGAGCGAGGGTAATAATAGTTTACTTAATAGACAGACTGGGTAAATGAACAGGTAAGTGAACATTTTGCATGGTTAAATTAGCTGTACAGTTAGGTATACAGTTATATTTACAGATAAGTGAATACTTGCGTGGTTACACAAACTGTACAGGTAAATGACAGGAAGAGATACTTTAATAGCTAAATGTGTGTATGATATCATTTGGGGTAATAATAGTAATTCCCTTAAAATACAGTCCATAGTGCGCAGGGTTTAATTACAGACAACTGCACGTATTGCACATTCGATATACTAAAAGCAATGAGAAAAGGTGCAACTGGCAGGATACTAATATGCATTCCTGAGTGAATGCCTACGTAAGTTAAGTCCAATAATTACTTACAATATTGCATGTGATATGATATAACAACTGTACATGAGTATGTATATACAGACCTGTATGAATAAATGATGCCAAGGAATGCAACCTGAACCAGTCAAGAACAGGAGAAGCCATTTTGTGTAATGTCAAAGTTTACAGACGTAGTGCCATAACAGGTGTGCAGGTTGACTTGCATTGAAATGAACTTTTCCTTCCAACACCCATTAAATATGAACTAAAGATCTGACCTACTGTATGAGCAACAAGTCCCCCATCTTTGATTCTTCAAAGCCAGGGCTCTGCTCAGGAACCAGCTCCACATCAACAGTGTTGGTCCCATGTTTCATGAGCTGAAATACATTTTCCATTTTTTGCACAAATTTGTTTACATCCCTGTTAGTGAGCATTTCTCCTTTGTAAAGATAATCCATCCATCTGGACAGTTGTAGCATATCAAGAAGCTGATTAAACAGCATGATCATTACACAGGTGCACCTTGTGCTGGGGACAGTAAAGGCCCACTAAAATGTGCAGTTTTGTCACACAACACAATGCCACAGATGTCTCAAGTTTTGAGGAAGCGTGCAATTGGCATGCTGACTGCAGGAATGTCCACTTGAGCTGTTGCCAGATAATTGAATGTTAATTTCTCTACCATGAGCAGCCTCCAACGTTTTAGAGAATTTGGCAGGGAATCCTCCGGCCTCACAACCAGCAACCACGTGTAACCACGCCAGACCAGGACCTCCACATCTGGCTTCTTCATCTGTGGGATCATCTGAGACTAGCCACTCGGACAGCTGATGAAACTGTGGGTTTGCAAAACCAACATATTTTTTCACAAACTGTCAGAAACCGTCTCAGGGAAGCTCATCTGCGTACTTGTCGTCCTCACCAGGGTCTTGACCTGACTGCAGTTCAGCGTCGTAACCAACTTCAGCGGGCAAATGTTCACCTTTGATGGCCTCTGGCACACTAGACAAGTGGGCTTTTCACAGATTAATCCTAGTTTCAACAGTACCAGGCAGATGGCAGACAGCATAGATGGCAGACAGCGTGTATGGTGTCGTGTGGGCAAGCGGTTTGCTGATGTCAATGTTGTGAACAGAGTGCCCCATGGTGGCGGTATGAGCAGACATAAGCTAAGGACAATGAACACTATTTTATTTTATCAATGGCAATTTGAATGCACAGAGATATCGTGATGAGATCCATTGTCATGCCATTAATCCACCACCATCACCTCTTGTTTCAGCATGATATGGCATGGCCACATGTTGCAAGGATCTGTACACAATTTCTGGAAGCTGAAACTTTCCCAGTTCTTCCATGACCTGCATACTCACCAGACATGTCACCCATTGAGCATGTTTGGGATGCTCTTGGATTGACATGTACGACAGTGTGTACCAGTTCCCGCCAATATCCAGCAACTTTGCACAGCCATTGAAGAGGAGTGGGACAACATTCCACAGGCCACAATCAACAGCTGCATGAGGCAAATGGAGGTCACACCAGATACTAGTATCTGTGATAAACAGATGCATATCTGTATTCCCAGTCATGTGAATCCATAGATTTGGGCCTAATGCACCTTGGGCCTATGAACTCTAACTCAGTAAAATCTTTGAAATTGTTGCGTGTTGCATTTATATTTATGTTCAGTGTATTTTTGTTCAGTATATTTTAAACAGTAAGCTTTTCTCTGTTGCCCCAGGCTGTGGCACATGCTGTTTTCCACTAGCGTCATCGTATTGGCACAGCAACATAATCTCCCATGAGAATAAGACTAGCCAAGCTTTGTTTCAAGCACAGGACACGGCTGGCTGGTTTGACCTGCACGTTTGGGTTTGTAGCTCTGACAAGATCAACAGTGCAGATCAGAATCACACACGCTGTTAGTTGCAGCCAGCCCTTCTCCCATCAGACCAGGCTGAAATGCCACACTAATTATCCCAGCCAGTCATGACCTTTAAAATAACATGCTGGACTTCACTACTTCCCTATTTACCTCACACAGTGTATTGGAGGCACAGAGCTGTATACTCTGCTCTGGATCCATCTCAGCAGGGAATAATAGAACGGTGGGATCAGGGGGATTCTTATTCCCGAATTCCTTATTGATGATTTGATTGTCTCCCTGCCAATTGCAGTTTTGCCGATATATGGATTGAAATTAATTGCATTGAATAACTAAGTGGTGGAGTGGAGATTGGAGCAATTTGTCATGGAGACCCCACACATGGGAAAGCATAAGCAGTGCTGTTTTTGTATGAGATGTAGAGAGAGAAACAGACAGACACAGTAGATGGAAGGAGCTGAATCCTGATTTGTGGTCAGCTCAGTATATTGAATGAATTGTTGCTGGCTTGTCATCATGGTTCTATCCCTCTTTGATTGGGTTATCTGGTGCCACTAGGACTGACCTGAGAGCTGTAACAGAGTTGAGGAAGCGAGAGTGATTTTGGGGGTAGCCTATAGTCAAATCCTCAATCTTCTTTGCTCAACAACACCAAACAGGTCATATACAGTGGGGAGAACAAGTATTTGATACACTGCCGATTTTGCAGGTTTTCCTACTTACTAAGCATATAGAGGTCTGTAATTTTTATCATAGGTACACTTCAACTGTGAGAGACGGAATCTAAAACAAAAATCCAGAAAATCACATTGTATGATTTGCATTTTATTGCATGACATAAGTATTTGATCACCTACCAACCAGTAAGAATTCTGGCTCTCACAGACCTGTTAGTTTTTCTTTAAGAAGCCCTCCTGTTCTCCACTCATTACCTGTATTAACTGCACCTGTTTGAACTCGTTGTCTGTATAAAAGACACATGTCCACACACTCAATCAAACAGACTCCAACCTCTCCACAATGGCCAAGACCAGAGAGCTGTGTAAAGACATCAGGGATAAAATTGTAGACCTGCACAAGGCTGGGATGGGCTACAGGACAATAGGCAAGCAGCTTGGTGAGAAGGCAACAACTGTTGGCGCAATTATTAGAAAATGGAAGAAGTTCAAGATGACGGTCAATCTCCCTCGGTCTGGGGCACCATGCAAGATCTCACCTCGTGGGGCATCAATGATCATGAGGATTTTGAGGGATCAGCCCAGAACTACACGGCAGGACCTGGTCAATGACCTGAAGAGAGCTGGGACCACAGTCTCAAAGAAAACCATTAGTAACACACTACGCCGTCATGGATTAAAATCCTGCAGCTCACGCAAAGTCCCCCTGCTCAAGCCAGCGTATGTCCAGGCCCGTCTGAAGTTTGCCAATGACCATCTGGATGATCCAGAGGAGGAATGGGAGAAGGTCATGTGGTCTGATGAGACAAAAATAGAGCTTTTTGGTCTAAACTCCACTCGCCGTGTTTGGAGGAAGAAGAAGGATGTGTACAACCCCAAGAACACCGTCCCAACAGTGAAGCATGGAGGTGGAAACATCATTCTTTGGGGATGCTTTTCTGCAAAGGGGACAGGATGACTGCACCGTATTGAGGGGAGGATGGATGGGGCCAAGTATCGCGAGATCTTGGCCAACAACCTCCTTCCCTCAGTAAGAGCATTGAAGATGGGTCGTGGCTGGGTCTTCCAGCATGACAACGACCCAAAACACACAGCCAGGGCAATTAAGGAGTGGCTCCGTAAGAAGCATCTCAAGGTCCTGGAGTGGCCTAGCCAGTCTCCAGACCTGAACCCAATAGAAAATCTTTGGAGGGAGCTGAAAGTCTGTATTGCCCAGCGACAGCCCCGAAACCTGAAGGATCTGTATGGAGGAGTGGGCCAAAATCCCTGCTGCAGTGTGTGCAAACCTGGTCAAGAACTACAGGAAACGTATGATCTCTGTAATTGCAAACAAAGGTTTCTGTACCAAATATTAAGTTCTGCTTTTCTGATGTATCATATACTTATGTCATGCAATAAAATGCAAATTAATTATTTAAAAATCATACAATGTGATTTTCTGGATTTTTGTGAGTGATTCCGTCACTCACAGTTGAAGAGTACCTATGATAAAAATTACAGACTTCTACATGCTTTGTAAGTAGGAAAACCTGCAAAATCGTCAGTGTATCAAATACTTGTTCTCCCCACTGTACATTATGTAACTACACTCTACTGAACCAGCTATTCACTGCAGTAGTGGAGCAGCACTATTATATGATGTGAATGTTTAAGTAACTTTGTCCCACATCCTACTGTCTCTGTTGGAGGTTGATTAAGGAGAAATAGGACAATAAGAGGAGGGTTACGGTTGAGCCAAGCATTCATTTGGAGAACCCTGTGAAACGGACGGCGACTTAAAGTGAAGTAGGTTAGCCGTCAGTCCTCCACACCCTGATTTAGCCCTCCTTCGAGAATAGATGACCCACAACTGTGAGAGACCTCTTCTCCCTCTCCCTTTCTCCCTCTCTCCCTCCATCCCTGGCCCAGTTTGAGAATATAGCAGCTGTAGCTGTCGTGAGCAATAACACGCTCCCTAACTAGAACCCAGCTTTAGTACTATTTAGACCGTAAGGATTACAAGAAGTATCCTACTTAGTTCCCCATGCATTACGATGTTGTCGTAATGTATATACCATAATGGAAATGTCGATTGCCTGGGAATGAAGATGCATTCCTGGAAATGTAAAGTATAGATTGATTTATATTATTATTTATATTATTTATATATATTATTACTTGACACACACCACACACACACATCCACTGTTTGTTTGCTGTTGCCAGTGTCTTCGGTTTGTGTTGTCCGTTTTGTTTTCCCCACATGAGGCCTTCTGCCTCTTGCCAGGCAGTCAATGTAAATAACAATTTGTTCTTAATTGACTTGCCTGGTTGAAGCGGCAATCAGCAGTAGAAACAATAACAAAGCAGACTCCCCACCCGTTTCGCTAAAAAGCTGAGGGATGGGGCTGGATGAATGTAATCACTCTCAAATTCATAGACAGAGCTATGGATGCAAGGACTTACTTAAATTTGTAACATTTTTTGAGGCTATATAATGTTTGTTTTTTCTGGTTTTGACAGGGTACAACAGTTGAACTAAGCTCCATGAGGCATTTCTAAGTTATATTCTTCAAGAATCAATGGGTACATTTAATTCAGATCTCCAAAAATGGATGACACAACTGCAGATTGCTCGTTTAAATAAAGGAAAATATATAATATATATACAGTACCAGTCAAAAGTTTGGACACACCTACTCATTCAAAATGTTTCCCTCTGCGGTCCAACTCATCCCATACCATCTCAATTGGGTTGAGGTCGGGTGATTGTGGAGGCCAGGTCATCTGATGCAGCACTCCATCACTCTCTTTCTTGGTCAAATAGCCCTTGCACAGCCTGGAGTTGTGCTTTGGTCATTGTCCTTTTGGAAAAAACATTATAGTCCCACTAAGTGCAAACCAGAAGGGATGGCGTATCGCTGCAGAATGCTGTGGTAGCCATGCTGGTTAAATGTGCCTTGAATTCTAAATAAATCACTGACAGTGTCACCAGCAAAGCATCCCCAAACCATCACATCTCCTCCTCCATGCTTCACAGTGGGAACCACACATGCAGAGATCATCAGTTCACCTACTCTGCGTCTCACAAAGACATGATGGTTGGAACCAAAAATGTCAAATTTGGACTCATCAGACCAAAAGACAGATTTCCACCAGTCTAATGTCCATTGCTCGTATTTCTTGGCCCAAGCAAGTCTCTTCTTATTATTGGTGTCCTTTAGTAGTGGTTTCTTTGAGGCAATTCAACCATGAAGGCCTGATTCACACAGTCTCCTCTGAACAGTTGATGTTGAGATGTGTCTGTTACTTGAATTCTGCAATCTGAGGTGCAGTTAACTCTAATGAACTTATCCTCTCCAGCAGAGGTAACTCTGGGTCTTCCTTTGGCGGTCTTTCCTGTGGTGATCCTCATGAGAGCTAGCTTCATCATAGCACTTGATGCTTTTTGCGACTGCACTTGAAGAAACTTGAAAAGTTCTTGAAATTTTCCAGATTGACTAACCTCCATGTCTTAAAGTAATAATGGACTGTTGTTTCTCTTTGCTTATTTGAACCTTTCTTGCCATAATATGGACTTGGTCTTTTACCATATAGGATTATCTTCTGTATACCAACCCTACCTTGTCACAACACAACTAATTGGCTCAAATGCATTAAGAAGGATTGAAATTCCACAAATTAACTTTTAACAATGCACACCTGTTAATTGAAATGCATTCCAGGAGACTACCTCATGAAACTGGTTAAGAGAATGGTTACTACACGATTTTGGTTACTACATGATTCCATATGTGTTATTTCATAGTTTTGATGTATTCACTATTATTCTACAATGTAGAAAATAGTAAAAATAATGAAAAACCTTTGGATGAGTAGGTGTGTCCAAACTTTTGACTGGTACTGTATATATACAGTATATATATATATATATATATATATATATATATATATATATATATATATATATACAGTGGGGAGAACAAGTATTTGATACACTGCCGATTTTGCAGGTTTTCCCACTTACAAAGCATGTAGAAGTCTGTAATTTTTATCATAGGTACTCTTCAACTGTGAGTGACGGAATCTAAAACAAAAATCCAGAAAATCACATTGTCTGATTTTTAAGTAATTAATTTGCATTTTATTGCATGACATAAGTATTTGATACATCAGAAAAGCAGAACTTAATAGTTGGTACAGAAACCTTTGTTTGCAATTACAGAGATCATACGTTTCCTGTAGTTCTTGACCAGGTTTTCACACACTGCAGCAGGGATTTTGGCCCCCTCCTCCATACAGATCCTTCAGGTTTCGGGGCTGTCGCTGGGCAATACGGACTTTCAGCTCCCTCCAAAGATTTTCTATTGGGTTCAGGTCTGGAGACTGGCTAGGCCACTCCAGGACCTTGAGATGCTTCTTACGGAGCCACTCCTTAGTTCCCCTGGCTGTGTGTTTCGGGTCGGTGTCATGCTGGAAGACCCATCCATGACCCATCTTCAATGCTCTTACTGAGGGAAGGAGGTTGTTGGCCAAGATCTCGCGATACATGGCCCCATTCATCCTCCCCTCAATACGGTGCAGTCGTCCTGTCCCCTTTGCAGAAAAGCATCCCCAAATAATGATGTTTCCACCTCCATGCTTCACGGTTGGGATGGTGTTCTTGGGGTTGTACTCATCCTTCTTCTTCCTCCAAACACGGCGAGTGGAGTTTAGACCAAAAAGCTCTATTTTTGTCTCATCAGACCACATGACCTTCTCCCATTCCTCCTCTGGATCATCCAGATGGTCATTGGCAAACTTCAGACGGGCCTGGACATGCGCTGGCTTGAGCAGGGGGACCTTGCGTGCGCTGCAGGATTTTAATCCATGACGGCGTAGTGTGTTACTAATGGTTTTCTTTGAGACTGTGGTCCCAGCTCTCTTCAGGTCATTGACCAGGTCCTGCCGTGTAGTTCTGGGCTGATCCCTCACCTTCCTCATGATCATTGATGCCCCACGAGGTGAGATCTTGCATGGTGCCCCAGACCGAGGGAGATTGACCGTCATCTTGAACTTCTTCCATTTTCTAATAATTGCGCCAACAGTTGTTGCCTTCTCACCAAGCTGCTTGCCTATTGTCCTGTAGCCCATCCCAGCCTTGTGCAGGTCTACAATTTTATCCCTGATGTCCTTACACAGCTCTCTGGTCTTGGCCATTGTGGAGAGGTTGGTGTCAGTTTGATAGAGTGTGTGGACAGGTGTCTTTTATACAGGTAACAAGTTCAAACAGGTGCAGTTAATACAGGTTATGAGTGGAGAACAGGAGGGCTTCTTAAAGAAAAACTAACAGGTCTGTGAGAGCCGGAATTCTTACTGGTTGGTAGGTGATCAAATACTTATGTCATGCAATAAAATGCAAATTAATTATTTAAAAATCATACAATGTGATTTTCTGGATTTTTGTTTTAGATTCCGTCTCTCACAGTTGAAGTGTACCTATGATCAAAATTACAGACCTCTACATGCTTTGTAAGTATGAAAACCTGCAAAATCGGCAGTGTATCAAATACTTGTTCTCCCCACTGTATATATTAGACTTCAGGAGTGTTATTATCTTTTACTTATATAGTACATTTCCTCTCTCCTTATCTCTAGTTCATTATGGTGAGTGATTAGAGAGACAAAACAAGCAGTGGCCCGTCTCTCTCTCTCTCTCTCTCTCTCTCTCTCTCTCTCTCTCTCTCTCTCAATTCCAATTTAAGGGTTTTATTGGCATGGGAAACATGTTTACATTGCCAAAGCAAGTGCAATAGATAATAAACAAAAGTAAAATAAACAATAAAAAATGTACAGTAATCATTACACTCACAAAGGTTCCAAATTAATAAAGACATTTCAAATGTCACATTATGTTTATATAAAGTGTTATAATGATGTGCAAATAGTTAAAGTACAAAAAGGAAAATAAATAAACGAAAAATATATAGGTTGTATTTACAATAGTGTTTGATCTTCACTGGTTGCCCTTTACTTGTGGCAACAGGTCACAAATCTTACTGCTGCAATTGCACACTGTGGTATTTCACCCAATAGAGCTCTCTCGCTCTTTTTCTCTCTCTCTCTCTCTCTCTCTCTCTCTCTCTCTCTCTCTCTCTCTCTCTCTCTCTCTCTCTCTCTCTCTCTCTCTCTCTCTCTCTCTCTCTCTCTCTCCCTCTCTCTCTCTCTCTCTCTCTCTCTCTAGTTTAATGCAAATATATTCCATCTCTATCCATCTTGTGAGATGGCTCTACGAGCAGAGGGAGACTATGAGGATAGTATATACAGTATATAATGTATATATATATATATTAGATTGTCTGGTGAATTGTGTGGTGTTGCCACTTCAGTTCACAGCACAGGTCAGAAATCTTGGCCATTGTGGAGAGGTTGGAGTCTGTTTGATAGAGTGTGTGGACAGGTGTCTTTTATACAGGTAACAAGTTCAAACAGGTGCAGTTAATTCAGGTAATGAGTGGAGAACAGGAGGGCTTCTTAAAGAAAAACTAACAGGTCTGTGAGAGACGGAATTCTTACTGGTTGGTAGGTGATCAAATACTTATGTCATGCAATAAAATGGAAATTAATTATTAAAAAATCATACAATGTGATTTTCTGGATTTTTGTTTTAGATTCCGTCTCTCACAGTTGAAGTGTACCTATGATCAAAATTACAGACCTCTACATGCTTTGTAAGTATGAAAACCTGCAAAATCGGCAGTGTATCAAATACTTGTTCTCCCCACTGTATATATTAGACTTCAGGAGTGTTATTATCTTTTACTTATATAGTACATTTCCTCTCTCCTTATCTCTAGTTCATTATGGTGAGTGATTAGAGAGACAAAACAAGCAGTGCCCCGTCTCTCTCTCTCTCTCTCTCTCTCTCTCTCTCTCTCTCTCTCTCTCTCTCAATTCCAATTTAAGGGTTTTATTGGCATGGGAAACATGTTTACATTGCCAAAGCAAGTGCAATAGATAATAAACAAAAGTAAAATAAACAATAAAAAATGTACAGTAATCATTACACTCACAAAGGTTCCAAATTAATAAAGACATTTCAAATGTCACATTATGTTTATATAAAGTGTTATAATGATGTGCAAATAGTTAAAGTACAAAAAGGAAAATAAATAAACGAAAAATATATAGGTTGTATTTACAATAGTGTTTGATCTTCACTGGTTGCCCTTTACTTGTGGCAACAGGTCACAAATCTTACTGCTGCAATTGCACACTGTGGTATTTCACCCAATAGAGCTCTCTCGCTCTTTCTCTCTCTCTCTCTCTCTCTCTCTCTCTCTCTCTCTCTCTCTCTATCTCTCTCTCTCTAGTTTAATGCAAATATATTCCATCTCTATCCATCTTGTGAGATGGCTCTACGAGCAGAGGGAGACTATGAGGATAGTATATACAGTATATAATGTATATATATATATATATTAGATTGTCTGGTGAATCTCCGTTGCACGCCCGGTCCGGTCCGGACCCCGGCGCGGTGGTTCCCCCCTCAGTACTCCCGCCATTCACCAAGTCCTGTCTGGACCCTGGTGCGGGAGCCCTCGACCCTGGAGAGGGGCTGACAACCGGCCCCGGACTGGGCACCGGTGGAGCGGACTGCTCCGTCACTGGAGCGACGTAGACGACCGGCCCCGGACTGGGCACCGGTGGAGCGGACTGCTCCGTCAATGGAGCGACGTAGACGACCGGCCCCGGACTGGGCACCGGTGGAGCGGACTGCTCCGGCACTGGAGCGACGCAGACGACCGGCCCCGGACTGGGCACCGGTGGAGCGGACTGCTCCGTCAATGGAGCGACGTAGACGACCGGCCCCGGACTGGGCACCGGTGGAGCGGACTGCTCCGGCACTGGAGCGACGCAGACGACCGGCCCTGGACTGGGCACCGGTGGAGGAGGCTCCAGGCCTTGAGCTGTGGCTGGAGGCTCCGGGCTGCTGACCTTCGCTGGAGGTGGCGGAACGCTGACCTTCGCTGGAGGTGGCGGGGCGCTGACCTTCGCTGGAGGTGGCGGGGCGCTGACCTTCGCTGGAGGTGGTGGGGCGCTGACCTTCGCTGGAGGTGGCGGGGCGCTGACCTTCGCTGGAGGTGGCGGGGCGCTGACCTTCGCTGGAGGTGGCGTGGCGCTGACCTTCGCTGGAGGTGGCGTGGCGCTGACCTTCGCTGGAGGCCTCGGGCTGCTGACCTTCGCTGGAGGCCTCGGGCTGCTGACCTTCACTGGAGGCCTCGGGCTGCTGACCTTCACTGGAGGCCTCGGGCTGCTGACCTTCACTGGAGGCCTCGGGCTGCTGACCTTCACTGGAGGCCTCGGGCTGCTGACCCTCACTGGAGGCCTCAGACTGCTGACCCTCACTGGAGGCCTCGGGCTGCTGACCTTCACTGGAGGCCTCGGGCTGCTGACCTTCACTGGAGGCCTCGGGCTGCTGACCTTCACTGGAGGCCTCGGGCTGCTGACCTTCACTGGAGGCCTCGGGCTGCTGACCTTCACTGGAGGTCTCGGGCTGCTGACCTTCACAGGAGACCTCAGGCTGCTGACCGTCACAGGAGGCCTCGGGCTGCTGACCGTCACAGGAGGCCTCGGGCTGCTGACCTTCTCCGGAGACCTCAGGCTGGATGCCGTGCCCACCCTGGGCACCGACGCAGAGGTGGTCTTCAGCCCTGCAGCTGGTCTGGCTGTCGGCCCCAGACTGGGCACCGACACGCTATGGAGCTCCTGCTCCACAGCGGGACTGAACGTCGTGCCCACCCTGGGCACCGACACAGAGATGGTTTCCAGCCCTCTGGTGTGGCTGGCTGTCGGCCCCAGACTGGGCACCGACGTGCTATGGAGCTCCAGCTCCACAGCGGGACTGAACGTCGTGCCCACCCTGGGCACCGACGCAGAGATGGTTTCCAGCCCTGTGGTTGGGCTGGCTGTCGGCCCCAGACTGGGCACCGACGCGCTATGGAGCTCCTGCTCCACAGCGGGACTGAACGTCGTGCCCACCCTGGGCACCGACGCAGAGATGGTTTCCAGCCCTCTGGTTGGGCTGGCTGTCGGCCCCAGACTGGGCACCGACGCGCTATGGAGCTCCTGCTCCACAGCGGGGCTGAACGTCGTGCCCACCCTGGGCACCGACGCAGAGAGGGTTTCCAGCCCTGTGGTTGGGCTGGCTGTCGGCCCCAGACTGGGCACCGACGCGTTATGGAGCTCCTGCTCCACAGCGGGGCTGAACGTCGTGCCCACTCTGGGCACCGACGCAGAGATGGTCTCTAACCACAGAGCTGTGCTGTCGACCCTCGCTGTAGGCTCCGTGTGAGGAGTAGGCACGGGGCGTACAGGACTGGGGAAACGCACCAGTGATCTGATGCGAGGCGCTGGCACGGGTCGCACCGGGCTGGGGAAACGCACCGTTGGGTTGGTGCGTTTTGCTGGCACGGGTCGCGCCGGGCTGGGAAAACGCACCGTTGGTCTGGTGCGCGTAGCAGGCGCGGGCCGTACCGGGCTGGGGAAACGCACCGTTCGGTTGGTGCGTTTTGCTGGTACGGGTCGCGCCGGGCTGGGGAAACGCACCGTTTGGCTGGTGCGCGGAGCAGGCGCGGGCCGTACCGGGCTGGGGAAACGCACCGTTGGCTGGGTGCGTTTAGCTGGTACGGGTCGCACCGGGCTAGTGTTGCGCACCGATGGTTTGGTGCGCTGAGTCGGTCTCCTCCTCCTCCGACTCTGGACCGGCGCTGGAGGCACCGGACTGGGAACTGGCGCTGGAGCACGACTGTCCCTGTCGTGCCTACTCCACCGCCAATCCCCATCCTGTGAGGGTTCTTCCGGGAACCCCCACGAGTGAGGGAACAGAAGCACATCGTCGTCGTCTTCCTCCGACTCCTCTCTGTACTCCTGCTCCCACGGCTGTAGGGGCTCCTCCTGGAACCCCCACGAGTGCAGTGGTCGGGGCTCTTCTCCCTCGATCCCCGACCACCCCCATAGCCCCCCCCCAAAATCCGTTTGAGGGGTTTTCTGGGCTCCAGGCTGGTCCTCAACTCTAGCCCGGTGACGTGTCCTCCGTCTCCGGCGCCTCGGCTGCTCCGGACCCCAGCCTTCCTCCACCGAGCGATAATAAGAGTGTTCCTCCTCGGTAATTTTCCCCATACCGAGGAGGATATCTCCTAACGTTATTCCCCGTTGCGTCCCAGGGTGGTGGATCATTCTGTCACGGTGCGTAGTATTAATGGGACGGTATACGGAGCGCTGGTGCAGTGTCATCCTTTTTATTGAAAATGAGATGTCCTCACGAAGCATTTACAATTAAAAAGGAGAGTGACTACAGAAACAAAACACGGTGACTTACTTGGATGCTGGCTGTGGTGGCTGTGTGTGGAGTCTAAATACTATCCCCAATCAGTGACAACGCTATACAGCTGTCTCTGATTGGGGATGATAATCTTCCTAATAGTGTGTGAGAGCTTGGTTGTGTGCCTCTCTCCTCCCCTAGGTGGGAGTAAGAGGCCTTACCACAACCAAGCCCTCACATTGTAAGTATGAAAACCTGCAAAATCGGCAGTGTATCAAATACTTGTTCTCCCCACTGTATATATATATATGGTGGTGGATTTTCAGGAATTGCTTTTAATGATCCATATGTTTAAGAAAAGTTGGAACTTCTGTTGTGATACTTCTGTCACATGTCATGATGCTCAGTGACGACTGTTCAGAAAAAATCCCTCATATCAACAATCAACAAGCTATAAAAGACAGTGATGTAAATGCAAACCAATGGAGAGTCAGAGTAGCAGACGCTTCATGTTGGCATTCAGATTCAATATAAACCCTACTTCCTTCCTGTTTGTGAAATTGGCTTAGATGATTGGATATCTAGGCAGGGGGGCTGGGTTCCTAGGAAACAGGAGCCAGCAGCACAGCAGTGGTCAGGACACTGAAAGACACCAAAAAGGGGGCAGAGGTGCAGGGTGATGGTTTACTGGGGAACAGCCACTCATTTCACTTGGATGAGTAAATAGTGAATTTGAAAAAACATCATGTCCCAGTACAATATTATTGATTAAGTTGTTTTTGTCTTCTCTCACTCACAACTCACTTCCATTTTCTGACGTCACTTTCCTGTTTTGGTGTGTTTGATTTTCAGTGGTTGTCTAGTGGCTCTGGGTCCTGGATGGTGCTCACATTGTTCAGCTGTATTCCTGTTAAAATAAACAAACTCTCCTTGGCTCTCTGTCTCTGTCTCTGTCTCTCTGTCTCTGTCTCTGTCTCTGTCTCTGTCTCTCTCTCTGTCTCTCTGTCTCTGTCCCTGTCTCTGTCTCTCTCTCTCTCTCTCTCTCTCTCTCTCTCTCTGTCTCTCTCTCTCTCTCTCTCTCTCTCTCTCTCTCTCTCTCTCTCTCTCTCTCTCTCTCTCTCTCACTCTCTCTCTTTCCCACTCTCTGTCTACACTATCTTTCTCTCTCTGTCTTCCTCACCCTGTCTCCTCATTTACTTCTGCCAAGGTCATAGTAAGGGCAGTAACTTGTCAATCTCTCCTCCTCTTTCCTCTCCTCTCACATCACATCTTATACTAACTGTCACAGCCTTGTCTCTGCCCCTCTCTCTCCTTACATATGTTGCCAATATTTCTCTACTTGCTTTCTCTGTTTGTGTATCCTCTTTTCATCCCCCTTTAAGTACTGTCAAATGCTTCATAAATACATGAAAAGGGCATACATCTCAGTCCCCCCCCCTCTCTCCTGCTCTCTCCCTCTCTCTCTCCCTCTCTCTCTCTCTCTCTCTCTCTCTCTCTCTCTGCCTCTCTGTCTCTGTCTCTGTCTCTCTCGCTCACTCAATTAAATTCAATTCAAGAGGCTTTATTGGCATGGGAAACATATGTTAACATTACCAAAGCAAGTGAAGTAGATAATAAACAAAAGTGAAATAAAAAATAAAAATTAACAGTAAACATTACACTCACAGAAGTTCCAAAAGAATAAAGACATTTCAAATGTCATATTATGTATATATACATTGTTGTATCGATGTGCAAATCGTTAAAGTGTAAAAGGGAAAATAAATAAACATGGGGTTGTATTTACAATGGTGTTTGTTCTTCACTGGTTGCAGCTGTGATGACACTGTGGTATTTCACCCAGTAGATAAAAAAATTGGATTTGTTTTCAAATTCTTTGTGGATCTGTGTAATCTGAGAGAAATATGTGTCTCTAATATGGTCATACACTTGGCAGGAGGTTAGGAAGTGCAGCTCAGTTTCCACCTCATTTTGTGGGCAGTGTGCACATAGCCTGTCTTCTCTTGATAGCCAGATCTGCCTACGGCAGCCTTTCTCAATAGCAAGGCTATGCTCACTGAGTCTGTACATAGTCAAAGCTTTCCTTAAGTTTGGTTCAGTCACAGTGGTCAGGTATTCTGCCACTGTGTACTCTCTGTTTAGGAACAAATAGCATTCTAGTTAATTCTTTCCAATATGTCAAGTAATTCTAATTTAGTTTTCTCATGATTTGGTTGGGTCTAATTGTGTTGCTGTCCTGGGTCTCTGTGGGGTCTGTTTGTGTTTGTGAACAAAGCCCCAGGACCAGCTTGCTTAGGGGACTCTTCTCCAGGTTCATCCTTATGTAGGTGATGGATTTGTTATGGAAGGTTTGGGAATCGCTTACTTTTAGGTGGTTGTAGAATTTAACGGCTCTTTTCTAGATTTTGATAATAAGCGTGTATTGTCCTAATTCTGCTCTGTATGCATTATTTGGTGTTTTACGTTGTACACAGAAGATATTTTTGCAGAATTCTGCATGTGGAGTCTCAATTTCATGTTTGTCCCATTTTGTGAATTCTTGGTTGGTGAGCGGACCCCAGACCTCACTACCATAAAGGGCAATGGGTTCTATAACTGATTCAAGTATTTTTTGCCAGATCCTAAATTGGTATGTCAAATGTTATGTTCCTTTTGATGGCATAGAAGGCCCTTCTTGCCTTGTCTCTCAGATCATTCACAGCTTTGTGGAAGTTACCTGTGGCGCTGATGTTTAGACCAAGGTATGTATTGTTTTTTGTGTGCTCTAGGGCAACGTTGTCTAGACAGAATTTGTATTTGTGGTCCTGGCAACTGGACCTTTTTTGGAACACCATTATTTTGGTCTTACTAAGATTTACTGTCAGGGCCCAGGTCTGGTAGAATCTGTGCAGAAGATCTAAGTGCTGCTGTAGGCCCTCATTGGTTGGTGACAGAAGAACCAGATTATCAGCAAACAGTAGACATTTGACTACAGATTCTAGTAGGGTGAGGCTGGGTGCTGCAGACTGTTCTAGTGCCCTTGCCAAACCGTTGATATATATGTTGAAGAGGGTGGGGCTTAAGCTGCCTTAAGCTGTCTTACCCCATGGCCCTGTGGAAATACATTTGTGTGTTTTTTGCCAATTTTAACCGCACACTTTTAATTTTTTTATTTGATTTATTTCACCTTCTCATTTACAACTGCGACCTGGCCAAGACAAAGCAAAGCAGTGTGACAAAAACAACAACACAGAGTTAAACATGGGATAAACAAACATACAGTCAAACATACACTTGTTGTTTGTGTACATGGATTTTATAATGTTGTATGTTTATCCCCCAACACCACTTTCCATCAATTTGTATAGCAGACCCTCATGCCAAACTGAGTCGAAAGCTTTATTGAAATCAACAAAGCATGAGAAGACTTTGCCTTTGTTTTGGTTTGTTTGTTTGTCCATTAGGGTGTGCAGGGTGAATATGTGGTCTGTCGTATGATAATTTGGTAAAAAGCCGATTTGACATTTGCTCAGTACATTGTTTTCATTGAGGAAATGAACTAGTCTGCTGTTAATGATAATGCAGAGGACTTTCCCAAGGTTGCTGTTGACGCATATCCCACGGTAGTTATTGGGGTCAAATTTGTCTCCAAGACAATGGTTGGCTTTGGGCCAGTGGATGGTCATTTTGTGGCTGAACTGATCCACAATTATGGAGTGGGACAATATTGCCTAGGCAACGACATCTTGGGTCTGACTACAGTCTAGCCAGGCTGTCAGCAATGCTAAGTGGCTTGGTTGGCCCCTCACTGAGGTTGGAAAGGCCGTCAGGTGGTTATCGCTTCTACCTGGTGGACAAAGAACAGCCACCCAATGATTCTGTACAGAAGGTGTGTCTGGCAGGGTCTGACCTGCAGGAATCAATACACTACTGGTCCTTCCTTCTGAGGATGAAGGTGAAAGAGAGAAATGAGGAGAAGAAGACTGTGCTGATAGGATTCGCAGACACTCAGTGTAAACTAGAGCTTCAGAACAGTGTTGGGACAGTAGACCATGGGACAGCCTTTGGACATATAGCATTCTCTTGAAGCACTGATGACAAAAGGAAACCAAAACGGGAACATTCCCGGTGGGCCAGGCTGGTTGTTGGGCCGAAACAGGGTCGGTAAAGACAATATACAGTATTTTTAAATAGATTATTGTAGGCTACTCTTGCAGAAACATGGGCTACTCTTGCAGAAATCTTTACAAGATGACGCGGCCAAACGTGCCAAACTCAGCAAAATGTTTATTAAAAAAAGCTCGCAGCTTAACGACGATGAGACAGGTATGCTAACTTACAGCACTGTAGAATACAGTACAGTACCAACTGCCATGATGTCAGGCGTGCAAACCAAAATATAACGTGTAACAATTGCCTATAAATCACAATTCAAGTGTAGTGGCAGCCAGCATTTAACATATACAATACTAATAAGTGCTTTGTCAAATGCAAAATGTTATGTCGCGACGCCACCTAAGTGTGAGACACTTTGTTGTCTATTGTAGTCTCTAAGCAGCAGCCAGTACCAGTTGACCAGTTTGCTGCTGGCAGTGAAGAAGAGGCAGTACCAGGCGCCAGCCATGAGCCCATAACACCAGAGGGGGAAGGTAGGATTTCTCATTTTTAAAGACGATCAGAACACTTTTATTTTGTAGGGAGTGGGACTTGTGCTAACAATTATAACAATTAAAACATGTTTTTAATGTTATTTAGTGTCCGAGGCAGTGCCAGGACCCAATAATGTGCCCAGAAGGATCCCTGCTGTGGAAGGCACAGGTAGAGCTGGTGTACCACATTGGGTGAAAAATCTAACATGACCAGATATATTAGTTCAATATCACCACTATTTATATCCACATATTACTAGTGACCTATTATGATTTTTATCATTAATAGTAGAATAAGAATATTAAACATATAAATACCACAATTGAAAGGGAATAGGAAGAAAATAAACATGACTGCATGTTTTGGCATGGAAAAGAAGTCTACGTTGTATCAGTCAAAACATGTTTCCATGTTAAACTAGCTAAATTAGCTAAAGCTTTACAGATTGCTTTTTATTGTAATTTAAAGCAGGTACGGATGAGTCTCATGGGCCTCCTGAAGGAAGTGTTAAAGAGAGAGCAGAGTCTACTCAGGGACTGATCACCGAGGCAACAACAGCTCAGCAGCAGACACATGAAGACAAGGCTGTTGATTGTTTTCATTACTTTGCTCGCCCTCAGTCACACAATATAGATATGTTTTTTTGTTATCATCCTCAACAAACACCAAACGTTTTTAACAACAAAGATGAAACCAATCGCAAGTGGTTGACTTACTGTGAAATCTCTATACTGTACTATCTGTTTGGCATTTGCACCTTTGGTTAGTGATAGCCCTTTCATAAAGGGCAGCATGAAAGCCTGGAAGCATATTCACCAAAGGATAGTGGAACATGAAAAAAGTAATGTCTATAGAGAAGCTTACTTTCTAAATGTAAAAAAGGCAGATGTGAAAAGCCTGTTGACTGGCAACCAAATGTCATTACATAGCGCATAGTGGATGTCATTGAAGTTATAGGTAAATGTGGCCTTAGCTACAGGGGAGATAAAGCAGAGGCTGCTTATAGCTTGGAAAATGCTGCTTTTAATCATGGCAACGTCCTAGAATTGATTCTACTCTTGAGCAAATATGACATTTGCCCCATGTAACTCTATCGGTAGAGCATGGTGCTTGAAACGCCAGGGTTGTGGGTTCGATTCCCACGGGGGTACCAGTATGAAAATGTATTCACTCACTACTGTAAATCACTCTGGATAAGAGCGTCTGCTAAATGACTAAAATGTAAAATGTAAATGCATAGAGAATAGTAAGCACCATGAAACTGGCACAAAGGGCAGAGGATCTCGTGTTACCCTGCTGTCAAAAGACACAATCAACAAAGTTGTGGATGTCATCAGCCAACTGATAAAGACCACTATTGCAGAGGAAGTTAGGCAGGCAGGCATGTTTTCAGTCCAAGTAGGTACGACCCAAGATATCAGCTCAAAGGACCAGTGTTCTATCATACTAAGAGATGTCATTCATGAAAGATTGATTGCTATGGTGGACTGTGAATCTTCTACAGGGCAGCATTTTGCAAAGCAACTGAAGAAAGTATTACTTAATCTCAATATAGACATTGGCACATGTGTGGGCAACTCAACGGATGGTGCAGCTAATATGCAGGGACAGTATCAGGGGTTCTCTACACCTCTCTCTGAGCAGTCTCCTACTCAGATTCATATATGGTGTTACACCCATCTTCTGAATCTTGTACTGGCAGACTCAACTGGTAGTGTTGTGGAAAGTGCATCACTGTTTTCACTGCTTAATGATATAGCAGTGTTTATAAGAGAGTCATACAAGCTTATGCAGAAGTGGGAAGAGATGAGTCAGGACAAGCATCACAGACGACTGTGCCCAATAGGGGAAACTAGGTGGTGGGCTAAGGATCAGGCTCTAAGTAAAGTGTTTAGGTGCTTCGGGAATCCTCAGGAAGCCTTGTTTTTTATGTGCTTATGACTTTAGACACCATTCTAGAAGACAGTAGACTAAAGCCACTGTGTGGGCCAAAGCAAAGGGATTCATAGAAGCCCTTTTGAAGTATGAGACAGTTCTCACTGCTCAAATCTTCATTCACATTTTTGAGCATACATCTCCTATTTCAAAATACTTACAGACAAGAGGAATGGATATTCTCACAGCTCAACGTCTTTTTGAGGGGACAGAGGACAGCCTTAGGAAGTGTGTTAGGGACTTTGAAGGAGTTAAGAGAGCAGCTGCTGAGTTTGTGAAGTGGGCCAATGGGAAGCTGCAAGAGAAGGAAGACTGTGAGCTGGTAGTGCAGACTGCCCTTACTGAGAAAAGAAAAAGAAAAAAATGCCAGGAGAGCTTGCAGAAGATGAGCCACTAGCATCACCTGATACTGACTTCAAGGTCAAAGTACACAACGTCATTGTTGATACTGCGATAGACAGTAGTCATAGGAGGTTTTCTGCTAATGCAAAACCTTGCTCAGATTTAGCCTGTTTGGACCCTAGAAACGTTGGGCAAGTGAGGGAAATTGGGCTCCCCAACTCAGCTCTCAAAGAAATAAGCAAATGTCTGCTTAGGTTTGACAATAGAGCTACGGTTGGCACATTATGTGGTGAGCTGTTCAGCCTTGCGTCCCAGTGGGACAGACTAAAGATGTCTCCTCTGGAGGGTTACACTGTCAGGACAGCCAGTGAGATGCCACAAGGAAGTGAGGAGGATCCTTCCATGGAACAGCAGGATGTAGAACTAGGGAGCAAAACTTGTTCCTCCTGTAAAAACTGTGTCATTTGTGTTCATCTCATCCTCTCTCAGTACAATCTCCTAACTGATGCCTACCATGTGATTAGACTGGCCTACAAATGACTATTAACACTGTCCATCACACAAGTAGCCTGTGAGAGAAGCTTCTCAACATTGAAATTCATAAAAAACGGAGTCAGGAGCACTTTAACCCAGAAGCACCTGGAGGCCATGCTAATGTGTACTGAGAAATAAATGATCATGTCTTTGGACAATGATACGGTAATAAACAAAGTTGCAGAGACCAGTGTACATCTCAGGGTTGGCACTGTTTCCTTAAAGCTACACTCATGCACTGTGAAAAATAGACTATAACATACACTGGGAATAACAAGGTTGTGGAGAACAGTGCACTATAGTGGACTTAAATAGTAAAGCTATAATTATATTTATATCCAGTATAATAGGTTGTGAACTAAAGTGGGCTGGTCTGAGGCATGAAACTCCCGGGCTGAAAGTTAGTCCCACTCCGGCCCTGCTGGACACTCCTGGGAAGGCTACAGTAGAAGTGGTCATGTTGACTGCTTTGTTGTTTGAATGTTTATTGTGCTGTGGGTTACCAGACCCAATAAAGGTTCTTTAAAACTCAATCTCTTCTCTCTCCCTCTCTCTCTCTCTCTCTCTCTCTCTCTCTCTCTCTTTCTCTTCAGCTTAATGCAAATATATTATATATATATATCTCTATCCATCTTGTGAGATGGCTCAACGAGACTATGAGGATAGTATATACATTATATACTATAATATATATACTATATTTACATTATATATAAATATATACAGCGGGTGAAATAAGTATTGAACACGTCACCATTTTTCTCAGTAAGTATATTTCCAAAGGTGCTATTGACATGAACTTTTCACCAGATGTTGGTAACAACCCAAGTAATCCATACATACAAAGAAACCAAAACAAATAAGTTCAGAAATTAAGTTATGTGTAATAATGTGAAATGACACAGGAAAAAAGTATTGAACACATGAAGAAAGGGAGGTTCAAAAAGGCATGGAAAGCCAAGACAACAGCTGAAAACTAGAGCTTAGAAATGCGCCTATAACCAATGCCATCATTATGTTTTGAAACAATTAGGTTGCGAATGTCTTGAGACAGCTCTTTGCTTTTACCCATCATGAGATGTGTCTTGTGTGACACCTTGGCATTGAGACCTTTTTGTAGGCCATCAGTTGGGACTGAACCAGCTGATATTAATTTGCACTGACAGGGGGCTGGATTGCTTTTTAATTACTGATAGTTTTCAGCTGTTGTTTTGGCTTTCCATGCCTTTTTGAACCTCCCTTTCTTCATGTGTTCAATACTTTTTCCCTGTGTCATTTCACATTATTACACATAACTTAATTTCTGAACTTATTTGTTTTGGTTTCTTTGTATGTATGGATTACTTGGGTTGTTACCAACATCTGGTGAAACCTTTGTTTGCAATTACAGAGATCATACGTTTCCTGTAGTTCTTGACCAGGTTTGCACACACTGCAGCAGGGATTTTGGCCCACTCCTCCATACAGACCTTCTCCAGATCCTTCAGGTTTCGGGGCTGTCGCTGGGCAATAGGGACTTTCAGCTCCCTCCAAAGATTTTCTATTGGGTTCAGGTCTGGAGACTGGCTAGGCCACTCCAGGACCTTGAGATGCTTCTTACGGAGCCACTCCTTAGTTGCCCTGGCTATGTGTTTCGGGTCGTTGTCATGCTTGAAGAACCAGCCACGACCCATCTTCAATGCTCTTACTGAGGGAAGGAGGTTGTTGGCCAAGATCTCGCGATACATGGCCCCATCTATCCTCCCCTCAATACGGTGCAGTCGTCCTGTCCCCTTTGCAGAAAAGCATCCCCAAAGAATGATGTTTCCACCTCCATGCTTCACGGTTGGGATGGTGTTCTTGGGGTTGTACTCATCCTTCTTCTTCCTCCAAACACGGCGAGTGGAGTTTAGACCAAAAAGCTCTATTTTTGTCTCATCAGACCACATGACCTTCTCCCATTCCTCCTCTGGATCATCCAGATGGTCATTGGCAAACTTCAGACGGGCCTGGACATGCGCTGGCTTGAGCAGGGGGACCTTGCGTGCGCTGCAGGATTTTAATCCATGACGGCGTAGTGTGTTACTAATGGTTTTCTTTGAGACTGCTGTCCCAGCTCTCTTCAGATCATTGACCAGGTCCTGCCGTGTAGTTCTGGGCTGATCCCTCACCTTCCTCATTATCATTGATGCCCCACGAGGTGAGATCTTGCATAGTACCCCAGACCGAGGGAGATTGACCGTCATCTTGAACTTCTTCCATTTTCTAATAATTGCGCCAACAGTTGTTGCCTTCTCACCAAGCTGCTTGCCTATTGTCCTGTAGCCCATCCCAGCCTTGTGCAGGTCTACAATTTTATCCCTGATGTCCTTACAAAGCTCTCTGGTCTTGGCCATTGTGGAGAGGTTGGAGTCTGTTTGATTGAGTGTGTGGACAGGTGTCTTTTATACAGCTAACGAGTTCAAACAGGTGCAGTTAATACAGGTAATGAGTGGAGAACAGGAGGGCTTCTTAAAGAAAAACTAACAGGTCTGTGAGAGCCGGAATTCTTACTGGTTGGTAGGTGATCAAATACTTATGTCATGCAATAAAATGCAAATTAATTATTTAAAAATCATACAAAGTAATTTTGTTTTAGATTCCGTCTCTCACAGTTGAAGTGTACCTATGATCAAAATTACAGATCTCTACATGCTTTGTAAGTAGGAAAACCTGCAAAATCGTCAGTGTATCAAATACTTGTTCTCCCCACTGTATATATTAGACTTCAGGAGTGTTATTATCTTTTACTTATACAGTACATTTCCTCTCTCCTTATCTCTAGTTCATTATGGTGAGTGATTAGAGAGACAAAACAAGCAGTGCCCCGTCTCTCTCTCTCTCTCTCTCTCTCTCTCTCTCTCTCTCTCTCTCTCTCTCTCTCTCTCTCTCTCTCTCTCTCTCTCTCTCTCTCTCTCTCTCTCTCAATTCCAATTTAAGGGTTTTATTGGCATGGGAAACATGTTTACATTGCCAAAGCAAGTGCAATAGATAATAAACAAAAGTAAAATAAACAATAAAAAATGTACAGTAATCATTACACTCACAAAGGTTCCAAATTAATAAAGACATATCAAATGTCACATTATGTTTATATAAAGTGTTATAATGATGTACAAATAGTTAAAGTACAAAAAGGAAAATAAATAAACGAAAAAAATATAGGTTGTATTTACAATAGTGTTTGATCTTCACTGGTTGCCCTTTACTTGTGGCAACAGGTCACAAATCTTCCTGCTGCAATTGCACACTGTTGTATTTCACCCAATAGAGCTCTCTCGCTCTTTCTCTCTCTCTCTCTCTCTCTCTCTCTCTCTCTCTCTCTCTCTCTCTCTCTCTCTCTCTCTCTCTCTCTCTCTCTAGTTTAATGCAAATATATTCCATCTCTATCCATCTTGTGAGATGGCTCTACGAGCAGAGGGAGACTATGAGGATAGTATATACAGTATATAATGTATATATATATATATTAGATTGTCTGGTGAATTGTGTGGTGTTGCCACTTTAGTTCACAGCACAGGTCAGAAATCACAGGTAGCAATGCAATCCCTAATTAAATTGGGGATGAATAGCAATGAGTTTTGACGTGACACTAGATTTTATGAAAGGACACAGTGACATCATTGATCTCGGCAGTGTATCGGGTTAATTTATGTCTGATTAGATTTGAGTTACTCTGCCATGGATGACTGTTACCTGTGTGGCAACTGACATCTTTGTTATGATTAAAAAGTTGGTTTGATTACATTTTGGTTGGTTTGATTACATCAACTTTGGTCGTGATCCAGTGAATAATTTCCAAACAATGTTTTTGGTTCTCAATCAATGTCCCCCTCCGTATTATCTTTGTTGTTCTGAATAGGAAACCAGAAACCGACACATTTCAGTGTGTTGCAGTCAGTTCTGCTGAGGATACAATCAATTCATTACTCATACATAGCCTATCATTCTCTGCCAAATGATCTCTGTCTCAGATTCCTCCTCTCATATGCCTTATCTGCTGGGGTGTCTGTGGTGGTGCTATCTGCTGGGGTGTCTGTGGTAGTGCTATCTGCTGGGGTGTCTGTGGTAGTGCTATCTGCTGGGATGTCTGTGGTAGTGCTATCTGCTGTGGTGTCTGTGGTAGTGCTATCAATTATGCATCCATCCGTGAGTAACTCTGGTCCGTCAGCACTCATTCACTCAGGACCTACTTATTCATGCAGGTCTGTATATACATACTCATGTACAGTTGTTATATCATATCACATGCAATATTGCTAGTAATTCTTGGACCTAACTTACGTAGGCATTCACTCAGGAATGCATATTAGTATCCTGTCAGTTGCACCTTTTCTCATTGCTTTTAGTATATCGAATGTGCAATACGTGCAGTTGTCTGTAATTAAACCCTGCGCACTAAGGACTGTATTTTTAAGGGAATTACTATTATTACCCCAAATGATATCATACACACATTTAGCTATTAAAGTATCTCTTCCTGTCATTTACCTGTACAGGTAATAACAGCAAAATGTTCACTTACCTGTTCATTTAGCCAGTCTGTCTATTAAGTAAACTATTATTACCCTCGCTCATATCATACGCATTTTTAGCTACTGAAGTATTTCTCTGCCATCGACCTGTATAGTATAGTTAACCATCCAACATCCACCAATGTATAGTGTACATATTCAGCCAACCGCCCATACTATGCAATGTCTTTTAATAGCTTTTATTTTTTTGCACTCCAGATATCTTGTATTTCTATACTTTTTCCATACTGCCGCTCTATGTATCATGTACCGTGTATCTGTCTTTTGTGTACTTTCGTTGTGGCATTTTGCACCTGCCCTGTGTTTTGTTGTAGCAGCTTGACAATGAAATGTCTATCTATCTATCTATCTATCTATCTATCTATCTATCTATCTATCTATCTATCTATCTATCTATCTATCTATCTATCTATCTATCTATCTATCTATCTATCTATCTATCTATCTATCTATCTATCTATCTATCTATCTATCTATCTATCTATCTATCTATCTATCTATCTATCTATCTATCTATCTATCTATCTATCTATCTATCTATCTATCTATCTATCTATCTATCTATCTATCTATCTATCTATCTATCTATCTATCTATCTATCTATCTATCTATCTATCTATCTATCTATCTATCTATCTATCTGCTGGGGTGTCTGTGGTAGTGCTATCTGCTGTGGTGTCTGTGGTAGTGCTATCTGCTGGGGTGTCTGTGGTAGTGCTATTTGCTGGGGTGTCTGTGGTAGTGCTATCTGCTGGGGTGTCTGGGGTAACTGGATGCATGTCTCATTATCTCCCAGTGGCCAGTGTGTGTTTGACATGACCACCAAGGTGAGAGCAAGGAGACGAGACAGGTATACAGGAGGCTGGTAAACTGGATCTGGAAATAACATTGTGAGAAATGTAGTAAGGATGAGAAAAATGCCAGATATCAAACAAGCTCAGATATCAAGCCCAGATATCAAACAAGCTCACATTACAGCCAGTATGTCTGCATGTCGTCCTCTGAGAAATGATTGCTGTATTTATTTTGCAGTTGCATTAAATCTCTCTGGTATTCTGTCACTGTCTCAGTGAGGTGGTCAGGAGAAAGAGACAACTAGGAGAGGAGAGAGACAAATGTATTGTCTGTGAGGTGAGTAGGAGAGAGCAATGAAGATGGATAGAAAGGGTATTTGTAAACAGAAGAAAAGAAGCTATGTAATGGATAGAAGGAAGGGGTGAGATGCAGAGAGATAGTCTGGAGTATCTGAAGAGTAGACTGATAAGTTATTAGTGGAGGACAGAGAGGGACTTTGTGAGAGAAAGGTCATTTACAGAGAGACAAAAAAGCACTTGATGTGTATTGTTCACTCAGCCAGTTTCGCAGTATAGCAGATTTCAAAGTGTTTTTGACACCCTGGGTTGACTCCTCCTGCTCAGTATCGTTCCATTTCTCTAAACGTCAAATTTCGAAGTTGCTCCAAACGTAAAACATTTAGAAGGTTAAGGGTTAAGGTTTTGGATTGGGTTAACACGTTAAGTTTAAGCACTCATTCCAAATGGTTAAGGTAAGGGTTAAGGTTTGATAGGGTTAAGACAAACATTTTTAAAACAAGTGACCACCACTGGGATTAAACATGCAACCTTCTGATCCTGAGTCATAGTATTTCATAGGAAAACCCAAGCCTACCTGATGGTCATAGTGCTCACTGTTGCCCCTAATGGCCAGTTTTGAAGGCATTTGCCGACGTCCTCAGGACATGGATAGACGTCCAATTTTGAAGTCACTCTTGAGCGATCTGCATGGTACACTACAGCCCCATGAGGAGGCTGAGGCTGAAGCTTATGTTTCATTAATACAGTGCAGCATGCAGGGAGAGAGGAGGCCGGGTCACCTAAGTTTAATTAGAGGAAATGTGTTAAACAAATTCTATGCAGGGTAATAATGACATACCTGAGACCTCTAACACCTAACACGGTCCCTGGACACCACCACTACTGATCCTGAACCAGTCTTTATCAAACCTACAACACCTAACACGGTCCCTGGACACCACCACTACTGATCCTAGACTAGTCTGTATCAGATCTACAACATCTAACAATGTCCCTGGACCACACCATTACTGATCCTGGACCAGTCTGTATCAGACCTACTACACCTAACACTGTCCCTGGACACCACCACTACTGATCCTGAACCAGGGACAAACCTCAATGAACTAGGGTTAGGGTTATGGCTATGGTTAGGGTCGAACCAGTGTGGACAAAAAAAAGTAACTCACTAAGCTGATCTGTATCCTTACACTGAAAACAATTGCCACAGATCACACTTAATTCTTGTCTGTCGTTATTTGATCGTCTGTGGATCAATTCAGTAGGTAGGTTGATCTTGAACTTAACAAAAGTCATGACAGACCAAAACGACAGCTGCAAAACTGAAACCACAACACACTGAGCCCAGTCACATCCAGTCAGGATGTCTGAACTTAACCTGTGACTTGTGTCCATCCAAGGTACGACTTCCCCCCGGCTACTGGCCTTGGTGTGACTCCTCCTGTTCACAACTACAGTGGGAGTCAAAGTCAAAGGGACAGTCTGCCAAGTGACATTGGTGTTTCTATCTGTCACACAATACTACCACCACCACATACTCTAACATAACATTGTTAGACTGCAAAATATATCTACTGTCTACAACGTACAGAAATAGACAAAATAATGTACATACTATAATCTGTTTGTCATACAGTTTCAGTGTTGCTGTGTAGATGAGCTGTGCTGTGCCTCTCCCTGTGCGACACTGAAATTGGTCCCTGGGGTGTGTGCTTGGAAGTCCGGTGTCACGGCCATTTCATTCTCTTTGTCCCCTGCGGCTTGTCTCTGCTCCATAAAGCTAATATATCCTGCTGATATTTGTCTTTGATCATAAATCGATGCGCGACAGGACCGGAGGAGAGGGGAGGCAGAGCCACGATCAAAAGATACAACGATCTATTTCTTCCACTGACAGAGATGAGATCTGATTATTTTTACTGACAGATGCACTTATTGGAGAAAGATGGTTGTGTGTTTGCGTTTGTGCATGTATTTGTGCGTGCGCATGTGTGTGTGTGTGTCTGTGTGTGTGTGAGAGAGAGCGAGAGAGATATAGGATTGTGAGAAATACACATACTGCATTGCATGAGAGGACTGCATTGCATGTGTTACTGTGTGGGTAAAATATGGGGATAGTCTATTAGTATGTTGTACAGGAAGAACTCATTATGCTCCTGTCAGCAGGTGTCAACCATACAGGCCTGTGTGTGTATGTGTGTGTTTTATGCCTGGGTTTGCCTGTGTGTGTAACCTCTGATTACCTGCTATATTTAGAATAGGAACACATTTAACCAGTGTTTAGTTGTTGCATGTGCTTGAATCTGTTGTTTGCATTGTCTATTGATTGTGCTTCCTCCTTTTCAGAGAACGGAACAGAGAAAATTGCATCAAGCACTATTATAAGCACCATGGAGGACTGTTTTGTAGTTGATAATTTCCAATTTTAAAATACCCATCAGCACCAACATGTGAAGTTCATAGGAGGCATGTAAAATTGGGTGTCAACTGAAAGCTAAGGGTATATATTTTTTTAATTATAGCATATATACATTAAATCCCCTAAGGTCAAATAAATCGAATTAGCATAATTTAAAAATCCCCATAAAAATGTGTCAGTTTAAGCTAGAAATGTAAGTTTCTTGCATTGGATGTGTTTCAATCCACTGCATCCGCCTATGTTGCACTTCCATGTCTTTGGTGAAAGGTGACAGAGCTAGAGCAGTGTTGATCAGACCATGAGGCATACCGAATATCGGTCTTCTCACAAAGTGTCCGAATGGTGGCCTACAAACAATTATGACCCCTCTGTGCAAAGGTGAGACTCTCAAGAACTTGTATATGAGACCTCACAAGACTTGTCTGAAGTTCCCCCAGTACCAGTTGAAAAAATGAATGGAAGTATACAGTACCAGTCTACATTGTAGAATAATAGTGAAGACATCAAAACTATTAAACACATATGAAATCATGTACTAACCAAAAAAGTGTTAAACAAATGACTACCTCATGAAGCTTGTTGAGAGAATGCTAAGAGTGTGCAATTTTTTTATGTTACTTTTATTTAACCAGGCAAGTCAGTTAAGAACAACTTCTTATTTACAATGACGGCCTACACCGGTCAAACTTGGATAATTGTGCGCCACCCTATGGGAATCCCAATCACAGCCGGTGGTAATACAGTCTGGATTTGAACCAGGTTGTCTGTAGTGACACCTCTAGCACTGAGATGCAGTGTCTTAGACCACTGTGCCACTTGGAAGCCCCTCAAGGCAAAGAGTGGCTACTTTGAAGAATCTCAAATATAACAAATTTTTATTTGTTGAATACTTTCTTGGTTACTATATGATTCCATATTTTATTTTGTTTTATTTTTATTTAACCTTTATTTAACTAGGCAAGTCAGTTAAGAACAAATTATTATTTACAATGACAGCCTACCAAAAGGCAAAAGACCTCCTGCGTGGATGGCGGCTGGGATTAAAAATACTAATAAATATCATTAAAATAAATAACATATAAATATATAAAGAGAGACAATACAACACTCTCTAAAGAGAGACCTAAGTCAACAACATATCAAGGCAGCAACACATGACAACACAGCATGGTAGCAACACAACATGGGAGCAGCACAAAACATGGTACAAACGTTATTGGGCACAGACAACAGCACAAAGGGCAAGAAGGTAGATATCATAGTTGTGATGTCTTCACTATTATTCTACAATGTAGAAAATAGTACAAATTGAGAAAAACCCTTGAATGAGTATGTGTCCAAACTTTTGACTGGTACTGTATATACTTCAAGGGGTCTTAAAATTCACAATCAAATAGCTAAATGATCCTTGGTTTTGTTTATTAAGTGATTAAAACGCAAAAAATCTGTCATGGAATTTCTGCAGTTGAATTGGCTACAATGGTGGCACTGCTTGTTTTGTCTCTCTAATCACTCACTATAATGAACTAGAGATAAGCAGAGAGGAAATGTACTGTATAAGTAAAAGATAATAACACTCCTGAAGTCACAACCCAGGGAGATGGACACTTGACTTTAAACTGGTCGGTCTAATGAAGAGCTGTCCAACCCTGTTCCTGGAGAGCTACTCTCCTGTAGGTTTTCACTCCAACCCCAGTTGTAACCAACCTGATTCAGCTTTTCAAGCAGCTAATCATTAGAATCAGGTGCGCTAGATGATGGTTGGAGTGAAAACCTACAGGATGGTAGCTCTCCAGGAACAGGGTTGGACAGCCCTGGTTAATGAGTGTGTTGTATTTACTGTACATGTGTTAGTGTTGGCAGTTATGTGTCTCCATATGTGTGAGTGTGTATTGGAGAAAGATGTGTGTCAGTTAATTATGACCTTCTCCTCCCTCATCCCTTTTAGCTTTCTCCTCTCACTCCTCTCATTCATTATCTTGTCCTCTGGCATTTGATCTGCTCTCCCTCCTCTGTTCCATTTTCACAGGCCCTTTCTTTGGTGAGGAAACGTTTCTTCTTGTGAATGCAGAGCCCTGTGATCAATTCAGTGTCCTCAACTGTTCCACAAACAAACACGCACTCTCTCTCTCTCTCTCTCTCTCTCTCTCTCTCTCTCTCTCTCTCTCTCTCTCTCTCTCTCTCTCTCTCTCTCTCTCTCTCTCTCTCTCTCTCTCTCTCTCTCTCTCTCTCTCTCTCTCTCTCTCTCTCTCTCTCTCTCTCTCTCTCTCTCTCTCTCTCTCTCTCTCTCTCTCTCTAATGGAACAGTGTGGAGGCTGAGAGAATAGGAGCAAATGGGAAAGTTAAAAAAGGTGAAAAGAGAGTGTAAAAGCCAAACAACATGCCACCAGATGATGCACTCTCCGCCAATGTATCCATGCTCTCCAGCATCTAGGACAGGACAGAACAGGAAGACACACACACACACACACAAGCTAATAGTCTGTACAGCCGTCCGGTGACTTCAAGTCAGTGCCAAAAGGTTGTCAGACATTGATGGTAATAACTGCATGAGGCATTTTGAATAATGATTTCAGACGTTTATTCAGGGGCCACAAACAATGTGTGCCACCCTGAGGACCAGTCTGTCTGTGTGGGTCTGGCCAGTACTGACACCGCCGTCAATGTCTCAGACAGAACCAGATTCATAAAGCCCCATAATTGCCACTCGCTGTCTGTTTAGTACCTTTAGAGTCATACATTAGCCAAGCTGAGCCTGAGCAGCGTCAGGAGATGAGCCATTATTAATGAATAATTTCATATTCAGTGCCCTCTCTCCTCTCCCCTCCTCTCATCTCGTCTCCTCTCACTCCTCTCCCCTCCTCTCACTCCCCCTACTCCTTCCCCTCTTCTCATCACCTAATGTGTTAGGGTGAATATAGATGAAGGCTTAACGGAGACCTCCTTACAATAACTCAGATCAAAAGTTCCATCAAGAGAAGGACCATATTAACTATGAGAGTGAGTCAGTCGTTCACAGTCAGCAGTGAAGAATCATAGAAAGAGAGGGGGAAGAGAGAGAGAGAGAGAGAGAGAGAGAGAGAGAGAGAGAAAGAGAGAGAGAGAGGCTGATGTGAAGGAGAGAAACTGACATTGAGAGAGAAGAGACAGAGACAGAGTCAGAGTGAGGAATGATATGAGTGAGAGTGTGTCTGTGAGTGTCTGTGTGTACGAGACCAGGGACGCAACTTTCACTGGGGACGGGGGGGGGGGGGGGGGGGATGTGATACAAAACGAGTCAAAATTGTGCTTTAGGACCATGCGGAAGCCTCCTAGCGGTCGGGTAGGCTATTTGGAGTGTTTATCCGACTGGATAAAGAAATAAAAATGTGTCCCCCCCCCCACTTCTAAAACCAAAGTTGCGCCCCTGTACGAGACCGTGTGGGAGGGATTCAAACAGATCAGTGTCAGAGACAGGCCGACAGAGAGAGACAGAAAACAGAGAGAGGTGGAATTGTTTAACTACAAGTTTCTGTCCAGTTGTCCCCGACAGCAGAGCAGCACAGTTCATCAGTTGGAGGAGGACACAAAGGGCCTTGACTCACAACAGCAGGTGTCACAGTGAAGTGCTGATAGAAGATGGTCAATGATGATGAATTATTACTGTAGTGGTGGCTCTTCTGGGTCAGGACATAAACTTACACTGAGTGTACAAGACATTAAGGGTGCAACTCAATAGTAGGAAGGTGTTCTTAATGTTTTGTACACTCAGTGTATGTGTTCACCTTATGTGTAGTAAACTATCTTAGCCTTAAGATCAGGCTTTGCACAGGCCAGCAAACTTTCCTCAGATAGCCTTCCATGCAGCCTTCTATCTACCTTAGTAGGGTTCCCAGGCTAGCTTTGCCCTATCACACTCACAGAAATCCGAAGATCAATTGGTACAGCGGACAGCCTGTTTATTTCCCTTGGGAGACGTGTCCTGCATGCATGCCATTCATTCATTTTGGTTTGTAAGTTATGAACAAACATGAACCCATTAGGACTCCCAAAAACCAGAGGATGTTTGACAGTCAGTGACATAACATAGAGCTTGTGATTCATTTCTTTCGAGGTGAGGATTTCACTTGTTCACACTTTATTTGGATTGTCTGGATTCTCCATCTGTAGATACTCTACAGATGGTCATACTATCAACAAACTATCTGTTGAGAATCAACTGCTTGCTAAGGTTACGGTTTTGGGTTAGAATAAGGGTTAGGGTTAGGGTTAAGGTTAGGGTTAGGATAAGGGTGAAGGTTAGGGTTAGGGTTAGTACATAGTTTGTTGAAATGTTATTGATAGTCTGTAGATAGTCTGTAGAGAATCTACAGATGGACTATCCAAATAAAGTGTTACCTTTCACTCTGATATGAAGCTTCCTCTGGCACCTCTCTCTCTCTCTCTCCCTCCCTCTGTCTCTTTCCACCCCCCATCCTCTCTCTACCTCCACTTCTCTCTCTCTCTGGCCTGTCAGATCTCTTCCTTTCAGCATCCTCTTGTTAAACTAGGAAACGACATCACAACCACTTACTATGTGAGATTCTTGTATAAGCATTAATATATTTAGTCCCTGTGCGTTTGTGTGTTTGTGTGTGTGCCTGTGTTTGGGTGGGTGCCATTAAGTACTGTTTCACTCAGCATGCCTCTCTCTGTGTTCTGGTCCTTAGAGAGTAATTAGGCAGATGATGGCTACTACAGGCAGACAAGAGGACACAAAAGCCCTCTGCTGCTGTAACACACCTCTGCTAGCGAGGGTGCCCACACCACACATTCACACACACATATACACACACACTCACTCTAAGGCACACACACTAGAGAAAGGCCAGATTGCAGTCATTGGCAGTCATAGAAGTAGGCGCCATTTCAGTAAAGCTTTTGTTATCCCTATACTTAAACAAGGAATCTGGGAGACCATTGTCTTTTCCAAACCCATTGGAATTCTGCACACTATCCTACGCAGCAAAATTAAGTATAGATGTTATTTCACAAAATAAAGAGATATGTTGGAGGAGAATGCAGAGCAGGAAATGTTATACTTGTAGTGTATTTGAGGTTTTGAAGTTTGTAATTTCCACTTAAAAATGTCAGACTATATCAACCCATATAACAATGACGTCCATGAATTATAATCCACATTTCCTGTTGCTGCAGGATTATTTTCCTGCTGTAGCAAACTGGCTCAAATGAAGATCCTACATCTGTAGAGCGGAGGTGAGATGGAGTGAGAGAGAAGAGAGAGCAAACAGAAAGTGAGATGGTGAGAGAGAAGAGAGAGCAAACAGGAAGTGAGATGGAGTGAGAGAGAAGAGAAGAGAGAGCAAACAGGAAGTGATGGTGGTATTAAAGAGTAAATGGCTAGACGAGAGCAGAGACAGTTACTCACACAACACCAGAGTTTCATTCAGGGTTAAAGATGTTTTTATTGAGGCATGTGTTCTTCCAGTCATTCTAACTAAGGCTGTATCCACACACACACACTAACACACACACTTACTGTGCAGGGCCTCGTTTCCCAGAGCTTTCATCTTAATAAATCATTGTTAGAACTTTCTTACCATGTATCTTTAGTAGCCAAGGTGTTTTCGCAGAACCTTTGTTAGTAATGTGGCTCTTAAAAAGTTTGCAGACCACTTGTGCCCAAAGTGCCCTTCTGCGTCACTTTATTCACAGATCTCTGCTAAACATAGAATCAAGATATCTGTCTGACTGTAACTGCCGATAACTTCAAAACGAAGTTGACTACAAATACAAAGTAACCAAAGTATTTGGAATTGTTACAAACAAGTCAAGGATAAAATTATGCTTCAAATGAAAACCGAGATGACTGCTTTAAAAGATACATAGGCTACATGGCCTATGTAGGCTATTTCAAACATATTGAAATACATTTCATGTTCAATCAATTGAGTTATATTTTGCTACTAGGCTACGATCTGTAATTTTGGCCTCAATGTGTTTCATGAAGTGTGACAACATGTGCGCAATGATGGGCCCACTCTGTGATTTAGTGCATTATTATTGGGTAAGCATAATAAACCAACTCAATAGCCTATTTACAGCCATACTGTAGGTGGTAATCCATCGCCAGAATTGCGGAATAATTATAATGTTAAGGTAAGATTTGAATGGAGAAAGCTGATTTGAGAGTGCTGCTTTTCTTTTGATCCAATCAGTATCAACACGCAAACTTTAGACCTCTCTACGTGCTTGTTTGGGAAACACTTTTGAAGGACGACTGCACTTCCTAATTTGACCTTGTTTTAGATTTGGTTCATTAAGAAATGCTAGCGGCCATGACTGAATTCAAACGTGAGTTGAATTCGGGGTGTGGTTTGATATGGGTGTCTTGTGTGTTCGCAGGTGGGAATAGTTAACCAAATTATTTAGCCAATTAGCTGGCTGGTGTGCGATCGGGGCAAAGATGGTTTGACTTTGGATAGCTTATCTCTGGGGATAGTTGGGGATGTCAATAAATTACACAATGTAAATGGGACAGGGAATGTTATTAGTATTTTTCAGAATTTCATAATTCTGACACTGTCAATTTTTGCCAATGTCAATTTTGGGGCATTAAAAGGTAAAAGTAAAAGGTTAAATGCTATCAATATTTCTATATAAATTTTTACAATTTATATTTGGTTTGAGGTTTTTAAGTCATTGAAATTTGGAGCTATTGACGTTTTAAAATATTGTCCCAATATTGTGTAATTTACTGATGGTCCCTAACTTGCCCAATAGGGCAAGTCAGACTGACTTTATGACCAAAATTACAGAGGCAGTAGCTCTTTAAAAACTTAAATAATTATGCATCCGGTACGATCATCGTAATGCTTAAGTTCCATCGCAACTGGGAAACGAGGCCCAGGCATGTACACAGAAATGCTACTAAAAGAGAGCCAATCAAACATGGGGTGACAGACTCTCAGTCTATATGAACCCTACTGGAAATGTATATCTTGTGTGGAAATTCGGTAGAGAATAAGCTAACAAACAATTAATCTAGCTGTACTGTGGTCTTGTTAGCTCCTGGTCGGGGACTGTGAGGACCAGCAAAGTCCTTGCTACACATAGGAACACATGGACCCAATGGAAGAAAAAAAACTATATTCATCACAGTCTGTGAAACATCATCCATCCACACATAAAGAGGATATAGACTCAAAGATGATTATATTACCATGCACCATGTGAGGAACAAAACATTAAACAATGGGTTCGTTCGTAAATTCGCTCTGGCTATCTACTCCGATTTCAGAGCATGCAGAATAATTGATGAATTTACGAATGTTCAACACCCGTTGAATATGGCCGGTGTTGCCAGCAGCACAGTTACAGTCACCAACCCTCTGGATAACATGAAAACAGCCTAGCTTTGCTAGGGCGAGTAAACTGGTCAGAGTGAGGTCTTCTCTCATTTGTTTGCTTGGGTGCTTGACTGCCGTTGTGTGGTCAGAACGCTCTGATCAACCCTACTCCTCGGCCAGAGCGTCCAGTGTGCGTTCTGAACGCTCCGAGAGCGAAACGCTCTGAATTTACAAGCGGACAATCACACTCTCAGAGCACTCTGGCACTCCAGATTGAATTTACAAATACACCTAATATGTTCATTATCATACTTCTTTTACCCCACAGATGGCTTACTGTATTCTTATCTTACAGGAGGAGGGAGGGGACATGTTATTGGTCGTTAATGCCAACAGTGTGACAGCTACGTGCTGCAACTCAGCAAGTAGATAGATATCTGTCTAAATCAATAAATAATCAATACATTATGGAAACATTGAAATCCAACCCATTATCCTATCATTAAAACATGCCTACATCTACATGTACAATACAGTGCAGCCCAGCTACCCCTCCCACTAGCAGCAAAAATGCCCAATAGTGACAGAGACAAAGGGAAAGAGAGGGAGGAATGGAGAGTGAGAGAGACTGACATTTGATCAACGGTAAATTGGACAGCCATAGACAAAGAAACCTGCATAGACACATTGATTCATGATGGTTCAACACCTGGGTCGCCCCTTTTGTCTAAGTCTCTCCATATCCCTCGCTCCCTGTCCATCAGGCCAGTGGGACCATGTTTGGTTGTCACACTCTCAAGGTCTGTTCATCTTGTGGTTTTCCAGCCGACTGGCTCTTGGCTGTTGTTTGTATACCAGTGGTGAAGCAGACAGACAAGCCAAAAGACACAAAAACACTTCCCACCTCTTCCACGGCTCCTCAGCGCCCTTCTGCTAAATTGGCCAGAAGATTTAAACAAATTCTGAGCAGTTAAAAAAAAATGGTGTTGTTGCTCCATTTGTTTATTTTTGAGCAATGGCTCTATTCATAGATGATTGCAACAGTCTAGGCTATTCAAACACTACTGATAGATAGAACAAAAAACATTGAAGTATTTATATAAGTATTCACTGCCCCAATATCATTTAATCTCATGTATTTTTCATAAACAGGTCATAGAAAAACCGATTTTCTGAAGTTTGCGATTGATTCGCTACTTGTACAATAGAATGACAGCGCTTACATTGATGACCTTCTGGAACCTGCCAAGTGCGAGGTCAAATGTCAGTGAGTCAGCCAGTGAGTCAGGATCTGAGAGAGTGTGTGTCAAAATAAACCTAGTTTGTCCTGTCCTCTGCTGGCTGTCTGGTCTGACCAGGGTGTACTCTGCCCACTGTTGCCCGCCTGCCTGTCCATCCGTCCTTGCAGAGCAGTTAAGTTCTGTGCCAGTCTACATTAAGCTGATGTCAAATCCCAGCCAAGGGACCAATGTGAAAGCTGAGAAAGATGGAAGAGGGAGGGAGAGAGAGAGGTGGACCAAAGGTAAAGATGAGAGAAAATGCAAGCACCTACACCTACAATCATCACCTGTATCTTGAACATCTCACTAACACCGGCATTCAAACAAGTACATCCTTCAGCATGCAATTATCTCCTTCATGGTAAGCTCTTAAATTAATTACTATAATCATAGCAGGTGTCCATCTGTGATGATGTCATCAGGAGTGTGACACTTGTTACAGTTCATCAGAGAAAAACGTAATAAATGATTCCATGCAATGTCCAGGAACATTACCGCCACACACACAACACAAGTACATCCTCCTGATAAAAGTAACGTATACTAATACTAGGTTCTGTTTGCTCCTAGCAGAACGCGGCTAGGCGTAAGCGCACGACTGTGTTCTCATACTCCCTTAAAGACCTTCGCTTGAAAGCACTACAGTTGACCAATTACAGACGAAAGGGCGTAGACGAACTTCAACTTGCCCAAATAAATAATGTTGTGTGCGCGAACATACAAAAAACAACCTGCCGAACACCAAAACAAACAAAAACAGCACAATTTTTTGTCATAATATATGCGCGAAACGGCGTCCACGTTTCTACTGGACAGTATGCGATGGCCTTGATCCTGCAAAAGAACAAGTCCAATCACACACAGAGAGACCAGACTCACCAGCCAGAAAATTGTCTCAAAGTTCCTTCCTTCCTGAGGGCAGTTACTGGAGTCCACAGCTGCCAGTCCTTCAGTACGAAAACTCTTACGCTGTCGTGTGGGCTACAGATAAACCCAGTTCACTAATACACTAATGTACATTACAGCAGGAAAACATGGAGCATTGGGGCTTGGCTGGTCCTCCACAACACCTAGGCCAACCCACTGGGGAAGGGAAACCAACCCTTCAAAGTTGTCAGCTACTTTGGGGTGGAGGAGACAAGGTCAGCAAGGATAAGGCTGGGGCATCCGCCACATCACCTGTAATTCACAAGCTTAACTGTCACTGCTCCCCACTCAGTTTAGTAGGGTGGTGGGCCTCACGATGGCAATGTTGGAGGGGCGATGGTGTGCCCCTGGACTGGTTGGTCCTCCTCAGGCCTTAAAGGGGTGTGTGGGGAGGTTACAGGGTGCAGAACAGAGAGAGAGACGGGGGGCTGGTGTTGAGACAGAGGTTAGATCTCCTCAATGGATTCAGCAGGGACCAGTCCTCTCTTCTTCCCACTGCTCAGCTTCAGGAAACCTTCACTGTCCTCATTCTTCCCCACACAGATCTGACAGAGAGGGAGAGAGAGAGGGGGGGGGAGCGAGAGAGAGGAGAGAGGGGAGAGAGAGAGGGGGGGGAGAGAGAAAGAGAGAAAGAGAGAGAGAGAGAGAGAGAGAGAGAGAGAGAGAGAGAGAGAGAGAGGTAAAAAAAGACAAGGGTGTTTATGAATGTTCAAATAGAAAGGCAGTGGAAGCAGACAAGAAATAGATTGTTTTGGCACAACTACGGGGCAAAGGAAGAAAGATGAGACAAAATGAGTGTCTCACCTGATCCTCCTTCACTGGCATGTGACCCATCCCTCGGCTGGCAGGGACAGGCTGGGTGACCCTCCACACCCTCTCCCCTGGGCGCACCCTCTGGACAAAGTTAGCAGGGAAGAAGCCCACCTTGTCTCCACTCTTCCCCTGTCACACAGATGACACAGAGTAAATATGACATATATTCAAATAAATAAAGTTCTGTATCCATGGTGACAAATACTTGTTTGGAGTTGGGTGTTCACAATTATATTCTAATTTACTTTGGCTGGATTTGTATGATTTTTTGTTTTAGTATTGTTGTGAAGTGAGTGTCCTGTAAAGAGTCTAATAAAATGGAGACCTGTGTATGTGTTTCTGTACCAGTGTTCTGTGCTGATGGGTTAATACTGAGCCTCGCTCCACTCTGCCAGAGACTGAAAGCGACCATATCCAGAACATTGAGAGTGACTGAAGCTCATTACCGATGCAATAAAAAGCTCTTTCAGGTCGCAACGCTAGTTAAATTCATTATGCTTCCCTCTTAAAGCGATTTTCTGAGGAAATTATATTTCTATTTCTGACTGCCTGGATGTTTAGGAGAGGCCCAGAATATGGCAGGTGGTATAGTTCATACTCACACGCCTAACTAACACCACTCGCACACGCATGCAAACACACTCACACACAGACACAAACACATTTACAGTGGTGTAGATTATTTATTGCCCACCTTCCACCACTCTTCATTAGAATCATCAGTGACCAGCACCCGATCACCAGGCCTGAGAGAGAGAGAGAGAGAGAAAGAAAGAGAGAAAGAAAGAAAGAAAGAAAGAAAGAAAGAAAGAAAGAAAGAAAGAAAGAAAGAAAGAAAGAAAGAAAGAAAGAAAGAAAGAAAGAAAGAAAGAGAGGAAGATAAGGGAAAAAGCACGGAGAAAGAGAGTACATGAAAGGCAGCATTGAAAAATGAGAAGAGAACCGAATAGTGTGTTCATGATGTTAAACAAATGTGACCACAGAGTATTGGGACTATAGACTGAGTGAGTACTGTACTCTGTGGTGTATCTTTGTATAGGGACTATAGACTGAGTGAGGACTGTACTCTGTGGGGTATCTTTGTATAGGGACTATAGACTGAGTGAGTACTGTACTCTGTGGTGTATCTTTGTATAGGGACTATAGACTGAGTGAGTACTGTACTCTGTGGTGTATCTTTGTATAGGGACTATAGACTGAGTGAGTACTGTACTCTGTGGGGTATCTTTGTATAGGGACTATAGACTGAGTGAGTACTGTACTCTGTGGTGTATCTTTGTATAGGGACTATAGACTGAGTGAGTACTGTACTCTGTGGTGTATCTTTGTATAGGGACTATAGACTGAGTGAGTACTGTACTCTGTGGTGTATCTTTGTATAGGGACTATAGACTGAGTGAGGACTGTACTCTGTGGGGTATCTTTGAATAGGGACTATAGACTGAGTGAGGACTGTACTCTGTGGTGTATCTTTGTATAGGGACTATAGACTGAGTGAGGACTGTACTCTGTGGGGTATCTTTGTATAGGGACTATAGACTGAGTGAGTACTGTACTCTGTGGTGTATCTTTGTATAGGGACTATAGACTGAGTGAGGACTGTACTCTGTGGTGTATCTTTGTATAGGGACTATAGACTGAGTGAGGACTGTACTCTGTGGGGTATCTTTGTATAGGGACTATAGACTGAGTGAGTACTGTACTCTGTGGTGTATCTTTGTATAGGGACTATAGACTGAGTGAGTACTGTACTCTGTGGTGTATCTTTGTATAGGGACTATAGACTGAGTGAGTACTGTACTCTGTGGTGTATCTTTGTATAGGGACTATAGACTGAGTGAGTACTGTACTCTGTGGTGTATCTTTGTATAGGGACTATAGACTGAGTGAGTACTGTACTCTGTGGGGTATCTTTGTATAGGGACTATAGACTGAGTGAGTACTGTACTCTGTGGTGTATCTTTGTATAGGGACTATAGACTGAGTGAGTACTGTACTCTGTGGTGTATCTTTGTATAGGGACTATAGACTGAGTGAGTACTGTACTCTGTGGTGTATCTTTGTATAGGGACTATAGACTGAGTGAGTACTGTACTCTGTGGGGTATCTTTGTATAGGGACTATAGACTGAGTGAGTACTGTACTCTGTGGTGTATCTTTGTATAGGGACTATAGACTGAGTGAGTACTGTACTCTGTGGTGTATCTTTGTATAGGGACTATAGACTGAGTGAGTACTGTACTCTGTGGTGTATCTTTGTATAGGGACTATAGACTGAGTGAGGACTGTACTCTGTGGTGTATCTTTGTATAGGGACTATAGACTGAGTGAGGACTGTACTCTGTGGTGTATCTTTGTTCACAGCATGCTACTGTTCACTTGGGGATTTATTACCCGCCCATGACTCATAGAGGTGGCGGCAGGTATCCTAGCGGTTAAGGATACCTTAACAACGTGATGAAACTTTGTTGCTCCTTGCTGAAACAAGCAAGGTGTTGTAGGCAACGAGTCTTCGGTTGCCTAGGCAACACCCCCCTCCCTGCAGCAGCAGCACACATAGCACACAATTTGACTAGTAAACTCCTGGGTACACTTGCAATGGCTACCTGGTATTGTGATGCAATAATTTCCATGTTAATGGAGAATCTTCATTCAGTTATGTTGACTGATGTGGCTCATGTATTTTTTGCAATATCAGTTGAGTTGAATCAATAAATCACAGCACATATTGATGGGTACACTTCCTGCTTTTACATCCTGCTTTTACTTCCACCCATTATGCCATAATTGACTTGAATGGGGACACCCGTTCTATTTTAACAGTTATTATGGTGACCGCGGTCATTTGGCTGGCCAATTACCATCATCCAAAATTCCATGACCGTCACAGCACTATGCACAAGCACACACCACTCACAAACGCATAAACATTAATCAGACTGACGTACACAGACTATCCAGTATCCACTGTCCTATATACAGAGCTAGTGTAGTGTACTGTCCTATATATACAGAGCTACTGTACTGTCCCCATTACACAAAGTCTCTATGTGGAGTACCTTGTGTGTCTGCTCTGCTCTTCCTGCTGCCCTATTTGATCGTCCTGGCCTGTCACACACACACACACACGCACACGCACGATGGCCAGATGGCTGTGAACCATCCCCATGGCGATGTACCTCTTTTTTACCTGCACCCACAGATCTCTTCTCCCCACCCTAACACAAATCCTACTCTTCTATCTTTCCTCCCTCCCTCATTCCTTTCCTCCCCCCTCCTCTTCCTCTCACTCCCGTCTACCCTCTCTCTGTTCTGCTGGCATTCTTTTCTTCTCTTTCGTCTCTCCCTTCCCCCACCTCCCTGTGCTTTCCTCTCCCTGTGTGCTCATGTCTGTTTCAAGCTGTTCTCTCTATCTAGTCCTTCCATATTTCTCCTCATCCTTTCATCTCTAACTCCTTTTCAGTGTCTTTATTCAGCTCTGTGTGTATGTGTGGGCAGTGATGGACATTGTGTTTTATAATTAGCAGGCTGCACCTCCTAAGGGTTCCTTCACAGTGTCCCTTCTACAGATGGTAAAGACGTTTTCATCTTGAAGAGATGACAGATGCAGTAAAATACTGGGACACACACACACACACACACACACACACACACACACACACACACACACACACAGACGGCATTCGTTCACTCACTCTAGTCCGAGGTCGTTGTGCTCCTGAGGCAGGAACTTGTAGAGCGCTACATAAGTGTGGATGGAGTGAACCTCAATACGCTTGGGCACCTGAATGGAGACAGACAGGGAGAAGGAATACAGACGGAAAACGTTTTAGTTAAATATACTGTCTCTGAACATAAGGTCAGCTCGCAGGAAAAGGACTGTGTGTGTCTACCTTCACACTGGTTTCCTCCACAGGCTCCTGGAGCTGCTCACTGCCCCCATCCTCAGGTTCGGCCTTCTCGTTTTCACACTGAGGCAGATCTGACAGACAGAGGAGATGGCTCACTCAGCCTGAACGATCAGGTCAGACAGGACATCACCACAAGCAAGTATGTACATACTCAAGACACACACACACAAATACATGAGGGCACACGCACACAAATAGACACACACACACCCACAAACTCATGTTCTTACCCCCTGTCTCCTGTGGCATCTCCTCCTCCATGCTGTACTGCCTCTGCTCCCCCTCTTCTCCTCCTTCACCCTGAGAAATAGAGAAACGAAAGGGAAAAGAGGGATTTGAAGAAAACAACTCATAGAGGAAACGATGGAACAGAGTGAGAGAGGACAAACTCGAGTATGTACAATGTGTTTCAGTAGTTTTATCTGTCATAACCTTTTCAGCAATTCTCCCTCCCTTAAACTATCATTCTCAGCTACAGTATATCTCTATGACTCAGAGCCTGAGAATCTGTTCTCAGTCAACTTACCTGGTACAATAAGGGTTCATTTATTTTTTATTTTTTATCAGCCTTCCTGTTGTACGGAAACACGACAGGACAAAAGAAGCAGGCTGACATGCAAGTGATGGAACATGTGAAGATCGAAGACAGGGTCACATGAAGGTGAAGCCACCATCTATAGAGTCACTAATTAACACGCTGTGTCCCCATGGTACAGGTGGTGACGTCATACCTGGCTGTGTGTGGGCGACTCAGACACGCTCCCAAAACTGGAGCGGCTCATCTGTGCCAGGGACGTCCCATAGCGCAGGGCTGCGTAAATAGGGTCCACACCACGCCCCCGGCCTGCCCCTGAAAACACACACACACACACACACACACACACACACACACACACACACACACACACACACACACACACACACACACACACACACACACACACACAACCACACACACCTCTTAGAAGCAGCATCACAGATTGGGATCATACGTATAACTGCCATCATAACTGCCATTAAGGGAGGCCCAGCCCAGAGCTCTAAGCATAGCTGTAACGACACAGTCCCAGACAGACAGTGACCTACTTTTAGGGTCCCACTTTTGGGCGGCAGGTAGCCTAGCAGTTAGAGCGTTGGCCCAAAAGGTCGCTGGTTCGAATACCCGAACTGACAAGGTGAAAGAACCTGTCGATGTGTCCTTGAGCAAGGCACTTAACCCTAATTTGCTCCAGGGGCTGACCCTGTAGGTAGGCCATCATTGCAAATAAGTAACTAACTAGAAAAAAAAAAAAAAAATAAATACTTATGATCTGACAGAGGGCACCAGTAGGCTCTTCCAATGTTCTGTGAGATTAAATTGAAGCATTAGTGGTAGGCTGTATTGAGTTCATGTTTTTTCAGTGTTTCAGTCAGAGCGAGAATCAGTTGGGACTGGTTCTCTATTCCAGGTAGAGCCCCATCAATTTAAACCTAGATTTAACTAAAACAAAAACAGTCATTTCCCTGCTCAACAGTTACTGTAATGGCTGCCAGATGGGCTGTTCTGTCTGACCTGATGTGTGTGATGATAGATGATATTCCCAGCCTGCCCTGGCTCAGACCCAGAACCAGACCCAATGTGAGTCCCAAACGGCACCCTATTCCATTTATAGTGCACAACTTTTGACAGGGCCAAGGGGATAGGATCCCATTTTGGGATAGAAGCAAATCAAAGTGACAGACCTGCAGTTATGGTGGTGGAAGGGAGGGGGCAGGTTAACGGAACACTGATGGATGGCTGGAGGAAGGACACAAGGAAATAAGGAAAGAAGGAAGGGACAGCAGGTGGAATGAGAGCTGACCCTTATTCATAAGGATCTAGGAAAGAAGGAAGGGACAGCAGGTGGAATGAGAGTTGACCCTTATTCATAAGGATCTAGGAAAGAAGGAAGGGACAGCAGGTGGAATGAGAGTTGACCCTTATTCCTAAGGATCTATTCTATAGGGTGAAAGACAATAATCACGCCCACTTCCTCGCAGGGCTAGGATAGGACACACACATGCAGATGGACACATGTATTCATGCACGACACCCACACATGGATGCAGATACACAAATCAACACACACACTTTCTTTACTGGGCATGCTCACCTTGGCTGGGCTGCACCTCTTTGACGACAGCCAGTTGTTCGTTGACCAGCATGGGAGAGCTGAAGTTCCGCTTGAACGCCCCGACCCCAGACTAACACACACAGAGAAGGGAGAATAATATGGATTTTCTGTTTACATTCATACATTTTCATAGCCTGTGATGCTGGTTATTTATTCAACTAATTTATGGAATTACATTACAGTAATTGAAGTAGAGAGAGAGGAAGAGATAGGGCGAACTTAGCAGCAACTGTCTCGCCAACAGTTGGCAAAAGTCAATACATGAGTATCTTGCGCACACACACACGCAAGCACGCACGCACGCACGCACGCACGCACACACACACACACACATAATGAAACACTCACACAAGCACACAGCCTACCTACACTATCACAATTTCCCTGTGTGCTGACATTGAGGTGAGCTATTAGCACTATTACAATACAGGGACAGAGTAACAGGGATAAATGGCGTTCCATTGTTCCTTCCAAAGATATTCTGGCTCATCGTAGATAATCCTCCCATATCTCACTCACTCTCTTCCCTCCCACCCTCCCTCCCTCCCTCCCTCCCTCCCTCCCTCTCAACTTCTCAGTACAGTATTTTATTCGGCATCCAACAGCTCCTGAATTTCTCAGAGAATTTCAAACAATGTTGTTCAGGGACCTGACTTCCCCTGCATACCAATGGCATCTATCTGGAGTCCTTGAAGGGATCCAGAGAGATCATGTATGGTTTGAGACAGATAGGGAATGTTTAGACAGGGGAGCTTCTGCCTCCTACCAGAGGGACGAATCTGACAGCTGATTAACGGGCCGGTTGGAACAGCATCAGCGGTATCTATGCACACACAGCTGTACACAAATGCATACACACGCACACACAAACACAAACACACACAAACACAGCTGCTTACTCACTGCCCACTCCATATGTGTGCCAATACTGTTAGCACGTTTTTACTGCATACATGGATAGGACCTTGAGAAGCACCGACTCAGCCTTGGGGCCAGTACTGCAAGGGTTGCAGGGGGAGTATGTGTGGGGAAGGGGCAGTGGGAAGCGGGGAGTGTGTGTGTGTGTGTGTGTGTGTGTGTGTGTGTGTGTGTGTGTGTTTGTCCAGATCTGTAGACCAGGGCAGGGGACATACCTTTCCATTGCATGGCTGCTGGGACAATTCTGAGGTGCACCACAGGTGAGCGCCCATCTTACAGGTTTTACACCGAAGACCCTGTTTAGAGTTACCTACAGAGAGAGAGAGAGAGAGGGGGGGAGGAGACAGAGAAGAGAGAGAGAGAGAGAGAGAGAGAGAGAGAGAGAGAGAGAGAGAGAGAGAGAGAGAGAGAGAGAGAGAGAGAGAGAGAGAGAGAGAGAGAGAGAGAGAGAGAGAGAGAGAGAGAGAGAGAGTAGTAATAATTAAGGTTGGCATGAGATCAGAGCAGGTTCTTGTTTGATGTAAATCTCATCTCAGTCACCCAGAAAGGGTTGATCAAGCACTTCCCTACTTCTATTGTTCTGGCACTGCCTGCTGAACATCAACAGTCCCTCTCAAAACATGGAGAGACTCACAACCACCTGGAGGCATTTGGGTTCTATTTGGTTTTTAGTCACATCAATTCTCATCAAGCACTGTCTTACAAACAAGCCTAGTTAGAGTGGAGACATGTTCTTTGTCCTTTTCTTGATATAATTAGTTTTGCATTTTTCTTTTATATGTTGGAGAGTGAGAAGATAATCCCTATGACCTTTATCTGCTTTGTTTTAAATCATCCAAACAATTTTCTTTTCACTGGTGCCAAAAATATTGTTTAGAAGGATTTAGCCTAGAGCCCTATGATTACCAATCCATGACAAAGACGTGGATCACAAACAAAAAAAAACATTAATTGAACTGAATCTTCTATTTGCTCAAGATCAGTTCTATGTTACAAACTGCACAAGGAGACTGGGAGAGAGAGGAGAGACTGGGAGAGAGAGAGGAGAGACTGGGAGAGAGAGGAGAGACTGGGAGAGAGAGAGGAGAGACTGGGAGAGAGAGAGAGAGAGAGAGAGAGAGAGAGGACAGACTGGGAGAGAGAGGAGAGACTGGGAGAGAGAAGAGAGACTAGGAGAGAGAGGAGAGACTGGGAGAGAGAGAGGAGAGACTGGGAGAGAGAGGAGAGACAGAGAGTCTGGGAGAGAGATGAGAGACTGGGAGAGAGAGGGGAGAGACTGGGAGAGAGAGGAGACTGGGAGAGAGAGAGGAGAGACTGGGAGAGAGAGAGGAGAGACTGGGAGAGAGAGAGGAGAGACAGAGAGACTGGGAGAGAGAGAGGAGAGACTGGGAGCGATGAGACAGGCTACAGGACTGCTGGTGCATTGAAGAAAAAACAATGATGTAAGCAAACACAAGCAAACGCAAACACTAAGGCAAAAACAAAGAGGATTAAATTATCTTCTGCAATCAATCATGGTGACAGGAAGTAGATTTAGCAAAGAGGAAAAGAGTAGGAGAATGTTAAAGGACCTCTACACACGCAGCAGCCTATCAAATCAAGGGCACGTGAACACACTAACTAGACTTGCCCTCAGCTTCTCAATCCAATCATACTATTTGCTTTATGTCCGAAAACCAAGGATTAACACATGAGCGAATAACATTTCTATAGTACCTCTGCTACTCTCCTGCATAAATTCCAATTATAGTCCACCTAATGTTTGCTTCACTGTTATCAATATTACATTGTTGTTGCTATTGAATAGGAATTAAATGATGTGAGTAATTTCAACAAATTATTACAGTCATTAGCTACCTAGTCAAGTGCTGCCTTTGAAGTCTGTTCACTTAATAGTCAAGTGGATTCTAGTGTAATGGATAGTGGCAGTGACCTAATAAAGTAATAATACTGACCATCTAGAAATACAAGATCAAGCAACCAGGATAAATGTCTGAATGAAAAAACTAACCCTACAGTTGAAGTCGGAAGTTTACTTACACCTTAGCCAAATACATTTAAACTCAGTTTTAACAATTTCTGACATTTAATCCTAGTAAAAATTCCATGTCTTAGGTCAGTTAGGATCACCACATTATTTTAAGAATGTGAAATGTTAGAATAATAGTAGAGAGAACGATTTATTTCAGGTTTTTATTTCTTTCATCACATTCCCAGTGGGTCAGACGTTTACATACGCTCAGTTAGTATTTGGTAGCATTGCCTTTAAATTGTTTAACTTGGGTCAAACGTTTCGGGTAGCCTTCCACAAGCTTCCCACAATAAGTTGGGTGAATTTTGGCCCATTCCTCCTGACAGAACTGGTGTAACTGAGTCAGTTTTGTAGGCCTCCGTGCTCGCACACGCCTTTTCAGTTCTGCCCACAAATTTTCTATAGGATTGAGGTCAGGACTTTGTGATGACCACTCTGTGTTGTCCTTAAGCCATTTTGCCACAACTTTGGAAGTATGCTTGAGATCATTGTCCATTTGGAAGACCCATTGGCGACATGATGCTCCATGCTTCATGGTTGGGATGGTATTTTCTGGAATTTTCCAAGCTGTTTAAAGGCACAGTCAACTTAGTGTATGTAAACTTCTGACCCACTGGAATTGTGATATAGTGAATTATAAGTGAAATTATCTGTCTGTAAACAATTGTTGGAAGAATTACTTGTGTCATGAACAAAGTAGATGTCCTAACCGACTTGCCAAAGCTATAGTTTGTTAACATGAAATCTGTGGAGTGGTTGAAAAAGGAGTTTTAATGACTTCAACCTAAGTGTATGTAAACTTCCGACTTCAACTGTACATAGACACTGAGGCCTAAGCTGGCTGGTAGTGTTGAAAGGCCTGGGAGTAAAGTAGGCACCTTACCCACAATCAGGTGCTTGCAGAGCTGGCAGTGGGTGGGCTTGCGGAAAACGTGCTCCTGGAAGCAGTGGGTCACCTGCGTAAGGGGGCGGGCCGGGGGCGGGGCCTTGGAGGACAGCGAGGGGGAGGGGCTTAGAGACGGGGAGTGGGAGCAGAGGGAGGGGTTGGGGCTGAGTGACGGAGAGAGGGAAGGTGAGCGTTCACTGGCGAGGGGAGAGCCAGGGGGCGGGGAGGGGGATGGTGGGTCAGTGATGAAGTCTGGGGGGAGGCGGGCGTCGCTGTAGGACCTCTGGAAGAAGTTCTCCACACTCTTACTGCGCATCAGGGTCTTAAAGGAGAGGGAGCGCTTCAGACGCTGGAGCTGCAGGGAGGGAAAGAGGAGAGCATGAGGAGGACATTCACAACAGATACCAACACGTTAGGGATTTAACAGGTACAATAACAGGTGTAAGTTGTTCCCGGAGAGGACAAACAAGCAATTTTCCATTGACAAGTTGTTTCCATAAAACAGGTAGTTCCATAAACAAGTGATGCTGTATAATTGTTTGGAGAGCTCACAGGGCCATCCGTCCGCAATACCATTTCATGAAAAACTGACATCACAAAAGGACATTAGCACTCGCATGGGAAAGAATAATTTGTGAAATCAAATTTAGTTGGGTTTCATGTAAGGTTGGGCACAGACACCCACTGGGCACGGACATCAATTCAACATCTATTCCATTTCGTTGAAATGACATGGAAACAACAATGACTCAACCAGTGTGAGCCCAGTGGGAAGGCTTTACGCTGAAGTTTGGATGTGGGTAAATCACATTTCCCTGGTTCAGCAGGAGAGAGGCTGATGAAAAGGACTGAGCCAGTTTACCCAGCAGCCTTACCACCAGCTATCAGCAGCCAATCTCCTGGCTCCTTATCTGATTCAGTACCTTTACAGGGCCTATTGATGATGTCATCACACCAGCCTGCCTCTGGCTCATTGTCAGTACGGGTGATGGGCTTAAATGGTAAACATACACACACATCACACACACACACACCTATGCATGCAATGCACACATACTTTCACACACACACACAAGGTTAGGGTAAGGCATTACGCTTGGAACACACCGACTGCGTCATTGCGCAAAATAGTACGCAGCATCATCTAGATATGTGTGCAACAAAAGTTGAACATTCACCTTCTGCTACCATTTCTGTGAACCCGTTTACACATACAGTTTGACGCAAATGTTTGATAAATCCAACCTATGCACCACACAGAACGCACTGCAACTGCCTCTGCAAAGCAATGCTGCAAGTTGAACGCAGAGTTCCATTGAAAATAAATGTACTTTTTTGGTGTGCCAAAACTCAATGACGCAGTCGGTGTGTTCGAAGCATTAGGATTAGTAGTGTGGTTAAGTTAAGGGTTAGGTTTAAAACCAGATTTTATTACTTTGTCTGGGCTAGCGAGTGACCACCGCAGAGCTGCCTCCAGGGCAAGTTTCATGACAATAAACACCAACCTGCTCCTCAGCCCAGAGATATAGATGATCGTACATCATGTGGAGTTAGGTGTTATGGATGGTGCTGTGGTGAAGTATCTGTCACAGGAGGAAGAAGAGCTAGCAGAGAGAGGAGGGCGTTTTCCTCTCCTTTGTCTAAATCTAAAAGAACAGACCAGGGTAGGCAGAAACACCATTGATCCACCACAGACACAGCTCCCTGCACACACACACGTACACACTCATACTCTCTCTCTCTGTCCGTCTGTCTGCTGCTAGCAGAGGCTTACGCCTCTGTTTCTCAGGGAACAGGAGATGAAAACAGTTTGTCCAAGAGAGCGTGTGAGTCAGAAAGATAGATAGCAACCCAGTGTTCCTGTGTACGTGTGAGTGAGTATAGATGTGTTTGTTTGTTTGTGTGAAGTGTGTGTTTCTCCCCGTGTCACATCGTCTGCTCATCTGAGTCTATGAGGATTGGGAACTGAAGTGGAGAGGCTGTTTGGTTTGACACACCTGTCAGTGCAGTGATACTATAGCTTCCATAAGGTGTGGTGCAGTGCGCCATGCATTTGTACAGAGCATGTTAACTCAGAGGAAAGAAGCGTTGGCGTCATAGTAAAACCATCTAGATTCTATTACTATGGTTGGCGTAGCCTGCTGCCCGCACAAGTCTCAGTTAGAGCTTATCTAATCAAGCCTTTATGTATTTGATTCCCAAATACTACTCTATTCCCTTTATAGTATATACGGGCCGTGGTCAAAAGCAGTTCACTATAAACAGAATAGGGTGCCATTTGGGACGCAACCAGAGAGAAATCCTTGTTAACCTCTATTTTAATATTAGCTGAGAGCTCCACAGCTTATATTTCTGAAGCAACGCCAAAATTAACATACAGTACTGCTGGTTGGCTTTATGCATAGCAATACACAGTTCATAATGAATGTTTGATGTACTTTCTACGTGTATTATGTCCTTTGCAAAGAGTACAATACCTTACGTGACCTAGCTACTGTACACATCCAACCCTGGCATACATGTGTGAACTAGTCCCTTAACTGCCCTATTCAATGCCTATCCTCTGCAATTTCTTGATAATATCAAGCTGGCAATTATGTCAGAAAGTCTAGGGAAAGTCTTGCTAACTCCAGTTTCTCTACGTCCTGTGTAGTCACGTGGCTCGTGCGTCAGCCAGGATAAGAGAAGGACTGCCTCAGAGAAAAAGCTTTCTTTCTCCTTCTGTCTTTTCATTTCTCTCTCTCTCTCTCTCTCTCTCTCTCTCTCCCCGTCTCTCCCATCCCTCCTTCTCCCTTTTCTCTCTGTTTCCCCCCTCTCTCTGCCATATTTGATGGTCATCCAAACCCCACTTCAAGCAGAATCCCTCTCTAGTGTCTGTTTGTCTGATTGTTCAACTCATAGGTCAAAGCTTTGCTGAGCACCAAACACTGTTGCAGCCCTGGGAGAGAAAAAGGGTTGTTTATGGACAGCTCTCAAAATGAAAACAAACTGAACACACACACACACACAGAACACACACACACACACACACACACACACACACACACACACAGAACACTCTCACTCTCACACACACACACACACGCACACACACACACACACACACACACGCACACACACACACAAAGAACACTCTCTCACACACACACACACACACACACACACACACACACACACACACACACACACACACACACACAGAACACTCTCACACACACACACACACACACACACACAGAACACTCTCACTCTCACACACACACACACACACACACACAGAACACTCTCACACACACACACACACACACACACACACACACAGAACACTCTCACTCTCACACACACACACACACACAGAACACTCTCACTCTCACACACACACACACACACACACACAGAACACTCTCACTCTCACTCTCACACACACACACACACACACACACACACACACACACACACACACACAGAACACTCTCACTCTCACACACACACACACACACACACACACACACACACACACACACACACACACACACACACACACACACACACACACACACACACACACACACACACACACACACACACACACACACACACACACACAGCAACATCCCTTGGGTTTTGCTCTGTCTGGAGATGTAAGAGAAACGATTGGCGTACGATACAGTATAAATAACTTGCTGGGAAACTTCCCTAAGTCTAAATGAATAATGTCGGAAGAGACGCCATACATGTACGCACATCGCCCACACACGCACGCTGCACACACACACACACACACACACACACAACACATACACACACACACAACACATACACACGCACGCTGCACACACACACACACACACACACAACACACACACATATACACATTTTCTATTTCTTCTCATTTCTGTTGACTTTTTAATCGGATGCAAGCAGCACAGGGGGAGGGGCCTTGGGGAATGCTGTACTGCCTGTCTGTCTCTTAGACTAGTGAAGAAAAGGTCTCAGTGAGAAGTTTGGTCCAAAGCTGCAGTGACTGATGCTTTGTGGCCTTTGAGTAGTTATTGAATATATCCCCCTCCGACATTTCTCCTCTCCTCAGAACCACCCCTTCCTTAACTCTCTGACTCAAGGGTGTGTTACTTAAAGATAGGACATTCATTCATTCCCATTGCCCAGGCTGTTGCATAGGGTCGAAGAAGCTATGACACATGATGGTAAAGATACGGCACACAGCTCATTTCTACTCCACTATTGGTTTTCTGTGTACCACTTAACTACTGTATTTTAACGTGTTTTAACTGTCTGGTATTGGTTGGTAAGGAAGTATTGTATCGGTAGGCACATTTCAGAGCAAGCAAACAATCAAGTATAATCTTATTTGACCATCACCCAGCAATCCCCTCCCTGACCGGACCACATTATTGTTCAGACTACAGGTTGACAACAGCAGGTTGACTAGCTGGCCCTGGGGACTCACAGGTGTCTTCGTATTCCTCACCCCTCCCACCTAGCACCACTCTCTGTAGCCATCCTCCGACCCAATATCTCCACTACTGCCTCCACTCAGGGTTACTTCCATAGGTATTGTTTTAGAGTGCACACATTAACCAGCACTAAGTTTAAGTGCTACACTATTTCTAAGTGCTACACTAGGTGATCATTCTGCTGCAGTGCTCCTGCTAGAAGCACCACCAGTAGAGTAGCTCCATCCCTCACGGCTAGAGCAGGTCAGGCCAGCGGTAGAGTTATATAGAGTGATATGTAGGTAGGTAGGTACAGTAAGGCAGGCAGGCAGGCAGGCAGGCAGGCAGGCAGGCAGGCAGGCAGGCAGGCAGGCAGGCAGGCAGGCAGGCAGGCAGGCAGGCAGGCAGGCAGGCAGGCAGGCAGGTAGGCAGGTAGGCAGGTAGGCAGGTAGGCAGGTAGGCAGATAGATAGATAGATAGATAGATAGATAGATAGATAGATAGATAGATAGATAGATAGATAGATAGATAGATAGATAGATAGATAGATAGATAGATAGATAGATAGATAGATAGATAGATAGATAGATAGATGTAAGACGTGTTGGGGATGCAGAGTCTGTGTTGATGTAAGAAGTGTTGGGGATGCAGAGTCTGTGTTGATGTAAGAAGTGTTGGGCATGCAAGAGTCTGTGTTAATACTGCTGATGATGTTGATACGAAACAAGAGCAAAAACAGGTGGCAAGGGAATCCTATTGTGAGAGAATTAAAGTAGCCAATCAGGTAGCCAAATCCGGTAGCCATTCAGGTAGTAAGGGTAATATAAACACTTCTGTTCTTTATCTTATATGCAAGAAAAACAGAAGAGATATGAAACTGTTGAATGTATGTAGATTTCCCTGCTAGACTAAAGCTGCTCATTATGCATGGCACAGTCCCACTTTGAATGAGAGATGCACGAGCACAGTCTCTCTAGCTCTCTGCACGCACACGCTCATACACACACACACACACATTGGGCACACACTCACAAACACGTTTTCTCTCTCTCTCTGTATTTCTTCTAGACATACTGTACTAGGCTGTGTGAAACTAAACTCCAGATAAAAGGCTAGCTGCTCTACCTGGCTGGCACCGCCACCGCCACCAGATCCCCCTCTTCTCTTCACCCTTCACATCAGCAGTACCCGCTCCTCTCCTCCACCCCTCACCCAGGCACCCTCCATCACCTTCACCCTGACAGCTCATCACCCGCCCATTACACTCTCCCAGTCACTGTCCACATGCTAGACGCTCAGATTACACAGATCCATAAAGAATTCGAAAACAAACCCAATTTTGATAAACTCACATATCTACTGGGTGAAATACCACAGTGTACCATCACAGCAGCAAGATTTGTGACCTGTTGCCACAAGAAAAAGCCAACCAGTGAAGAAAAAACACCATTGTAAATACAACTCATATTTATGTTTATTTATTTTCCCATTTGTACTTTAACTATTTGCACATTGTTACAACACTGTATATATACATAATATGACATTTGAAATGTCTTTATTCTTTTGGAACTTCTGAGTGTAATGTTCACTGTTAATTGTTATTGTTTACTATCTACTTCACTTGCTTTGGCAATGTTAACAAATTGAAATGTAATTGAGAGAGAGAGAGAGAGAGAGAGAGAGAGACAGAGAAAGAGAAAGACAGAGAGAGAGAGAGAGAGACCCAATTGCCAAAGCACATGCTACCTGCGGCATATCTAGGAGCTTTTCCAGTGAACAACACATAATCAAATGACACATGGATGTTTCCTTATCTTTGCACTGCTCCCTCCCTGCAGTGCGCCACAGTCCTACAGCAGTGCATTCCTGTCAGTGAAAGGCAAGGCGTCACATCAATAAACATCCAAGCAGTGGAGGTGTTACAACAATTAAAGCCCCCCCCCCCCCCATCACTCTGTGGTCTCACTAGAGCCCTGCACAAAGGAAGGTAGAGGAGTATTAGAAGTGTCAGAGGGAAAGACAGACACCATGTTATAGCACAGCCCAAAGCAAAAACTCCTAAAGTATCTAAGGACGAGCATACTGAATGTGAAAGGTTGGTGTTGTTGCCTGTCTCACTGAATGAGTCATTAAAGTTCACATACAGTCTCCATGAAGTCTCCTGTATCCTGTAGGCTTGATCAAAGCCACCACAGTGGTTTTCTAAGGAGAGAGACTTGTGGTAAGTCAATCAATCAATCAAATGTATTTATAAAGCCCTTTTTACATCAGTAGATGTCACAAAGTGCTATACAGAAACCCAGCCTAAAACCCCAAACAGCAAGCTATGCAGATGTAGAAGCACGGTGGCTAGGAAAAACTCCCAAGTAAGGCAGGAACCAAGGAAGAAACCTAGAGAGGAACCAGGCTTTTAGGGGTGGCCAGTCCTCTTATGGCTGTGCCAGGTGGAGATTATAAGAGTACATAGCCATTAAGGCCAGATTGTTCTTCAAGATGTTGATAGGGATAACAGCCTGCAGCGACGAGAAGGGTGCTATTTTCGTGGCTGCTGTCCACTCCTCCAGAATGCCATCTGCTCCTCGACACTGACAGATGCACACACACACACACACACACACACACACACACACACACACACACACACACAAACACACATACACGTCAGCCAGTCTGGACATGGATGCCACTGTGAGCCGGCCCAGCCTGCCCAGCGGCGACACTCTAATGAAGAGTCTTCCTCTCCTTCTCCCTCTTTGGCTCTCTGTCTTTCTCTCCATTTCTGACATCACCTTCACCCTGACAGCTCATCACCCGCCCATTACACTCTCCCAGTCACTGTCCACATGCTAGACGCTCAGATTACACAGATCCATAAAGAATTCGAAAACAAACCCAATTTTGATAAACTCACATATCTACTGGGTGAAATACCACAGTGTACCATCACAGCAGCAAGATTTGTGACCTGTTGCCACAAGAAAAAGCCAACCAGTGAAGAAAAAACACCATTGTAAATACAACTCATATTTATGTTTATTTATTTTCCCATTTGTACTTTAACTATTTGCACATTGTTACAACACTGTATATATACATAATATGACATTTGAAATGTCTTTATTCTTTTGGAACTTCTGAGTGTAATGTTCACTGTTAATTTTTATTGTTTACTATCTACTTCACTTGCTTTGGCAATGGCATTTCTGACATCCTTCTTCTGACATCCTTCATCTAAGTTGGGACTAGTGGGAACACGCTGCAGGCAGCTTCAGGGAGCATCTGTTATCGGATGGGAGTCCCTCTCATCAGAATGGCCGTGCCCTTGTGTGATATCTGATCCCATCAAATCACTCAGGAGGGCTTATCTGTTGGAGTGGCTCTGATTGTGTGAGTGAAAGAGAAATAGATGGATAGAAAGATAAGATAGGATAGATGGAGAGGTGTGGTGTGTGCAGCGTGTGTGTGTGTGTGTGTGTGTGTGTGTGTGTGTGTGTGTGTGTGTGTGTGTGTGTGTGTGTGTGTGTGTGTGTGTGTGTGTGCGTGTGTGAGAGATTGACAGCAAGAGCCCCACATCCTGAGACCATCAGACCCTGTCTATAGGGTCCATACCCCGCCTCCTGATCCGATTATTTGGAGACGCTTTATTATAGTAGTAGCTGACATTGAGGAATGGAGCTGGATGTTCAAATCCCTGATGTGCCGGTTGATTTTTGAATGGTGGTCTGATATTTTGGGTGCTGGTGGGAGAGTGAGTGCATGTGAATAGCATAACCAATCACTCCCAGGCACAGACAGACAGACAGACCACTCTCTGCGTGTCTAATGAGGCACATGCTCACTGAGCACAAAACAAAGACAGGAGACCGGAGAACAATCCTTCCATGTGTGGTGGCGTGCCACGTAAACGCAGCATTCTCAGCAAATACGTACAAAAGCGCTGCCGACACATGATAGACAATGATAGAAACATGCACAGCAAGGCAGTCAAATGACCAGAACATCAAGGGACAACATCATTTTTGACCGCAGGGGCCCTTGAATTCTGGACAGTAAATGAGTTTGTAGCAGGGAAATTGCTTGGCACTCTTTAATCTCTTCCATTAAACTAAATGTTGTGAGTGCAGTAGTGCTGTGTGCCTGCAGTCTTCAAATCATTTACATTCAAAACTAAACAAACTTTCCTAATGGGCCTGATGGCAAGAGAACCTGGACAGGACATTTATTCTAAAACATTCTGGAACAGGCCTGTGCCTTTTTTAGTAAAGTCTTCTTCATTTTGAGCATGTTTGCGAGTAAGTGCAGAAACACACACACACACACACACACACACACACACACACACACACACACACACACACACACACACACACACACACACACACACCCACACCCACACCCACACCCACACACACCCACACACACACATACACACACACACACACACACAGTCGCCAAACCCACTGGCTCCAGGTCATCTATAAGTCTTTATTAGGTAAATCCCCACCTTATCTCAGCTCGCTGGTCACCATTGCAACAACCACCCGTAGCATGCGCTCCAGCAGGTATATCTCACTGGCCACCCCCAAGCCAACACCTCCTTTGGCCGCCATTCCTTCCAGTTCTCTGCTGCCAATGACTGGAACGAATTACAAAAATCCTTGAAGCTAGAGGTTCCTATCTCCCTCACTAACTTTAAGCATCAGCTGTCAGAGCTGCTTATCGATCACTGCACCTGTACACAGCCCTTCTGTAAATAGCCCACCCTACTACCTCATCCCTATATTTAGTATTTTAGCTCATTTTGCACTCCAGTATCTCTATTTGCACATCTTCAATTGCACATCTATCACTCCAGTGTTAATTCTAATTTGTAACTTATTTCGCCACTATGGCCTATTTATTGTCCTACCTTCCTAACCTTACTGCATTTTGCACTACATTTGCACACTGTATATAGATTCTCTATTGTGTTATTGACTGTACGTTTGTTTATTCTCATGTGTAACTCTGTGTTGTTTTTTGTCGCACTGCTTTGCTTTATCTTGGCCAGGTCGCAGTTGTAAATGAGAACTTGTTCTCAACTGACCTACCTGGTTAAATAAAAGTGAAATAAAAAAAATATATAAAAAAGAGAAAGAAAACGTTCCAATCCTCTTCCCCCTTACGTCAGACATGACGTGAGTCATTTTAGTTACCCCTAGTGACTGATAATGCGGTTTTGAAACGCACCTGGCTGCAATCTACTGTGTTCAAGACAGTTGGGTTTATTATCATTCAAATTATGAAAATAAATTATATGTTGTTGTTTTTTTACTCCAATACTGTAATAAAACAGTAATTCCATCTCAGTCTGCATCGTAAAAGAAAATAAATATATCAACGTGATGGTGAAAGCAAGCACTTTTAACTTTCTGAAGTCAAGTCATACATACAAATATTATACATGTGTTAACACAAATCAAATATATATTTACCATGTGAAAAACCCTGTAACAACGATTCAAACACCTTTATATTTCAAAATATACACTATGTAGCCAAAAGAACGGACTGCGTAAAACCTGCAAACCACTGTGGACTGAGGCTCACATTTCTCCAGCGGGTTATCTTGCAATATTTGTTGTTTCACCGCGGTTCCGAAATAGTTATCAGCCAGTGAGACATGTGAGTATAGTATACTACTTGCCTTGGACACTGGTGTGATGGACATGTTGCTTGGCGAGCGTTGGAGCTGCGTCTCAGTCTCCATCTCGTTGTTCTCCGTCATCATCAGTCTCTTCACGGGATGAAATGAGACAGTCGGCTGTATGTGGTCCGGGTTCCAGACCTGTTATCGGACTGTTACTGCTGAATTCATTCAAATGTGAGTTTGTCAAAAGTACTGCCCAGTGTAGCCATTGAGATTGGCTAAATAAAGTGTGCCATCTCACAACGTTTTAAGGATTCGCGCGCGCGGGGAATAGGCAGGCTGTTGAGGATCATGCACCACGAGACGTACAGGTTTACATCCAATTAACATACATCACAGGTCTAAAGGCAAGCATCAGCAAAAGTTACGCATCAGCAAATAACGGTCATAGCCTGCCCTACGAGGCAAGTAACCTACCAACTGCTATTCTCCCTGGTAGTACTATAGTAGTCAACTAAACTCCGATCCAAATATCTCATGTTGGAAAGCAGGTGCGACTCTCCTAAAGAAGAACAAATATTGATGTTTTCGAATCTGAGGGGTTATAGTCCATTAGATTTCCAAAAACAAGTAGTTGAGATGTTCCCGGAAACTCATGTAGTAGTAGTAGTATAGTAAGGGTACAATAGCATTTTCCTTTCGTCCAACCTTTTACTGGACAAGTGCTGCCAACATAAATTCGACTACACCTCAAAACCAGTCACGCCTCCATGTGCGTCCGTGGCGCATGATTGGATAACTCTTTACAACTATATCAATATTAATTTACTCAAAATTCTGGATTGGTGGTTGTCCGAATTTCATAAAGGGGGCGGTATCTTGGTGTAACAGTAGTTTAGGATATAAAATACTGGTCTTCAAATAAAGCTCCCATAACCGTGTTGGGCACATGGAAAATATCTGTATAAATGAATGCTATAGCCAGAAAACATTTGTACTGTCAACATTTCCATTGATGGGCTATCATAAAATGTTTAGGCTACTCACATGCCAAACACGATATGGTTGAAAGTAAGATACCTTTTGCATAATGATTACATTAAGGATTATGTCATTTTAGAATAAATGGTCAGTGTAGGTGAAAAAATCTTTTGAAAATAATCTCCAGTATTTCTGTTTCCACCGTCCCCACCATGTCTTGTTTCTAGGTGTTAGTCATTAGTATAGGTAGCCAGCCTATGTGTGCCCTTCTGTATGCGTCATCGAGCACAAGTCAAACAATATCAGACTCTCTCTATCTCTCTCTGTCTCTGTGTGTGTGTGCACTGGAAAGCTCATAAATCAGGACGATGAATCACTTCCAAATAATATACTGTACCTTATTACACCTTATAAACAGGGTGGTTCGAGTCCTGAATACTGATTGTCTGACAGCCGTGGTATATCAGACCACGGGTATGACAAAACATTTATTTTTAGTGCTCTAATCACGTTGGTAACCAGATTGTAATAGCAATAAGGCACCTCAGGTGTTTGTGGTATATGGCCAATATACTACGGCTAAGGGCTGTATCCAGGCCTAAGAACAGCCCTTAGCCGTGGTATATTGGTCATATACCACACCCCCCCCCCGGGCCTTATTGCTTAATTAGAGCAAGCACCACAGGGTACATGTAGATGTCATACCTGTCTATTATGAATTGGATAGGGTAGGGGTCCAGGTTTTCCACACTGATGTGATCACATCTTGCCTGAAGTGTAATATATTATTCAAAAACAGTTTCAACCATTGCACATTGACTAGTGGAATGAATACAAAGAATGAAGCTGTCTCAACAGGTATCCTACTGATAATGTGGTCTGTTTATACTACTTATGAAAAACCCTGATCTGAATGACCCAGAGGAGGAACAACAATTCTGAGCAGTCAGTGTAATGTTTTAACAGGACACTTAGAAATCTAATCTGAGAAGAGCTTCTATTTTTATTAATAGTTTTCAAGTGATTTTCCCCAGAAATACGACCCATGTGGGACGGGTTGGCCCATTTTCCACTGTCTGTGTGTAAGTATCTACATGAGCATATCCAAAAGAGAGGTAGGAAGTAGGAGGATAGTTACAGAGAGAAAAGGAATAAAGAGAGAAAGAGCGAGAACGTGGGAATGAGTGAGATAAAGAGACACCAAAGCATCTTCTAGGAATTATCTTCTCTGTTCTCTTCCTCTTCCAGGTTTCTGTCCACTCCTTTCTTTAACCCCTATGCTCTACTCCGAGGTTATCTGTGCTTATAAAATGAACCCCTACATACTATCTTTGTTGCAGCATCTTCCATTAAGCAGATACAGTAAATGTTGCACATTCCATATACCCTTCATTTTCACCCTGTCCTATAAAACACAGCAGGCACGGTCACAGACCCTATCTGTAAGGCTGCCTTATAGGCACAAACCCTATCTTTTTTATTTTATAACTAGGCAAGTCAGTTAAGAACAAATTCTTATTTACAATGACAGCCTACTTGTAAAGCGTTAAGATATAGGTAGACTGAAGGGCTTAGCTAGTCTAGATATGGGACCAGGGCTAATGTTTGTACTGCAGGCAGTGTGATGGGGGATGGTAGAGCCAAACAGCAGGTAGGATATTTAGTTGCAGAAGGGGGTTAACTGCCTTGTTCAGGGGCAGAAGAACAGATTATTTACCTTGTCAGCTCGGGGATTCGATCCAGCAACCTTTTGGTTACTGGCCCAACACAGCTACCTGCCCAGCCTCTGTAAGGCTGCCTTATAGGCACAGACCCTATCTGTAAGGCTGCCTTATAGGCACAGACCCTATCTGTAAGGCTGCCTTATAAAGGTGAGCTCCTAATCTCCTATACAGATGTGCCTCTGATGCCTAACCAGCAGGCAGTGGCCATTCATCATGGGTCATGTGATACTGACAGGGTGATGGTTATAAGGGGGGCTACGGTTGGTGGCTGTGATTACAAACTCCTCCGTCTTTGAACCAATCACATTCATCTGTGGTTTTCCATTGATTGGTCATTACACACATTGTCCATACCAATGACCAATACTGCACCCGTCCCCAACAGTAGGGGATTCAGATGGAGACAGAGAGAACAGAATAGGGAGAAACAAGTAACATGGGAAATGAAAGATTGAGGCAAGAGAAACATAAGAGAAAAGGGAAATGAGAGGTGGAGGTAATATGCAAACGTTTGGGCATCTTGTTCATTTGTTTAACTGTGGACTCACTGACAGGGACAATCAGGGACTCTTCTACTTTCACATAGGTGAACGTGGAGGAGTGATGGAGAGCCTGTGTGTGTGTGTGTGTGCAAACACTGAGCTGGTAGCAGTCTGCCACAACATCAGAGAGCTACACTTTTGCATACGATTACAGTATTTCTATGTATGTATACATTCCATTAATCCACCTAAGCCCTTCATCAAAGTTTGGGCAAACCGATCAGAAGCCATTTAATGGAGGAGAGAAGAAGAGAGAGAAGAAGAGAGAGAGGGGGAGAGAAAGAGCGAGAGGAGGAAAGGAAGCCAAGGAGAGTGACATTATTATTGTGTTACCCCAGCCTCAGTAATCATATTCAAATGAATTATTCCTAGTTTTCTCCAGCGCATTAACAGCAAGTGCTAGCTGCGTGGCGGATTGTACCGATGCAGAGAGCAAAGGAACATGCTACCTAATATAACATTGGGGCTGCAGTTTGATCTCCTGCATGTGTGTATTGTTTGTCTACTGCAACATGCATCATATTTAAGCATATTCCACATTAGTCTCTAAAGTGTGTGTATAACGTCATTATGCGGAGTGGCACAGGTGTAAGCGTAACCAATGTGCCGAGTGTGAGTCTTGACTACAAACTTAGCCATGGGACACAAAATTCTTATTAGTCAATTGCTTAGTATGGAGAAAACAACACGCTCATTGAACATTCATAAGATTTTCAATCTCCCTGCTCTGCTGTGCACTTGCAGACTGATACCCCAGGTGTCTGTAAGCCAGCTAAAAATAAGGTCCCCCCATTGTCAAGAGAGGAGGCAAAAACAAGCTACTCCAGCAGTAGAGGGAGAACTGGAGCCAAAATGGTCCCCATGTGGCACTATGAGCCCAACAACATCACAAGCTAAGTCGTTGGTCGTCATGGCACTGTAGGAGGGGTAGCAGTAGTCAGACATTCATGTGTGATTTCATCACTGACATCAGATACCAACACACCACTAGTATGGAGACTTGGGTTACATACATTTTTGAATTAAGTTTTGCTACAAAGTGGATCAATTAAGTAAGAGCATTTAACTACTCCTAACATACAGTCTGCTCCTTACAACCCTGCACAGTACTTGGGTTTCGCCACAGCCTTTTTTCTGGAAATAGCTCATTGCTGCCCTCTAGTGTTCCACTAAGGTTGGGACAACATGCATTACATACAATAACAGGAAAACATGTAGGACTACTACAATACAGTGGAGACCACCTGACCTGATCAGGAACAACTCTAGTCCTTACATATAGCCTATAACTGGGGCCAAGAGTTTTTCCTAGTCAGGTCAGGAAAAATTTCAGAGCGAAACATTTCAACATACTGGAATTGCAGAAATAAACAGGCAGATCTTAATAATATAGTTTTATATTTATTCATACATACATTTTCATTTATAATCAGTTAATTGTAAAAAAAAAAAAAAATGAAAAAAAGGGAAAGATTTACATTAATTTATATGAACTACAGTCATTGTCAAAAAAAATGTAAAGTAATCCCCAGGTGTCAAACTACCAAGAACACACTTTAGATCCACCATCTTGTTCACACAGCCAGCCGTCCTCCCCCACCCCCTCCAACACACAGTCTAGTCATAGGGACTGAGTGGACATGAAAATTGACTGATCCAGAATTCAGTAATCTGTCATCTTCCATGTAAACTGCTGGAAAATCAGAGGGATGAAGCGGTATAATTGTTCTGCATGTGTTTAGTCTTGACGTTCTACAGGGTAGTTTGTGTAGTTTATGAGACAACCTGGTATGGACATGTTCTTGTGTGTTTGTATATTGTATACATTTTAAAGGAACCGCTTGAGGCTGAGTTTGCCTGTGCTGTCAATAGTGTGCATGTGTAGGCATGCATGTCTACTCTACATACCTTCGCTCTCAACTGAGTTATGATTCAGAGAGGACCATGGCAGCGCAAATGGTCAGTGCGTACCGTGTGTCTCAGTCTTAGTGCGTCTGTGTATGACTAAGCATGAATAAGTGGTGCCTGTGACTCAGAAACTATGTGTGAAGAGGGCAAACAGGTGTTATGGATCCAGGCTTCACTATGACTTTCCCTCTCCCTCCAGTAACTCCAGACTGTATGGAGCAGTGGGAGCACAGTTGCACCCAGCCAGAGGGTGAGAGTACATTATAGATCTCTGCCATTTTGGCTCCTGGATGTTCTCTAATCCCCCATAAACCCACATTCAAACAAAACAGATCAGACTGGATTAATCTCAGCTTGCATTATCCCCTCCCACTCCCACCCCGACTGACAAATCACAAAATAGTAAAGAATCATCATTAAATGTCTTGCCTGTTGGTTGGTTTGAATCTTAGAAGGAAATATGTATTTTATAGAACATTAAAACATTCCTATTGGGCGTACCAACCCTTTGTTTTGTTTCTACAGTGGGCTGGGAAGCAGGGTGCATCATGGTGTTAGGGGATCCCCAAAGCAAGGCATAACAAGTAAAGGAAAAGCATATCAGGAGAGGAATCTGTTTCTGCTACACAACCTAGACCCTAACCCCCCGTTCCCAGACAACGCCTTCATGGAAACACATTCAATGGGTTGTATAACATCCATTATACATACAAGCAACACCGGTTCATCCTTATCATTAACTTCTATTACAAATTGCACTGGCTCCAACCCTTCCCCTTGTACAAAGGCTACACTCTGGACATTAGGTAACAAGAACTCTTAATAGAACACAAACTGCATAAGACAAAAACCAAGGACTGCAAGAGGGCTCAAACCTAACAGGGGAAAACACTGAACTCATGACTGAACGCAAAACAGCCCCACCCCAAAACACACCAAACAGAAAAGAGAGAGGGGAGGGGTGAGAACGAGATGTAGAAGTCACCAACTTGAACAGAAAAAGGCTAAAAAAAGACTAAACTATAAAAAGAAAAACAGAACAGAGAGAACAGAAGAAGAGAGACAGAAAACAGAGAAGGTTAAAGTGTGGGAGTGGAGGAAGGATCCAGATGAAAGGCTTTGATACTCATAAGCAGGGGCCAAAATCTTTTGGTAAGGTGGTAGTAGTGGCGTTTTGGGACACATACCCCTGCACTCCAACATGTCTCTCAGCAGGCCAGTGTTGTGCGCTCAGATCACTCCAGGTCAAGATTCTAAACTACATCCTTGTTCAGTGACCGCACTCATCCAATCCTAGCAGCCCCTCCTCCTCCCATGTCACTGGTCCCAGGCAGAAAGAGGGGGGCTTTGAGCTGGTGGCAGGGTCAACTCCAGTCACCCTCTCCCCTGCAGGGGCATCCCTGTCATTGACCAGATCACCGTGCCGGCTAGCAGCCTGGCACTCCAACACTGGGCATCTCCTCCTACTCGTGTGTGGTTCGCCAGCTCGCATTCATCAAGAATGTTCATCACCATTGGAAAAAATAAAATAAAAGCAACAAAATGAAAATAAGTATACTTTGATTGTTTTCGGTTGGCTTTTTCTTTCTGTCCTCCTGGTCTGTCTGGTATCAAATTCACACAGTGACGTCAATCTTTTTCATTTTAGGTGTTTGTGTCTATTCTATATTTTGTTGTTGTAGACAAGACTAGCTTGCAGGGGCCTGGTTTTTTCGGTCTCCAAAATCCCAAATCGGTGCTGGTTCACTGTCCAAGCTACTCCCCATAGCCCCGGAACATTCATTCATTCATTCATTCACTCTCTCTCACACACACACACACACACACACACACAGTAGTTCATAGTGTGAGACCCACTGACTTAAATCTCTTCTTCACACCATGGTCTGTGGTGTGGTTTAGCTGGCTGTGCCACAGTACTTACAAATATTATATTTAGATTTAAAAAACTAGAATTGTTACATGCAACATTTGGCATCTTCTCAAGTCCCCACATGTAAGTCTCAATTGGTGTCTTTTTTAGAAAAATATTTGTTAAGTACAATGAAGCTTCTGATTGTAACAGAGAGAGGGGAAGGGGAAAGGGTATTGCGCTGTGTGTGTGTGTGCGAGTGTGTGTAGTCATGTGGCAGTAAACTATTAGGTGAGTCATAGAAACTCTTTAAAGTGTCATCATTTTGCTGGACAAACAGCATATTCCCTAGCAGGCCTGCACTAAACTGTAGCTACTTTGTGTCTAGAGAAGAACTACTACTCACTGTATGTACATTATGTTTGTGTGGGGGTGGGAATTGGTAGGCAGTTTAATGGCTGTAGAAGACACCAGGACTCTGTTCAATTAAGCCCCTTTTCCACTGGCACTAAACATTTGGGCCAAATCGAGCACGTTCGAATGGAATTCTCAAATTCGAGCCAGCGCAGCCCAGTTTCACAACTGGTGCCAGCGTGATTAGAATTTGGGCTGGTGATGCAGTTACTATGCAACCACCAAGCTGATCACTTCTGGATGCTGACACAATGGTTGCCTAGCTCATTTGGGCGTGTTGCTGTTAGCTAGCACATGGACAAGCAGTATTGCAGTAGTCAGACATTACACTAATTACCACCGTAGCTGGATCCTTCATACATTTCTGTACTACACAAACTTTTATGACAGCCAGACCTGAAATTTCAGCTACCTAACGTTAGCTAGCAAATCAGAGTTGAAACAAGCTACTGTAGCTAGCTAGCTAGGTAACGTGAGCTAGCAGGACTTTTAGCTGGCCAGGTCGTATTTTAAGCTAGCTATATCATAACAAACCTGTCGTCTGGTTTGATTTGTTAGCTAGATAAAGTACTTAAGTAAAATACTACTTAAGTAATTTTTTGGGGTATCTGTACTTTACTATTTATATTTTTGACAACTTTTACTTCACTACATTCCTAAAGAAAATATTGTACTTTTTACTCCATATATTTTCCCTGACACCCAAAAGTACTTGTTACACTATGAATGCTTAGCAGGACAGGACAATTGCCTAATTCACACACTTCTCAAGATAACATCCCTACTGCCTCTGTTGTGGCAGACTCACTAAACACATGCTTGGTTTGTAAATTATGTCTGAGTGTTGGAGCATGCCCCTGGCTACCTGTAAATTAAAAAAAAAAAAATAAATGATGCCATCTGGTTTGCTTTATATAAGGAATTTGAAACTATTTATACTTTTGATACTTAAGTATATTTAAAACCAATTACTCTTAGAGTTTTACTCAAGTAGTATTTTACTGGGTGACTTTCACTATTACTTTGAGTCATTTTCTATTAAAAAAGGTATATTTACTTTTACTCAAGTATGACAATTGGGTACTTATTCCACCATTGCTAATAGCCAATGTCATGGCAAGCAAGGTAAGAATTAAGATAGCTAGCCTGTTAGTTACCTAGCGATTGTCAGCAATCTAAATACACAGCTCTGAGTATGGCTAGCACTGACAGGAGTATGGGGTAACGTTAGTTACAGCATGATGAAGGTGAATTAAATTCTTCAAAATCTTGTTAATTGGCAAAGTCAGCTGCAGTCACATATTGGCTACATAGCAGAATGACATCCTTTCCAATTTTTGGAGGCAGTGGAAACGCAATTTCAGCTAGCCCACGTAGGCCAGCCCAACCTGGATTGACTTCAAAGTGCCAATGGAAACAGGGCTTTAGTAAAAAAAAAAACAGGCCTAGCTATAGGTTTGGAGTGGGCAGTCTGGAACCAGACGCTAACAAAGAGCTACTCACATTGAAGTGCAGTTATGTCTAGAGGTAGCTTGTCAGACGTTTAAAGATTCTAAGGGCATTTCTACCAAACCAATATCCTCATAGTAGCTCTAACCGTGTATCTGGTTATCCGCCCAACACCCACAGATACACATTGGATGTGAGTTTCTTATCCAAATGTATCTCCCTGATCCTTCAGTAAAGGTCATAGTAGTCCTCAGGGAACCTTGTATGAAGTGAGCCCTAGCTTCATGTAGTCCATACAGTGTATCAGGAGCCTAATCTGTGAACAACAGTGATTCTATTATGCAATCCTCCCTGTAATGTTGGGCTGTCTTTAGAACATGGGCCTGGGGAAAGCAGGGAATGTGGTGATGTGTTTATTTGTGTGTAGTGTGTGTTTGACAAAGGCTGTTGTGAGTGGGTTTGGGAATGTTGTTGGGAAGGTTCTTCCCAGAACCTGTGGTGGTTGGGCTCTCTACCTCTCTCTACGACTCCAATCAGGGGGAAAGACCAGCATGTATACCTGGAGGCCGTATCGGACCAGGCCGGATCGGACCAGGAAGGGCAGAAGGGTCAGGGGTGTTTGAGTCAGAGGTTGGGCTGAGGGGGGTGGGAGCGCAGTCTTCACATCATAGCAGGATACAGCAGCGACAGAATCTCTGGCGACTCCCCCCGACCGAGGGGGGTGGGGTGACGGGGGCGAAATACGCGTGCACTTTGATGTTAGGTAGATGGGTCTGGAGAGGAGGACAGAAAGAGATAAAAAGATAAGTGTTGGTGTAAGGGTCCATACAAATGCATCTATGTGAGTCTGGGTGTCCGTGCGCAACGCATAAGCAGCCATGTACGATGTAGCACCAGTGCCTACCCTTAGTCTCTTGATGCCTGCGCGGGTGATCTGCTGGCAGTCGTAGAGCTCAATGCGGTCCAGGCTGTGGCAGCTCTTCAGGTGCTCCAGCGAGGCATCCGTGATCAGGGGGCAGTTGTCCAGCTCTATCACCTCCAGCCGGTCGTGGGCACAGGGCCCGCTGCCCAGATGTCTGATGCCATCGTCAGTAATCAGCTCACAGTGAGATAGGCTCTGAGAGAGAGAGAGAGAGACCACAACAACAACGGCACAGTTTAGAACAGCAACACTGTACTGTCACCCGACACACTGGGTTTATTTTGTCATTACACTATGAGAGTTGGGATTATCTAAGAAACAAGTCCTTCTGAAATGTATTTCATAGAATTTAAAGACGTTCCTTAGATTGTTTGAGACAAGCTCCTAGGACAGAAGCCATCAGCTAGTGCTCACCAGAACTTGCAGACGAGGGCAGTGGATGGACAACTGGATAAGTGTACCGTCCGTGATCTGGGGAGAGACAGATACAAACTCATCCTTCTGGTGGATGGTGCTACAGTTGATGTGAGTGTGTGTATGAACGTGCGTACTGCGCAGGCTAGCTCACCTGCACGCACTCTTCCAGGTCCATCTTTTCCAGCTCATGACAATTCTGCCAGGAAAAACAATTAAAAGAGTAAGACAACACACATATGTCAGAGATGTGTGTAACCTGCGTCAGCTTCCACACTCACCCTTGCTAGAGTAGTGAAGCCCACATCTGTGAGCTGAGAGCAGCGAGCCACCTCTAATATTCTGAAAGGAGACAGGACATATTGTTATGGTTCGGGGGAACTGTGTTATGTATTGATGTGTCTGAGGAAATACAAGATGAGTTAACTTGGGCACTAACCAGAAAGGAGAGAGGATGTATGAGTCTTAAAGGGTACCCCTGTATGAGGGGTTGTATGGAGTTTCTGCTGGTATTGGAGTGAATAGGGGTTAGAAGCAGAGATGGGGGTAGCGTGGATGTGGGTTGGATGAGGCGGGCTTGGGCGGGGATGGACTAGGAGCAGGGGGAGTACCAACCTGAGGCGGGGGCAGTTAAGTCCCAGGGCATGGAGGATGGCGTCTGTGATGTTGGCACAACCTGAGACACACAGGGACTGCAGATGGTGACAGCCCCGGCATATAGTAATGAGACCTTCGTCTGTGATCTGCTGCTCAGAGGGAAACGAGCACGGGTCACTAGCAGAACTTCCACGGCATCAAACAGCTATAACGCCATTATAAAAATTAACATAATATTCCAATAACTGATGCCGTAGGCTATGCATATCCACCTCAGAACGGGGAATGAGAATCATATCTTGTTTTTTGTGATATATTTTCATCTCTTTTCCCTCTATAGTTCTTATCTTACAAGATTGCAGAAAGTAGCGAGAGGGAGCCACACAGAGAAAGCATGAGTGTAAAAAGAGAGAGAGGACGACAAAAAGAGGCGAGTCTGGCAAAAGATGAGGGAGCTGCTGAAAGGTGGGAGACAGTGAGAAGGAGACATGGAAGGAAAGAGGGAGGAAGAGAGACGGGGGGGCATTTGGGGTGTAGACGCAGCAGGAGGATGCCAGAGAAACAAATGTGTTGTCTGGGTGGAATTCACACGCTATTAGTTATGTAGGTTAGATGGCAGGGCAGGCCTCAGTCCACAGGCAGGGCAGGCCTCAGTCCACACCAGCCCCTCTGCTGCAGGGCAGGATGCAGACTGACTGAACAGCCTTGTACACCAGACATTCCCCTCAGTCCACCAAAACAAAACTGCATAAGAGAGGCAGGACATGACCCATTTACCTTCCATATGGATGGCCACAACCCCACAATCATTTCTCAATGACAAACCTATTCAGGAGTTACAAGCACCCAACAACAAAGCATTCAGCCACAAACACGATGGGTGCTGAACTATCAAGCAAGATACTCACTCTATTTTGGAGCTGTGACCAGCAAGTTTTGCTGTTATGTGACAAACACTGAAAGAGGTGCTTGCTTACCGAACACGTCTGCAAGTTTAGAGTGACCAGCTCTGGACAGTGTGCCCCAATGTGCTTCAGTGCTTCATCCTCCAACTAGTTAACAGGTGGAGATGGAGAGAAGCAGATAGGAGGCAAAGACAGAGAGAGAGCGTCATGTAGGGTGTCATTTGAAATGCCATTAGCAGTGCACCAAGGTAACCCCACCAATGAGCTAGCTAGCTAACCCCCTTCTGCAACTAAATATCCTACCTGCTGTTTGGCTCTACCATCCCCATCACACTGCCTGCAGTACAAACATTAGCCCTGGTCCCATATCTAGACTAGCTAAGCCCTTCAGTCTACCTATATCTTAACGCTTTACAAGTAGGCTGTCATTGTAAATAAGAATTTGTTCTTAACTGACTTGGCTAGTTAAATAAAAAGGTTAAAAATAAATAAAAAAATACTAACCTTACACAATCCATTTGTTAATTTCACCTGAATACCGCCAGTCTATTCTTCTGTTCATGCACCTTGGTTAGACTGAGGTAGCGACTGTATGGTTTTTAATGGTCCAATTGAACTTTAGCCAGGTCCCATCTCTAGCTGACCCTTTTGTTGCCTTGCCCTGGCCCAGGCCTTACCTGTGTGCAGCCCTTGAGGAAAAGGCCTTTGAGGCCGGGGCAGCATCGTACCAAGGCCTGGATGCCATCCTTAGTCACCTGGTCACACCACGAGATGTTGAGCTGCTCTAACAAAGGACAGCCCTCACTGCAGGGGAAGAAATTGGTCAGACCAGGACACAGATATTAGACAAAAAGCCAGCAAAACAACAACAAATGTGTCCCATATTTATGCACATCCCCTGAATAACTGAATGATCTGTTCACCCTACACTTGTACAACAGATGTAACCATCTGCTCCTGCTGAGGAGACTCCCTGGTGTGTATGTGAGAGTGAGTATTGTCGGAGTCCTGGAAGAACCTTGTATCTCAAAAAAGTCACAGGACATTTTGAATGGCTTATATTAGTCTTAGCGTCAACAAACTGTCACAGAGCATGTAGGGGGATGACTACCTCAAAATCAAATCCAGGAGTGCTGAAATTATGAGTGTGTATGCAAGAGAGAGAGGGAGACAGAGAGACCACTCACCTAAGTGCTTTGAGTGACAGGTTGGTGATTGAGGTACAGGAGGCGAGGTCCAAGTGCTTGAGCTTGGGACAGAACTTACTGAGGCTATGACATGTGCTGCATGGGAGAAAGAGACAAGAGAGGCTTACAGATTTAATAGTGTAACACTTTATAATTCTGTTATGCTAATGTCCTACACATAATAAGGCATAAATGTCTGAAAATACCTGTCAGTAATCTTGGTGCAGCCATTCAAACTAAGCAGCTCAATATTCCTGCAGTTCTGGGAGAAGGTTCTGTTGAGAAACAAACAGGAACAGCCATATTTGCACTGGAGTGTGTGTACTTACCCTCCAGCTCCCACATACTGTACATCTCCTCCCCTCACCCTCCACAGTGCCAAGAGTGCCATGTCTAGGCCAGATTCCCAGTCAGTCCTCACCTCAGAGCGCTGTCCCCCACCCCCAGACAGCCCCTCAGACTCAGCTTCCTCAGGAATCCCCCACATCGTTTAGAGATGTTCTCCACCACTCGCCCCTGCAACACACACAAACAAACACCTCTCATAAAACATAGACTCCTCCCCAGATCATCTTAACTTTCACATACATGTAAAAATACATGTAGCAGGAGCAGACCATTTACATAAAAATAGGGTAGGAGTCTGCTTGTTTAGGCAAACTTTTGTAAACACTGACTGCTTAACTTGAACCAATTTCGCAGAGCAAGTTGAGTGTCTGTCAATATTGCGCTCAAGTCTGGCAGACTTCATATTTACAATGACAGCCTACCTACAGGGTCAGTCATAGTAGTACGGCACCCATGGAGCAAATGAGGGTTAAGTGCCTTGCTCAAGGACACCGACAGGTTTTTCACCTTGTCGGCTCGGGTATTCGAAACAGCGACCCTTCGGTTACTTGCCCAACGCTCTAACCGCTAGGCTACCTGCCGCCCTGAATACATCACATAATACCTTTAAATGGTCATCTGTGGTCCTCCATACAGTGACAAGGTCAATAGATGGACATACAGTACATGGCATTGATTGTGGTGAACGCACAACATCAACAGTAGTCAATTAACAGTTTGTAGACAACCAACTGCTAAGGTCCTGAATTCAATCATAGATAATCACGGTATGTGGGTTTAATGTCAATGTTGTTTGTGTTTATAAGGTGTACGCCATGAATGTGCATTTTGTTTCCATAAAATTGATAAATCAATGGCAGGTGAGGAGGAGATGGAGAGAATATGAGAAGGAAAGCAGAGGAGAGGAAGAAGGGATATGCAAGACTTCCTGACCTCAATATCTCTCTGAAAGTCGAAAAGGTCGATCCTCTGCCAATTACTGCCATCCAGGGCGAGCACATTCCACGACTGAGGGAGAGAGGGGCACAAGGTCAACGTCACTGGTTTCACTATTCTGTCAAACACACAATTGCACACACTCACACTGAATCAAATACACACTTCAGAAACACAAACTCACCCGTGAGACCTGGGCACAGCGACAGAGTGTCACCACATCCAGAAAGGAGAAGATTCTGGAACACAGACAGGGATGGTTCAGAACCCCTGGTACCCAGAATCAGAACCAGAGCCCTCTACGTACACAAGGCTCTGCCCAGAACCCGTTTTACCCACAGAATTACATATAACTCTGCAATGTACGCCAGTACGCGTTTGATGAGCATGCATTTATGTTTATTGTGTTTGAAGGCTAGATAAATATGTTTACTTTTGCAGAGAGTGTGTGGTGGGGTCATTACACACAAAACATTAGGAACACCTGCTCTTTCCATGACAGACTGACCAGGTGAATCCAGGTGAAAGCTATGATCCCTTATTGATGTCACTTGTTAAATCCACTTAAAATCAGTGTAGATGAAGGGGATGAGACAGGTTAAAGAAGGATTTTTAAGTCTCGAGACATTGATTGAGTAAGTGTGCCGTTCAGAGGGTGAATGGGCAAGACAAAAAATGTAAGTGCCAAAATGGAGTTTGGTAGTAGGTGCCAGGTGAACCGGTGTGTCGAGAACTGCAACGCTGCTGGGTTTTTCACGCCCAACAGTTTCCTGTGTGTATCAATGGTCCACCCCTCGTAGGACATCCAGCCAGGCAAAACATTACCTGCTTGTTGAAAATCATGGGTATTAATGTGGAGTTGGGACCCCCTTTGATGCTACAACAGCCTCCACTATGTATCTGTGATGGATTCATATGTAACCCATTGCACTCCGCAGCCCAGTGTGATGTAGGGTGAGTATGTTACAACTGGCCTCGGCCAGCCTGCCCCTAACCCAAAATCCCTAGTAAATCAGAGCTCAGTCTGTGGCCCCGCACCTTTAGCACCCCCATCCGTCAGCACCTCTATGCCTGCCCGTTCTGCTGGCGAGACCCAGGCTTGAATTATGGCCTCCATTTTCTGTTTGCTCAGGTGCTTTTGACTTATTTTTTTTACTTAATCAATTTGAATGTTTTATAGCCAAGACCATCAGTATTTAATTACCGTTTTAGCATTGGGGGAGGGGAAATTGGGACAATTGGGATGGGGCGCATGAGGGAATGGCAGATGGTTGGTGATGTTGACCAAACCACTAGAGCCCCAGTATAGTGACCCTTAGTTTCCAAGGTGACCGCTCAAGTGTCATGATGTAACCTCCCTAATTGTCAGTGGCTGTGTTGTGTGGAGCAGGTGGATCAGAGTGTACACGGTTGTGTTTTGGGCAGGTTAAGATGTTTCATGGTGTTGAGCATGTGGCATGCCATATTCTTTGTGTGCATACAGCCCAGTAATTGGAAAGCCCTCGCTCACCGTAGCAACAGCTCCTTGGGCAGCTTCTTATTGATGACGGCTTCATCGCTATTTGAGAACATCTGTGAGGAAGAGATGAAGAAGAGCGTGTTAATTTCCTCTGGCTCCGTCACTAATAGCAGGGCCGGCCAGGACTTCCTCTATTCTCTCTGCTCCACCCCAAGGACAGCTCCAGCACTTAACTAATGATAAACGATCACAACGTCGTGATAGGTTCAATGTCACAGCTTGACAGGAGAAAGGGAGGTGATAGAGTGAGTGGGATGAAGAGAGATCGAGAGGAAACCGGGAGTGAGATGTCTCTTGCTTCCTTCCTGTCTGATCATCTCCCCATTTTCTTGCTTCCAATGTTTATGTTGTAATGTTTGAACAGTGACTACAGAAGAGGTGTTTTAACATACCCACAAACAGAGAATTAGGATCCATGAGATATTCATTCCCTTGATACAATTTTCCATCACACCATCTTTAAGTGTCATGGAAAATTGTATCCTACTCTAGTTAGCAGAGTTCTCATATTTAGGAGCAAATGTACTTTTGTCAAAGTATGATGCACATAATGGGTAAGTCAATTGCATTAATCTTTGGGGTTCTTGGGGCCACCCATACAACAAATGTATGTATGCATGACTAAGGCTGCATTTACACAGGCAGCCCAATTCAGATTTCTTTCCCCCCCTAACTCCTTTGTCTTTCGACCAATCAGATCAGCTATGAAAAAGATATGTGAAAAGATCTGATGTGATGTAAAGACCAATTAGTGGAACAAATATTTTAGTTGGGCTTCCTGTGTAAGCGCAGCCTACGTCGCTTTGGATACATTTGTTTGCAATGGTACTCCGAATAGGACCTATCAAAAGCAGTAATGCTGAACCATACTAGTGGTCCATGTAATGACAAGGATATCAAGCATAAACAGGAATATATTTCCTCCATTGTAGAGACTTGAGCAACTTCATGACAAATTCAACATGAGTCTGCTGTTAGTCTGACCTCCCTCAGAGGCAATATACAGTGTATTCAGAAAGTATTCAGACTTTTTCCACATTTTGTTACATTACAGCCTTCAATCTACAGTCGTGGCCAAAAGTTTGGTGAATGACAAGTATTGGTCTCCACAAAGTTTGCTGCTTCAGTGTTCTTAGATCTTTATGTCAGTAGTTACTATGGTACACTGAAGTATAATTACAAGTATTCCATAAGTGTCAAAGGCTTTCATTGACAATGACATTCAGTTTATGCAAAGAGTCAATATTTGCAGTGTTGACCCATCTTTTTCAAGACCTCTGCAATCCGCCCTGGCATGCTGTCAATTAACTTCTGGGCCACATCCTGACTGATGGCAGGCCATTATTGCATAATCAATGCTTGGAGTTTGTCAGAAGTTGTGGGTTTTTGTTTGTCCACTTGCCTCTTGAGGATCGACCACAAGTTCTCAATGGGATTAAGGTCTGGGGAGTTTCCTGGACATGGACCCAAAATGTTGATGTTTTGTTCCCCGAGCCACTTAGTTATCACTTTTGCCTTATGGCAAGGTGCTCCATCATGCTGGAAAAGGCATTGGTCGTCACCAAACTGTTCTTGGATGGTTGGGAGAAGTTGCTCCCGGAGGATGTGTTGGTACCATTCTTTATTCATGGCTGTGTTCTTAGGAAAAATTGTGAGTGAGTCCACTCCCTTGGCTGAGAAGCAACCCCACACATGAATGGTCTCAGGATGCTTTACTGTTGGCATGACACAGGACTGATGGTAGCACTCACCTTGTCTTCTCCGGACAAGGTGTTTTCCGGATGGCCCAAACAATCGGAAAGGGGATTAATCAGAGAAAATGACTCTACCCCAGTCCTCAGCAGTCCAATCCCTGTACCTTTTGCAGATTATCAGTCTGTCCCTGATGTTTTTCCTTGAGAAGTGGCTTCTTTGCTGCCCTTCTTGACACCAGGCCATCCTCCAAAAGTCTTCGCCTCACTGTGCGTGCAGATGCACTCACACCTGCCTGCTGACATTCCTGAGCAAGCTCTGCACTGGTGGTGCCCCTATCCCACAGCTGAATCAACTTTAGGAGACGGTCGTGGCACTTGCTGGACTTTCTTGGGCGCCATGACGCCTTCTTCACAACAATTAAAGTTCTTGATGATCCGATAAATGGTTGATTTAGGTGCAATCTTACCAGCAGCAATATCCTTGCCTGTGAAGCCCTTTTTGTGCAAAGCAATGATGACGGCAAGTGTTTCCTTGCAGGTAACCATGGTTGACAGAGGAAGAACAATGATTTCAAGCACCACCCTCTTTTTAAAGCTTCCAGTCTGTTATTCTGACTCAATCAGCATGACAGAGTGATCTCCAGCCTTGTCCTCATCAATACTCTCACCTGTGTTAATGAGACAATCACTGACATGATGGCAGCTGGTCCTTTTGTGGCAGGGCTGAAATGCAGTGTAAATGTTTTTGGGAGATTAAGTTAATTTTCATGGCAAAGAGGGACTTAGCAAATAATTGCAATTCAAGATTTGGAAAGGCACACACCTGTCTTTATAAGGGCCTACAGTGCATGTCAGTGCAAAAATCAATCCATGAGGTCGAAGAAATTGTCCGTAGATCTCCGAGACAGGATTGTAGTGAGGCACAGATGTGGGGAAGGGTGCCAAAAAAATGTATGCAGAATTGAAGGTCCCCAAGCACACAGTGGCCTCCATCATTCTAAAATGGAAGAAGTTTGGAACCACCAAGACTCTTACTAGAGCTGGCCACCCAGCCAAACTGAGCAATCGCAGGAGAAGGGCTTTGTTCAGGGATGTGACCAAGAACCTGATGGTCACTCTGACAGAGCTCCAGAGTTCCTCTGTGGAGATGGAATAACCTTCCAGGAGGACAACCATCTTTGCAGCATTCCACCAATCAGGCCTTTATGGTAGAGTGGCAAGACAGAAGCCACTCCTCAGTAAAAGGCACATGACAAACTGCTTGGAGTTTGCCAAAAGGCACCTAAAGGCCTCTCAGACCATGACAAACAAGATTCTCTGGTTTGATGAAACCAGGGTTGAACTCTTTGGCCTGAATGCCAAGCATCACGTCTGGAGGAAACCTGGCTCCATCCCGACGGTGAAGCATGGTGGTGGCAGCATCATGCTGTGGCTATGTTTTTTCAGCGGCAGGGACTGGGAGACTAGTCAGGACTGAAGGAAAGATGAACGGAGCTAAGTACAGAGAGATCCTTGATACTGCTCCAGAGTGCTCGAGACCTCAGACTGGGCCAAAGGTTCACCTTCCAACAGGACAACAACCCTAAGCACACAGCCAAGACAATGCAGGAGTGGCTTTGGGACAAGTCTCTGATTGTCCTTGAGTGGCCCAGCCAGAGCCTAACATGTCTCGAGAGACCTATAAATTGCTGTGCAGCGACTATCCCCATCCAACCTGACAGAGCTTGAGAGGACCTGCAGAGAAGAATAGGAAACCTCCCCAAATACAGGTGGGTCAAGCTTGTAGCGCCATACCCAAGCGGTACAGGTGCTTCAACAAAGTACTGAGTAAAGGTTCTGAATACTTATGTAAATGTAATATTTCTGTTTTTTTATTAGTAATAAATTAGCAAACATTTCTAAACCTGTTTTTGCTTTGTCAGGCCAGTGACAAAAATGTAATCCATTAATCCATTTTAATTTCTGGCTGGAACACAACAAATGTGGAAGAAGTCAGGGGGTGTGATTGCTGAGGAAAAAAAACCTATTTAATACATTTCAGAATAAGGCTGTAACGTAACAAAATGTGGAAAAGGTCAAGGGGTCTGAATACTTTCCGAATGCACTGTATGTATAGTTTGAATGTGAACCTATGATTTATTTTCTGTTTACTTATTATACAAATTCAGTGGACACACTGGGTCAATAGTACATTAAGCCTCTCCTACGATCCCTGTTTACTTTCACACTCCGAGGGAGCAGGAAAGGACAGCCATTTCGCTTTTGGATTAGGGGCAAATTCACTCTGACAGCCTGCCTTTCAGAGAACTACTCAACAGGTCAAATAATCCACGGCCATTTACAAATGCGCATGGTCTGGGCCACATAGGCTACAATGTTTTTCCTTTATGGTTCAACATTATATGTTTGTTTGCAGGGCTACAGTAGTTATTGGTTATTTCCATTTAAAAGGACCCATGAGCACCAACATGTGAAGTGCATAGGAGCATGTCAAATGAAAGCTAAGAATCTATATTTGAGAAATGAAGGCATCTACACATTTTTCAACCATGTTCCATCCTAAACATTTCAGAATAAGCAAAGGCTCTGATTTCTGGTCAAACAGATGGAAAAGGGGTCTTAGAAAACAAGTCTTAAAAAGGTATTAGAAATACATTCATAAAAACACAATAATGTTGAAGTAAATAAAGACCCCTGCCAACTAGTTTTGTATAAATAAAAAAATTGACCAAAAACCCACATCTTTAAGAAGTAACAAGTATAGGTAGACCTATCAAAAAGTTAGTGTTTTTACTGATATACATTTTGTTTATTAATTATTAAGTGATTAAACCCCCAAATTGGTAACAGAATTTACAAAAAAAATAAATAAACATAACCATGAAGAGAATTTCTGTACAGTACAGATCAGGGACCCATGACTAAATATTGTTACCGCAATTCTGTTACCGGGTGTAAATCAACTTCACTTGCTGTAGTTTAATAATCAAAAGCGATTTTTTCAAAGTCAACGTGTCATGTCATAGCTGACACCCCATTCTGTCTGCAGACATTGTTGAATCTTAATTTGGAGCAGATGTTTAGAGTTTCTAGAAAATGTTGAAAGGGAGATTTTACCAAACTTCTGATACCAAAATTGGCATCTGCACAGTTCTTCCACTAAATTTGTTTTGTAAAATGTTCAGAGAAAATTGTTTTAAAAAGTAATCCTTGTGCATAGAGTTGTGTGGTTTGTTAAACTTTGAAATCAATGGTTTTTGTTTGGCATACATTTTACGTGAAAAATCTAAATCTCAACGCAATTCCATTACCATGGAACTGCCCTTATGGTTTGAGTATGTTATGTCACATATAGGGTTGCACATTTTGGGGAATATTCAGAGGTGGAAACTTTCCGTGGGAATTATTGGGAATATGGTTATTAAATACAGTATATGCAAATAAATATTAATACCATTTAGATGTAGATGTTTTGTGCATTGGACATATTTACCATATCATATGGAGACAGAAACATACACCTTTTACCTTATCATAAGTAGACATAAATGCAAATGATTAAATCCTTCCAATAGAAATATATATTTTAAAAAAATAGTTACGAATTGAACTTTAATTAAATGAGTTGACTCTTCACATGCGATGATTTCACTGAACAACAAAAGGGAATATTGAATGATCTGCAATGATCCATCACATCTCTCAAAAACCTTTTCAACAAACATCTGTAAAATGATAGTCTAGAAACTAAAGCTTTGGTTGTCTTCCTCTCAGGACCTCCTCAATGTCCACCTCTTGAACATCAGACTCTGAGGTAATCTTCACTGTCACTTTCCAACCTTGTTGAGGATGGCTCGTTGTCAGGCTCAAAAAGCCTCAAATTTGCCCGGATGGCCACTCATTTTTCAATCCTTGTATTGGTCAGCCTGCTGCATGCTTTGGTGTGTGTGTTCCCAAACAAGGACCAGTTGCGCTCTGAGGCGGCTGATGTTGGTGGGATTTGGAGGATGATGGAGGAAAGATCCACAAAGTTCCTTCCAACAGATGGCTGATGAGATATGTTGGCACGACTGCCATATTGCATCTCCATCCCAAAGCCCTTGCTTGGAAGTGTACATCGCCAGACTGCTAAGAACCTTGCCCTTATCCAGGCCAAGGTGGCGTGACACTGTAGTGATGACACCATAGGCCTTGTTGATCTCTACACCAGACAGGATGCTCTTGCCAGCATACTTGGGGTCCAACATGTACACTGGGGCGTGTATGGGCTTCAGGCAGAAGTCTTCACGCTTTTTGATGTATTTCAGAACTGCAGTTTCCTCCGATTGGTGGAACAGTGAAGTGGGCAGGGTAGTACAGATTTCTCTTACATCTGCAAGCAGAGTCTGAACATCAGACAGGATGGCATTGTCTCCCTCAATCCATGCAATGGCTACTGCTATAGGTTTCAGGAGTTTCAGGCTGCTTACCACTCTCTCACAAAATACATCATCCAGGAGGATCCTCTAGATGGGGCTGGCCATATGGGCAGACTGTGATATGGCCATTTCTTGGACAGACTCCTTCCCCTCCAGGAGACTGTCAAACATGACAACACCACCCCAGTGGTTGTTGCTGGGCAGCTTCAATGTGATGCTCTTATTCTTCTCACTTTGCTTGGTAAGGTAGATTGCTGCTATAACTTGATGACCCTTCACATACCTAACCATTTCTTTGGCTCTCTTGTAGAGTGTATACATTGTTATCAGTGCCATGATGTCCCTGAGGAGCAGATTCAATGCATGAGCAGCACAGCCAATGGGTGTGATGTGAGGGTAAGAATTCTTCACTTTAGACCAAGCAGCCAGCCATGTTCGCAGCAGTCTGTCACCAGTGCAAATACCTTCTGTGGTCCAAGGTCATTGATGACTGCCTTCAGCTCATCTGCAATGTAGAGACTGGAGTGTCTGTTGTCTTTTGTTTCTGTGCTCTTGTCGAATACTGGTTGAGGGTTGGAGATGATGTAGTTAATTATTCCTTGCCCACTAACATTTGACCACCCATTAGAGATGATTGCAATACAGTCTGCTTTCTCTATGATTTGCTTGACCTTCACTTGAACTCTGTTGAACTCTGCATCCAGCAAATGAGTAGATAAAGCATGTCTGGTTGGAGGGGTGTATGCTGGGCGAAGAACATTCAGAAATCTCTTCCAACACACATTGCCTGTGAGCAGCAGAGGTGAACCAGTTGCATACACAGCTGGAGCAAGACATTCATCAGCATTTCTCTGACTACGTTCCTCCATTGAGTCAAAACTTCTAATTCCAGGAGGACCATAAACTGTTGCTATCGATAAGTTGTCTGATTCATCATTTTCACCTCGAATAGAAGTAGAGGGACTTTTGTCAGAGGTTGCTTGTTGTGAGCGCAGAGGGAACTTTATGTACCTGGCCAGATGATTCTGCATCTTTGTTGCATTCTTCACATATGATTTGGCACAGTATTTGCAAATGTACACAGCTTTTCCTTCTACATTAGCTGCAGTGAAATGTCTCCACATATCAGATAGTGACCCTGGCATTTTCTTGATAGAGATAGAGATAGAGATAGAGATAGAGATAGAGATAGAGAGAGAGATACTTCATTGATCCCAAGGGGAAATTTCAGGAAAAGATACTTAAATTGCTAAATGTGAGTATTATATAATTTAGGGTAATAATAATAATTCCCTTAAAATACAGTCTTTAGTACAGGGTTTAATTACAGATAAATGCACATATTGCACATTCGATATACTAAATGAAATTTTTTTAAAGATACTACTGACAGGATACTAATATGCAGTCCTGAGTGAATGACTACGTAAGTTCAGTCCAAGAATTACTTACAATATTGCACATGATATGATGTAACAACTGTACTGAATGAATGAGTGCTGAATGAATAAGTCCTGAGTGAATGGGTGATTACAGACCAGAGAGTTACTCACGGATGGATGGATGCCTAACTCTTAAACTAGGTCCTAAAACCCCAACAGTTCCAAGTGAGGCATTAAATAGTCTAATAGCCGCCGGCAGGAAGGACCGCCTGTAGCGCTCTCTGGTACACCGTGGTGGGATCAGTCTGTAACTGAAAGTGATCCTCTGCATCATAACCATGGCATGCAGAGGGTGGGTGACGTTGTCCATGATGGCCAGCAGTTTGGCCAGGATCGGTCTCTCCGCCACCTCCTCTAGAGTGTCAAGGCTAATCCCCAGAACAGAGCTAGCCTTCCTGATTAGCTTATTTACCTGAGAAGCATCACCGGCCTTTATGTTGGCGCCCCAGCACACCACTGCAAAAAAGATGGCACTGGCCACCACAGACTGGTAGAAGGTATGCAGTAGTTTACTGCACACGTTGAAGGACCGGAGCCTCCTCAGAAAGTAGAGTCGGCTCTGGACCTTTTTGTACAGGTGGACTTTTGTACAGGTGGACTTCTCCTGAAGTCCACCACCATCTCCTTTGTTTTGCTGATGTTGAGCTGAAGGTGGTTCTGCTCACACCACAACACAAAGTCACTGATTGTGCTCCTGTACTCTTCCTCCTGCCCACCCCTGATGCACCCTACAATTGCGGAGTCATCCGAGGAACTTCTGTAGGTGGCATGTTTCAGAGTTATATCTGAAGTCTGAAGTGTAGAGGGTGAACAGGAAGGGGGACAGGACAGTTCCCTGGGGGGGCCCTGTGTTGCTCACTGCCCGTTCTGACACACAGCTCTGTAGTCGCACAAATTGTGGCCTACCGGTCAGGTAGTCCATAACCCAGGAGACTAAGGGTGCTTCCAATTTCATCCTCTTCATCTTCTCACCCAGTAGCAGGGGCTGAATGGTGTTGAAGGCACTGGAGAAGTCAAAAAACATAAGCCTCACCGTGCAACCTGCGTTGTCCAGGTGAGAGTAGGCCCTCTGCAGAAGGTAGATGATAGCATCATCCACCCCGATGTTGCGCTGGTATGCGAACTGCAGGGGGTCCAGTGATGTACACACCAGGGGTCTGAGGTGAGCGAGGACTAACCTTTCCAGGGTCTTCATGATGTGGGATGTTAGCGCTACAGTTCTGAAGTCATTCAGGACGGTGGGGTGTGCCTTCTTGGGCACTGGGACGAGGCAGGATGTTTTCCACAGCACAGGGACCCTTTCTAGGCTCAGGCTAAGGTTGAAGCGACGCTGGAGTATTCCACACAGTTGGTCAGCACAGACCCTAAGCACCCTTGGGCTGATGCCATCAGGGCCAGCCGCTTTCCACTGATGTAGTCTCTCCAGCTCTCTCTTCACTTGGTTGGTGGTGAAAGCCAGCCCAGGTGGGGAGGTGGGGGGAATGGGGGTGTTGAGGATCAGTCCAGAGGGAGCAGGGTGGAGGTGGGGTCGCTGATTGTCTCAACAGATGAGCAAAGTGGGGGTGGGACAGCCGTGAGGGTGTGTGGCCTGGGGAGCTGGAAGGTAGGTGGAGAGGGCCAGTATCGAACCTGTTAAAAAAATTGGTTCAGCTCATTGGCTCTGTCCTGGGTCCCCTCCGTCTGCCCACTGTTTGAAGCCAGTGATATTTCTCATACCCTTCCACACCTCTCTCACCTGGCTCTGCCTCAGCGTGTCCTCCATCTTCTCCTTATACCCTCTCTTCCCCTCAGCAATCCGCAACTTCAGCTCCCTCTGGACGCATTTCAATTTGTCCTTGTCCCCCTCCTTGAAGGCCCTCTTCTTCTCATTCAGCAGGGCCTTCAGGTCGCTGGTGACCCAGGGTTTATTATTTGGAAAACAGCGTACCTTCCTGGTGGGCACAGTGTTGTCGACACAAAAATTTATATTGTCCGTTATGCAGTCAGTAAGTCCATCGATGTCCTCCCCATGAGCCTCACAGAGCACATCCCAGTCTGTTGTTTCAAAGCACTCCTGTAGGGCCTCATTCGCCTCCGGGGACCATCTCCTAATGGTCCTAGTGGTCGCAGGCTGCTGTTGGACCAAAGGCCTGTAGAGTTAAACAATTCCAATTCCATGTACAGATAAATAGTTAAGCAGTTAGATTAAACAACTCCTTCGTAAGATAAATGTTTTAAAATGAAAAAACCTGTATGGAAACAAAAACTAACTAGCAGAAATTGTTAACAAGTTATAAATGATTTAAACACACTTTTCTGTAGGCTATTATTTACTAGTTAACAACAAATCATGTATGTCATATAAAATATATTCACCCCACCCAGTAATGCAATCAAAACTTACCAGAAAGCATGTAGTCCTTGGCTCAGACAGTGTAGTAGGGTGGGCTCAATAGCATCTCATTAGTGTGCAAAATCTTGAGAATCAGCTGTACATGTGATGGAATAACGCACTGTGCATGCAGATGATTGCAATTCCATTGAATTGGGGATAGTTTAACCAAAATATACCACAAGACCTAGAATTGCCTTATGTGTATCCCACAAAAAAGGTTCACAGTTATAAACTAACTTTTTTGTTGAATTTAACCAAATTCCAGGGCTTGACTTCCCATGGACAATTTCCGGAAGAATTCTGGAAATTTACCGGAAAGTTTCAGACCCTTTGCAACCCTAGTCACATATTATTAAAAAGTACCTTTTCTTGAATGGTGAGAAATACCCTTCCATGTGATATATCCTATTGTATATCACATGGTTTGAAATAAGACTAAAACATGTTTGAATCTCCAATCATACTTATACTATTTAGATTTTTTTTGTAACTAATTTTGGATCCTTTACCATCATGATGGGGAAAAAGTAAACTGTACTAAATTGTTCACTATTTTCTCTATTTGAATATGACTACATATCAAGAATATCTGTAGATATCAATGACTTTCTATTAGTTAAATAACTGATGGTGTGGTCTAAAAAAACGTTGAAATAGAATGTTCAGAATACAAAACAAAATTCAAAGTCAATGGGTTTATCTTATAAAATGTTAGGCTCTGAACTCACTGACTGATTCACACTGTAAAGATTGCTAATGACAACACCCCTACCTCATCCCTTTGGAAACTAAATAAGCACAACGCAAGATAGAGGGGACATTTTTGCTTTTCACTCATCAACACTAGGCCACTTAACAATATGCAATATGTTGATCCATAACAGTGGCGTGACTAAGAATAGTCCTGCCTATAAATGCAACAATTTCAATTGTACTCTCCAAACCGCTTAAGTCTATTGTTATTGGCTAATAAACTACAGATCACGTAACTGCCGCAGCTGTCAACCAGTCAGGCCAGAAGGTACAGCCTGAATCTTCTGAGTCGTCAGCTGTTGCACCGTTAAAAATAAATAAAACCACAAATCCCACGCCGCCTAGTTGAGGATTAAACAACAACGAGAGTTCAGGGTAGATAGGCCAATGTCACGGCGTGAACACACACGGACGGCATTTGTTAATGAGACTGCATTTATCCAAAACCATATTTCACATTTGGTGCATTCTTTATCGCTGCGTATAAAGCGACGAAAACTTTGCCACAACGTTGAATAACGATCGCTTGCATAAAAAACAACAACATGGGGCTTCTGTCAACGTAAACATCAAACATCTATGGGGAAATCACAGCCTCTATGATTTGAAAAACAGATAGATCATGTTGTATTTGCTGTTGATATTTGGAGAGTGATGGTGGAATAGCCGAGTCGTGGCCGAGCGAATCCCCATCTGTAGCAGAATCACCCGCAGCGGCCATGAGCCTACACAACAAAACCCTAGCTGATCAAAGACACCAATCCAATTTTCCAACTCTGTGAAATAACTCACTCACACAGTAGGATGGAGTATGCCCGAATATTATATCAAATGTTATGTTTATAAAAACGAAGGAAAATATAGGGCTTCGTATCAGTGTGAAGCCTAAAAGTATTTCTTTATACCATTGTCTTTGTTTTGACGGCACAAAGAGGAAGCTCGGATAGGCTCCACAATTTCAATCAGCCTTGAAACCTATGAATGCTTTATCAAACACAAAATGTGAAACTATAATCCCATTTAATAATGGCAATTTCTGGCAGACTATTGAGGAAATGAAGATGTTGTGGTTACTTGAAAACTACATGTTTGCCCTAATCGTTTGCCCTAATCTAAACAGTGACTGCGGAAGCTGCATCGGTGGGCAAACATGGACGCAGTTTAACAAACACCATAACACCAATAAAAAATGATGTCATCTATCAATATCTTATATTAGAAACTCACCTCAAACCGGCTCCGCGAAACACCATTAACCTCCTTCCCCATCTCGGACGGTGGTTTACCCGACTCGATCAGGGGGAAAGGTAATTCGGTGTTAAAATTGCAGTAACCTGTAGATATCGGCGCTCGTCTTGCAACCCCCCTTCCAAAGCTACCATACTACCGTTGTTTCAGCAGCTGCGACAGCGGATGTCATTGTTTTTTTCGGTTTGTATCACAATTGCAATAGCCTACGTCTCGAAAAATGCCCCATCCAACAACCCGAACTCTTATATCTCCGCTCACTAGTTCGCCCTCCCCTCCTCCGTTCCCCCGGTATCTGTGAACACTGGTTTTAGCATTAGCCTTCTTTATTATGTACACAAATAATGACATTTGGTAATAACCCTGAACGAAGTGTAGCCTATATGCATTTTCCCCAGGGCAATATTCTGCCATTATTTAGAATTCTATAGAATTAGGCCTACCCTATTTCTCCCTTTAGCCTAGGCCCAGCCTACATCATTAGGATATGTGATATCAAAACATTAACCTGCAATAACTGTAATTTAAAGGAGGACACTATGCAAGAGCAGTTTATTCGTAGTCCTACTTTATAGGCTATTGTGCTGTCCAGTTGTCATTGGAGCCATGTGAGGCCTAGTTTTGGACAGGAGCATAGCCTATCTACCATTTGTTTTGTAAAGTTATTTTTTGTGGTGGCTTTCATGCAGGATAAAGAGCATAATTAGGTTGCATACATAAATATAACATACATAATATTATCGCCTTGTGCAGACCTACTTTGTGTGTATACACATAAATGGTCATAATACTGTAGGCATTATCTTTATTAAAAAAGCATGTACTGTGGTGTCCATTTTTTCCCATTATGAACTTATATAACTTCAATAGCCACTGATACTTTGCAACATTAACCAAACACAAAACAATGGACAACATACTGAAACTGTCAATTTGATGATCAAATGGATACATTGGAACTTTGTTGTTGCTATTTGGGTTAAGAGCACTTCCGCTTCCAGCTCGCAAGAAACCAATCAAGACACATATACGTGACTTGTCATCGGACGTCATTATAGCGGGAAAAGGTGCATGTAAACAGGGAGCAGAAAACCATGCTGAGCCATTGCACTTTAAATCAAGTTGTGGTTCTTTCTGGATTCCTTTTGTCGACACACACAGTATAAAGAAAAAAAATACACATCATGTACTTATAACGGAGGAAATATACTTTGGCCATAATTTCCCACGTCATATATCCGGGACATGTGCTGCGTTCAAAACAACTGTGATTTCGGAAATCTACGAGTTCAAAACGACTGGGAAATCGGAAAAAACGAACTCCGACTGGTAAAAATCGATTTGAACAATCATCCAACTCGGAATTCCAACTTGGGAACTATGGCCTCTTTATATAGCTCCGACCTGATGAAAACAAACGTCATGATTTGACTTCGTATTTTTCCGAGTTCCCAGTGGCTTTTGAGCGCAGCAATGGACAAGCGTGGTTGGTCAAGAAATTGCATGCTGGTCTCAGACTAGGCATAACATAGTAAACTAAAATCCGTTTGGTATGGCTAGAGAAGGTAAAAACGAAAGGAGGGTGGTTGGTTGGTCGGGGTGGATATGACATGAATGGTTGGTTGGTTGGTCGGGGAGGATATGACATGAATGTCTAGAACCCAAAGGTTGCACGTTCGAATCTCATCAGGACAACTATAGTATTTTAGTAAATAGGGAACTTTGCAACTACTTACTACATTTGAACTACTTTGAAACTACGTAGCATGTTAGCTAACCATTCCCCTAAACCTAAATCCTAACCTTAATCTTAACCCCTAGCCTAGCTAACGTTAGCCACCTACCTAATGTTAGCCACAACAAATTGGAATTTGTAACATATCATACAGGGTTTCCCGGATTTTCGTTTACTATATTACGTCTACCCTTGAGTCCAGGTTGGACACGGACACAAGTCTGATGGTGGAGTCCTGTTTACGATAACATTAGTGATGAGAAAGAAAGTTAGTATTAATTTAACATCGGCGTTACTACTAGAAACTGTCTACTGTTGAGCACTGCACTGATTTATTATGGAGCAAAATTAAATAATTATTGAATGTGCGGATACCTCATGGAAGCAATAGTTGGTTTCAGGTTGCCATTTGTGTAGTTGTTGGGGTGACACCACTGAGTGATGGGGTTGATGCGGTGACACCACTGAGTGATACAAATAAATTGTCTTTAAGTCGGTCAGTGTCAGTTTGGTGTGTTTTACGACAGAGAGGTCTTAGTATCTGTACTTACACATAATCGCTAGCTGTTTCTATTTGAACGGCTGCACAGGGCTATGGCCACTTTCTGTTTAATTTCTCAATAAAATGAAGACACGTTACTCTAAGACACGTGTTCAGTATTTTCTTGTCAACTCCTGAAGTTGTTTAAATTAATTACTAGCTAGTTTATGTAGTTGGAAAACAATAACGTTGACATTCATGGAAGGAAATGTATATATTTAACAGGCCCTCTACAGGTGAAACGCTGCAGCGCGCCAATGGCGGAAGGCGGTGCAGCTCCCTGGATAGCGCTTTCGGATAGGCTGTTGCTGAGCTACCATGAAGAATGACAGCCGTCGAGACTTCCGGTTCTAGTCAAAGGGCGATAACGGCAAGAGCGCAGTTGCAGAATTTACAACAGGAGCCACAATGGCGGTTGTCGTCTCTTGACAGGGCTGTGGGTGTTATTAAATCCACTATCATCGCCCTAAAGATAGGCCTGGTTGATTCCCAGAGCCATTAAAAATAAACTGGAACATCTACTGCACATGAAAATACTATAATTTCTGATCAATATCAAATTAACAAGAGATATAAATTATATTAAAAGGGACCATGTAAACAGTACCAACCGGGTCAAGTTTTCATTTTGTTCGAGAAACAACATCGGCTGTTAATGACGGCTATCTGTTTGTTTATTGAACTCCACAACCGTAATTCTAAGGAACAATAACACCTAAACTAAGCTTGGCACCGGACAAGGGAAGCTAAAAGAAAAGGGACTTATTTTTTTCTTTCGTTTTTGACCAAACAGCATGCTAGCTACACAGAGCTAGCTAGCCAAGTAGAAACGGAGAAGAGCGCACAATGCTCCGATTTATTGTTTGGGCCTTTTCAGACAGTTTCTCTAACTAGCTAAATACACAGGCCTTCATTTTAGTGGCGTTTTTTTGTCACTAACAACCTTTATTTTTCTGCTTTGACATACCATGCTGCCGAACGGCTTGGAATGAACTCGGATAATGCTTGAGGACTAAACCTGGGCAGACTATTTTCTGTTTGTCGGTTTGCTTAGAACACTGGATCTCATTTTACCGGATTTTGGAGTACTACTCTCCCGTTAATGTATTGTATCAGCTACAGAGGCCCACGCTCGGCCCTGACGTGAGGAATGCCTGGGTCGGATAGACACCATGGGACCAAGAGGAAGCCTGAATCCAACAGTAGCATTGCCCTGTCGCCCCAAACAACGAGCGGCAACAGCGGGCTACACCAGCCCCTGGTCCTGCCTCATACCTCTGCGGGCAACATGACGAGCAAAGACGGTAACCTCCAGTCAAAGTCGTCAGTACCATCTTCTTCCAAGCGCAAACGGCATAAATCAGCCAAACATGGACGTGAGTCCGAGGTGGCTCAGGGCCCTGGTTATTCTGCCCTCACCTCCACAGCGCCTCCTTCCGTTAGCGCCGTGAAGCCGCTGGTAGAATATGACGACATAAGTTCCGATTCGGATACGTTTTCGGACCCACCTACTGCAAGGCCTGCTGAGAGAGGGGCTGGGGATCGGTTAGAACCTGTCCCAGATTATAGTAAAGGGGATGGGGGCGGGGCTGTTGGTAGAGATGGTCGCGAACACAAGCACCGACACTCTCGCAAAAAGTCGAAGGATCCCAACAAATTTAGAGACTCTGGGGAAGGGGGTCAGAGTACTAAGAAAAAAGTCAGCAAAGACCGCGAAAGAGGGAGTTCTGGGAAAGTCAAGGAGAAGGTGGCCTCCCTGTCCTCTGTAGCATCCCTGTCCTCTGGGTCACGACGTCAGGGTCAGCTGGAGGCTGACTTGGGGCCAAAGCGTGGAGAGTTGCCCCCCTCCTCCCAGGCCCAAACTGCAGCCAGTGTGGGAAGCACAACGTCCTCCTCCTCGTCATCTCGCAGCAAGGAGGGTGGCCGCTCCGGGAAGTCTCGCAAGGATAAGCAGCAGAAGCGAGAGGGGCGCGAGGGTCGGGGGGACGCAACCGCCAGCCAGAGCACCTCTGCCTCTCAGAAGGTCAGAACGGAGAGGAGCCAACGCAAGTCCTCAAAGAGCCACAAGTCCAGCCCTAAGGGCAAGGGGCAGCCTTCCTCAAGCAGGGGGAGCCCTCGCCGGAAGGTCCCTGTCCCCCCACAGTCCCCCAGCCCCCCCAGGAGAGGGGGTAATGGAAGCCCCATGGTAGGTGGTTACAGCCAGGAGGTGGACAGCTACCACCATCAGAGACGCAGGCTGGCCCCACAGAGCCCCAGCCCCTATAGGGAGATGTCCAGGCGGAGCAGGCAGAGGTCGGACAGCCCCTACGCCAGCAGGCAGAGGTCTTCCAGCTATGAGAGAGACGACAGCCCCTACTCAAGGAGACGCTCCATCAGTCCCTATGGTAACCGCAGGTCCTCCAGCGCTAGCCCTATGTCCCGGTGAGTATTCTGGCCTGGCCCAGGCACCTTCCATTCAGCCTGCCTCATATACACATTCACATTTATGCCAGTTGCATAATGCGTACAAAATCACAGTCTATTCCCTTTATACAGGACTACTTTTGACCAGGCCTCATTAGACTCTGGTCAAAAGTAGTGGAATACAAAGGGAATATGGTGTCATTTGAGACATATCCTAATACTAACATGTAGCTATGCACTACTACTAGCCACCCAATCTCACTCGGTTATTCACTCACTGTATGCATGGCATGCACCTCCACACACAGATGCATATTCACCAGTGCTGCCTAACACCCACATTGATTCTCACAAATGCCCAAAGTGCCTTTTTACTAAGGCCCAGTAAGGCCCTAAACGTGATGATGAACTGGGGTGGTTATGTTGATGTGCTTATTGGTCTTACTGGAACAGGGCCCGGCCACTGGAGGAGACACCGGGTCCACTTTGAATGTTTCTACAGTTTGTTTGTTTTCTACCCCTTTTGTCTGTGCTAAGGAAGTGCTTGTACTGTGTGTTTGTTAAAGCTGCAATACACGATGCATAGTGCGGCAGTATAAGTATAGAAAAAGTATACAGAAGTATACAGAAAAAGTATACAAATACAAGAAGTCTGGAGTGCAAAAAGCTATAAAAAGACATAGCATAGTATGGGTGAATGGCTGAATATGTACACTATACATTGTTACAGAGTGTTAGGTGAAAAAAAATGATACAAATATTGCAAGTTGATATAGATAAATAAGGAATATTTGCATGGTTAACTATACTATACAGGTCAATGGCAGAGAAATACGTAAATAGCTAAATGTACGTATGATATAAGTGAGGGTAATAATAGTTTACTTAATATACAGTCTGGTTAAATTAACAGGTAAGTGAATATTTGCATGTTTAAATGAACTGTACAAGTAAATGTACAGTTAAATGTACAGGTAAGTGAATATTTGCATGGTTACATTAACTGTACAGGTTAATGACAGGAAGAGATACTTAAATAGCTAAATGTGCGTATGATATAATTTAATAATAATAATTCCCTTAAAATACAGTCCTTAGTGCAGGGTTTAATTACAGATAAATGCACGTATTGCACATTCGATATACTAAAAGCAATGAAAAAGATACAACTGACAGGACACTAATATGCATTCCTGAGTGAATGACTACGTAAGTTCAGTCCAAGAATTACTTACAATATAGCCTGTGATATGATATATCAATTGTACATGAATATGTATATACATATTTACGTATATACACATCCTGTATAGGGATTGCAGTCGGTTGGGCCTTGGTTCTCCTGAAGTCCACCACCATCTCCTTTGTTTTGCTGATGTTGAGCTGAAGGTGGTTCTGCTCACACCACAAGTCATTGATTGTGCTCCTGTACTCCTCCTCCTGCCCACCCCTCGACAGTGGTCGAGAGCTGAGGATTGAGCCATGGGTACAGACATTACCTGCAGCTTCCTCTCCTGTGCTCCTAGCCTCAGGGTATTGGAATGGCTAGGCTAGGTTGCGTTGCCCTGCATGGGCTACTTAAAACTATGGTCAGGGAAGAGACATTGATTCTATGTTCAGATGTGTCTGTGTGACATGCAGGGCTGTTTCTGCCAGGGAGTTGTTGCCTCTTGCCATGTGGTGTAAAGGGGGAAGGGAAACCTATGGAAGTCAGGAGAGGCAGCACATGGGGCTCAGACAGACAGGCAAGGTCTGTGTGCTCCAGGCTAGGGAAACCCTATGAGGAGCTGTGGTGGTCTTTGGAGCACGAGAGGCCATGGGTTGGGGGATAGGCTCTCAACTCTGTTCCCGAAGAGCCACCCTTCTGTAAGTTTCCGCTGTAAATAAGAATTTGTTCTTAACTGACTTGCCTAAATTAAAGGATAAAAAAAATACCCCAGTACTAACTAACCTGTTTCAACTTACCAACTAGCTAATTATTAGAAACACGTCCACTAGATTAGGGTTGGAGTGAAAAGGAACAGGGCTGGAGAGCCCTGGACTAGGCTGTTGACATTCAGCCATTTTGATTTTGTGTCGCATCAGAGAGTGGACCTTGAGCTTCTGTTGGTGGGAGGGGGCGTAGCTGGAAGATAAAACTAGGCCCTCCGTTGTGATCGTTAAAAGGTTCTCTGCTGCCTGTAGACTCTATTGAAAGATGCTGCTGGTCAATCATGCTGGTGTATTTGTTTAGTCTAGCTAATTAACTTCAATGTCCCAGTTCTTAACTCATAATAATCTCGTTTTAGATTTAGTAGACTTTTATAAGTTTTCATGCTCAGGGACATATTCACTTGCTAATAGTTAATTTGTTTTCCTAACCTCAAACAAATGATTGAATCTGAATGTTGTCTCCGCAATTAAAGGGATACTTGATGATTTTGGCAACAAGGCCCTTTATCTACTTCCAAAGGGTCAGATGAACTTGTGGATACCATTTTTATGTCTGCATGCAGTTTGAAGGAAGTAGCCAGAGGAATGTTGAGGTTGACTTCTGGAGGAAGTTTGTACATACATTACTTTAGTCTGAACTTAAAGTAGCCGAAGGTTGTCCTCCTGACTGACCTAATTTTATGTTTGTTTTATGTTTGTTCTCTTTCTTGGTTCTCCCTCCCATCTTAAAAAGAGAGAACTTGCAGCCAACAAGAAATGGTTGTTTTCCTAACGTCTTCCCTCCTCTCTCTCTCCAGGCGTTCAGCTCGCTCCCGGAGTCGCTCCCCACCTTTCTCCTCTTCCCGTCGCTCCTGCTCTCGCTCGCGCAACAAGAAGCATGCGTCCTCTGCTGGGGGTGGCGGGTCTCACAGCAGCCGGCCCACCAGCCGCTCCCCACCCTCCTCCCGCCTGCCACTCAACTCCAGCCTGGGGGCGGAGCTTAGCCGGAGGAAGAAGGAGCGCCAGGCTGCGGTGGCTGCAGCTCGCCCCCCCTCCCCTCCACCTTCCTCACGCAAGACCAAGGGGTCCGCCTCACGCCCCCCTAAAGCTGAGCCCGAGCGAGCACCTGAGAGAGACTCTGTCCAAGCCGCGGACCTCCAGCCTCCACCCAGTGCACCCCAGCCCCAGGACACACTTGTTGGGGAAGAACACTGCTCTGCATCTTCACCCTCTACCTTCTCATCTCCTGCACCCCCTCTGCCCCCCGGTCAGATGACCCCACTGCCCCCACCTCCTCTGCCCTCCACCCCTGTCACCCAACTTCAGCCACCTACACCCCAGGGCCAGACAGAGGCCAGCCTCGCACCCTCCGCAGCCCTCTCCTCCTCCTCGTCCCCCCAGTCCAAATCTCCTGCCCTCATGCCCACACGCAGCCCTGCCCGCCTGACACCCATTCACAAGACCTCCACTCTGCCACCCCTGCCTTTACCACCCATGCTAGTGGGAGACTGCCAGGACAGGTGAGCCATGGAACTCTCCACTCCCCAGTCCTGTTGTTTGACAAACAGGTAGTCATCATCACAACAGTCATTAGGCCTATACTGTAGGCTCAGGTTTCACCCAACAGTCAGTCTGTCTGAAACACTCACCTGCCTGCAGTACAGTACTGGAATTCTGAACAGATTACCTGGAGGCCTAGTGTTGAACAGTGAACAAATGTTAAACCCTTACGGTCAAACCTGACTGCTCTGTAGGCTTTAGCTGCCATTAGACCATAAGTATGTCAAGTAGTCAAAACAGTCCTACTTGGGACTTAAAAAGAATCACTAACTCCTTGCAGCCTTGTCAAATTCAGTGCTTCCTCTACAATGGACTGCACTGGCCAAAATGGCTGACACAGTGAAACTGTAGTCCCTTAGTCAGGGTTGTTGGGGATAAATTTGTACTACAGACATATATAAGGAAAAGAACATCCTAACTCACTAGAAAACGACCATGCGCTGGCATAATGAAATTGTTAATCTCTTTTTCTCTTCTTCCTTCTCTACCTTTGGTCTCTCCCTCTCTCCCTCCATCAGTCCAAAGAAGTCCACTCCTCCTCAGAGGTCTTCCAGGAAGGAGAAGGAGAAGGAGAAGGAGGTGCGGAGTCGGCTGTCTCTGACCGACCTCCCGCTGCCCCCCACGCTGGCCGGAGGAGACCCCTCGCCCCCTCAGTCCCCCGTCCACAGAGCTCCACCTCCACCCCAGTCCGCCCTCAAGAAGAGACCAAAGTGAGTTCCTATCTGCTCAACCTAACCTGCTCCTTATCAATCTCCCCAAACCACCTAACTCTACTCCTCTTTTCCACAGCCCTCCTCTCCCACCGCAGCCTATTTCCTTTCAACAAAAAAACAAAAATAAGCATAAGATAGTACAAAGTTATTATCAAGGGCTTATTAAGTGAGGTAAAACGTTTCCTAATAGCAAGTCTCCTCTCTAGGTTTTGCTGTCCACGCTATGGCGAACGCAAACAGACACAGAGCGACTGGGGCAAACGCTGCGTGGACAAGTTTGACATCATCGGCATTATCGGGGAGGGCACCTACGGCCAGGTGTACAAGGCCAAGGACAAAGACACAGGTGTGCTGCCCTTTCACTGACGTACCTGTGTTTAGATGTTCTTGAGAGCGGCACAAATGATCACCACGCCTGCAGTATGTGTGCATGCTATGTGGTGTTGACTGATCTCGTCCCCCCATGTCCCCTTTGCTCCAGCCTCTCTATCTGTGTCTTTCAGAGGGATTTGGAATTAACCAGAAGACACATTTCCGTTGGGCATTCGTGTGCATTGGACAAATGTTGTTTTATATAGCACATTTATGAAACGTTTGAACAGGACAATCAGCAGAGTTAATAATACTGATGTTTTCATCCACCCCCTACGTTGGACAATAAAGTGATCTGTAATCTTCATCTTGTTCTCCTGTCCTCCAGGTGAGCTGGTGGCTCTGAAGAAGGTGCGTCTGGACAATGAGAAGGAGGGCTTCCCCATCACGGCCATCAGAGAGATCAAGATTCTCCGGCAGCTCAACCACCGCAGCGTGGTCAACATGAAGGAGATCGTCACAGACAAACAGGATGCACTGGACTTCAAGAAGGACAAAGGTGTGTGTGTGTTGGGGGGGGTGGGGCTTGTGCTTTTTGTATGAGCCAGCCATGTCTGTGCCTGTATGTGTGTTTTCACATCCTCCTTACCCCTCCCTGTCCCGTCAGGTGCCTTCTACCTGGTGTTTGAGTACATGGACCATGACCTGATGGGTCTGCTGGAGTCAGGGCTGTGTCAGTTCTCCCAGGAACACGTGAGGAGCTTCATGAGACAGCTGATGGAGGGACTGGACTACTGCCACAAGAAAAACTTCCTGCACAGAGACATCAAGTGCTCCAACATACTGCTAAACAACAGGTACTAGTGTCGCACGGTGTGTCGCTACCACGGTAATATCACAGTTCCTTATGATGACAACATTTTAAAATACCGTAGTACCGCCTGTTATAAAATGTTTATAAAGTCAGTTTGGTTTATAAATTCTGTTGAATTTAAGCAACAGCCACTAGTCTCTTGTATGACCAGGTCCAATAATGTCCACTTCACTTTCATGTGTATATCACGTGCAGCAGCTGTAATCAGCCAGCCGCATCCCGTACCAGCCCTCATGCAGACCCTGATAAGTCTTCTGTTAGATTTCTACATTTGTTACATATGAGCAGTGGCAGAGCCAGCAGTGTTGATACGTAGTATAATTTAATCGCCTGTTATAACCAAGAGCACTGGCCAGTCTGAGTAGACTTTGCAAGTTCACTGCCATGCAGCCTCTGAGTGTCAGAGAGGGAAAATGGATCACTGCTTCACGACGGCCATGCTTGCAGCTTTACAGCAAAGGAAACGGCTTGTCTCTAGTCTAAACTGCAACAACAAAAAATCAGAGCCATATTACCAGAGATGGCTTTTTCCTTTCTATTGGGATTCGTGCGCATTTTATATAATTTCATAAACCGCGTTGAGGGCCGTTTTAAACGAATCCCGGGTCGCTAATTATTGGTTTGATAACAAACAACGTTATTCAGTCATGTTACCTAGCTAGCTAACAACCTGGTAACATGACAGTAGGTCTAGGCTAATTTGATTTGCCCAGGAAGAAAGGAAAAGGGCCTGTTATTCATGATATGTGCTTCAAATGTAGATTCATATAGGCCTAATGTAAGCCTAAACTATATCACAATTACATTTCTTTCTAGTGCTCCTTAGATTCTGTTTTGGTGCCTAACGTTTTATAAGTTGGAAGAAGTGTGTGTTTGTGGGAGAGAGTGGTGTGTGTGTGAGAGAGGGAGACTGAGAGAGTGCATAAGGGAGTGTGTGTGTGTGTCAACTGAATAGTAAAGGCTTCATGCAGTGTTTTCCCATTACTGCTACAATAACCTGCAGATCATTATGCATATATATTTCTTCCTCCCATTCCTCCAGCCAAATCACAGGTGCCATTGCAAATATGAGCAAATCAGCCATTCTATTATACAAATGCAATGTGTTGTATTGAGTAGAAGTGGGAATTTCAGTGGCAGGTTTTTGCGTAGCATAGCACGTGCGCAGAACCTTTCGAAAACGGGAACAAGTGTCCGGGGGACGGGGCGAACAGGCCACTGATTTTATTTTTTTAGTCCTGTGGTATCGCGATACTACTGGCCTGGTATCGTATCGTTAGTAAAATGTTGGTATCGTGAAAACACTAACAGGTTCACAAGGAGGATGGTGTTTCTCCACTCCTGGTCCATGGGCCGGTCTGTGAGATGTTGCTGGCTGCTCGCTGAGATGGTTCACTGTCCATTAATTTAGACAGTTCTACAGTGCTAGTTTTAAAGGTAGACTCTGCAAGATGACGTTGTCACAAGCAGAGCCGCAGATAATGACATGAGTCATGGGTGACTTTGATCTCACACTGCTGCAACATGGAATCTATGGGACCAAAACAGCAGAGAAGTTCAGCCTCGCGCTTCAACGCTCTGCTGTCTTCTCGCTGAGTCTACCTTTAATGAAGGCAGTTCTCCAAGGAGGGAAATGCATAGCTTTGGTATAAAAAAATTGACACACTAACCTAGAATGTTATGTTAATAGCAACGGTAGTAGTTTGTGTGGTTTTAGTAGTGAGCACATGGAGTTGTTTTGCAATGATTGTTGTAGCTGTAGTAGGATTGGGTTTTTCCTTTGATTGGTGTTTTCAATGTACAACATTCTACCGTGGGAATTCAAATGCCTTTCCTCTGCCTCACTGTTTTGATCACGTTATTAACTTCTGTAGTTATGGTTGTGTAAGTTAACAGCTGTAGAATGTAATTTTAGTTTGATTCTCTGTCTCTAACCTCTCACTTCTTTATCTCTCTTTCCTTGTGCAGTGGTCAGATCAAACTGGCTGACTTTGGTTTGGCCCGCCTCTACAACTCAGAGGAAAGGTGAGACTTGGATTTCTCAAGTTGCTTTGGAGCAACGATTACATCATCATGAAGTCAGAGGTCCTTCCTGCCTCTGGTTCAATCCTTTTAAACTGTGACCCTCACACTGGCCTTTTCTCTTCTGAGCAAAAGCCGTCCTCCACCCTATCTCCTCTGTGACCTGGAAATTGATAACTGGTCGAGGAAATGTACATTCGTTAGTAGGCGACCGGAACCATGTCCTACCCTCCTCTACAGCCACCTTTCATGTGGATAGCCATGTGTATCCTACCAGAGTCTTTCACAGAAGAGTTTTGATATCTGCCACCCCCCCTTTAAATCAGCTTTTGTTTTGGAGTAGGAGAAAAGAACAAACAATATGCTACTTATCCTTTTATCTATAAATGTCTTGCACAACTAACTTAATTTAGTTTTTATCACTTCACATATTTATTTTCGGATTCCACCCGTGTACACTTAATTTGCCTGATGATGCGCGAGTGGAGGAGTCTCATTTCATGCAAGCACATTTTCGTCCACATTCCTTCTCCTCGCCGCCTCTCCTCGATTACCTTAGACCTTTTTCAAAAGAAGGCGAGAGAGGACGTGAGAGTTGCGCAAATCCAATTGAGAAAAGGCCTCTGTTGCCATGGCAGTCTGAATGAAAACACCTGTATATTCCATTGATTCCCCACTAGGTGGTGCTGTGTCCTGTGTTAAGAGGATCTCCCTCTGTCAGATCCCATTGTTGAGAGATGAAGTGTGGGTGTTTGGGCACTGGAGGTGTCTGGTACTGTGTCTGTCTGTTAGATCTGAATGTCCTCTTCCCTGTCCCTCCAGTCGACCCTACACTAATAAAGTAATCACGCTATGGTACCGCCCCCCTGAGCTCCTTCTGGGAGAGGAGAGGTATTCACCAGCCATCGACGTCTGGAGCTGCGGGTTAGTACACACACTTTGACCACGCACATACACAGTGTCATGCACCTGGACACTGATTCTGTAAATTTCCAAGAACACTCCTTCCCTATTTGTTAAGAGGTTTATTGGTGTACAAACATTTCATTCACACATTCTCCAATCAAGCATGCTCTGCGTTGGAAAACAGATTGATTGCACTTACTTTATTTTTTTCATATGGTGTCACTATAAAACTGTCATCATTTGGACAGAAGTAGTCTGACCTCTAAACCTAAGGATTTGCAAAGAATTATCATCTTAACAAATCCTAACAAGGTGTGTGAATCCGTTAAAAAAAAGTAAATCGCCAACATTGTCCATTGACTGTGCACAGGTGTATTCTGGGAGAACTGTTCACCAAGAAGCCCATCTTCCAGGCCAATCAGGAGCTGCTGCAATTAGAGTTGATCAGGTATGCTGCTGTTGCCCCCTACTGCCTGAACGACTGCATCTCCACATTGACATCCTGTCTGACATGGGACCCTATTTCCTATATAGCAGCCATACTCAACAGGCAGACCGCAGTCCAGACCCAGAATGGGGTCAATACAGACCGCAGTTCCTGATTTGATTTTGTTTTTGGAACTGTCAGGCTTTCAACTTACTGCTGTTGAGTGCAATTTGAAAGTGCATGAGCAGGTTTCCTCTTATGTCATTCACTGACAGATATTAGAGCTGTTTTTAACTTGTCATAAATGTCCAGTTGATCAGCTAGCCCATGTTCGCTATATAGGTAAGTTAACCATCTACCTTTATCTTGTAATGTGCCCAGGGGCCTCGACCCATATTGTTCCACCATTTTAGATTTTGTTGAGTCACTTGGGTATCATGTGAACACACGTAAGAAATGTGTAAAATACCCCTGCTATGTAGTGCACTTCTTTTGACCAGAGCCTAGGGGATTTGGTCCAAAGTAGTGCACTATATAGGGAATAGGGTGCCATTTGGGATGCATCCCATGTTTACCAAAGCTCTAACTCTCTCCCTCTCTGTCGCCCTTGTCTGTCTCAGTCGTCTGTGTGGGAGCCCCTGTCCCGCTGCCTGGCCTGACGTCATCAAGCTGCCCTACTTCAACACCATGAAGCCTAAGAAACAGTACCGCCGACGGCTACGCGAGGAGTTTGCCTTGTATGTAACAGGACATATACCATGGCGTTTCTTGTCCTTTCGTCAATCGGATAGTTGTGGAAGTACATCAGTTGTTGATGCTATTTGTTTGACTTGCACTCTCTGTCAGTCTGCCTGCTCAGGCCCTGGACCTGCTGGACCGCATGCTGACCCTTGACCCCGCACGGCGCTGCACGGCCGAACAGGCCCTCAATAGTGACTTCCTGTGTAACGTGGAGCCCAGCAAGATGTCCCCGCCCAAGTGAGGACCTTGTCTTTGCCCTGTCCTTTCCTGGGCCCAATACATCTATCTAGAGAACAGCCTTAAACTATCCACTAACATACACTCACACCCTTATTGCTTTCTTTCTTTCTGTCACACCCACACGCCTCTTGCTTCCTTTCCCATACACCTACCTTTGCCTCTCTTTCTGTTTCCCTCCCTTCATCACTCCATTTATTACCTCTATCATTCTCTCTCTCTCTCTCTCTCTCTCTCCAGTCTCCCTCACTGGCAGGACTGCCACGAGCTGTGGAGTAAGAAACGCCGGCGCCAGCGTCAGAGCGGGCTGCCCGAGGATGTGCCTGTGTCCAAAGTGCCCCGTAAGGACCCCTCGGGGGCTTCCAGTGGAGAGAACAGCCGGCCCCAAGCCAGCCCAGCTGGAGCCCCGCCCCCTCCGCCCGGAAGACCACCCTCCTCGGCCATCTCAGCCAATGAGCTAGCAGGTCAGGCAGACACAGTATTCACAGTTCACTACTATAGAAGAACATACCCTTACCAAATGTCTCCTTGGTTAGATGGTGGCTGAACAGGTAGACAAGGTTTGTTTTAAGTCTATAATGTGAACACGTCTCCATACACTCTCAGAAGTCTGCTGTCTACATTGTGTGACCGTTGTCTCTCTCCCATCAGGCCTGGGTGCTGCAGCGGAGCAGCTGAACCAGACAGAGCTGGCTGTACTGTTGAACCTGCTGCAGAGACAGACAGACCTCAGCCTGCCTCAGATGGCACAGCTCCTCAACGTCTCCTCCAACCCAGAGAGCCAGCAGCAGCTAGAGAACCTTAGCCAGTCCCTGTCTGCCCTGACCGAGGCCTCCCACCACCGGGGGGCCTCAGAGGACCAGGGTCCGGCTAGGTCCCAGCCCCCCGAACCTCCCCCAGAGCCCCTGGAGCCCTCCCCGCACCACGGCGAGCCGCCCCTCAGCCAGGACGACCAGGCCAACCTCCTGGCCATCCTATTGGGCCAGCTCATCAAGCCGCAGGCCGAGGGGTCTGAGCAAGGCGACGAGAGCAATGGCGTCCAATCAGAGGAGGCGGTGACGCGCGGTTCGTCCGCCTCCACTGCTGACCGCAAGGGCAAGTCTGGGTTCAGTCTCTAAGGGGCGGGGCAGAGAGCACTGGGTCGGGGATCTCACAGGGGACTGGTGGACGAGGGGGAGGAGACTGGGCGGAGGGTGACGCCCCGTCAAAGCTTCCCTGTCATGGTGCGGATCTTGTCATCAATTATTTTTCTGCTTTCCATAAAGCAGTTGGTAATTTCTTTATAAACGAGCTGATGAGATGAAAGATATTAACTAAATGGCAAATCGAGAGAAAGATTCCACAGTTACATTAAATCTTTTTTTGAGGAAGATTAGTTTTATGTTGTGTCTAGACCCACCACCTCTCCCCCTCCTCTCACCAACAGTTCCACCCCTGTACCCACCTTTTGTCTCCCACTTCAAAGGCTACTTTTACCCACTCAGTCACACATAGGTGGAAACATACCATACATGAAGTTGGCAAGTCCTCAAGATGTCTGACCAGAGAGTGGCTTTGGACGGCTCAGGTCACATGGACTGGGCTTTTGGCACAAGGACTTTTCTCATTGGTGTGAATGTAAACCAAGAGAAGGTGTGTAGTGTTACAGCATTAGAAAGAAAATGGTTCACCCTGCACTCTCTCCTTCACCTTTCACTTGTTTTCTTTTCCCATTCTCTTTCTCTCTCATTTCTCTGTTTGTTAATGCAGGTTTCCTGGATTGTTCTTCCTTTCATAAAAAGATATTGATTTAAAACCAGTCTGTAATGTCAACATTTTTATGAAGAAAGTCTAATAAATTATCAAGCAAAAATAAATGTCTTGAACCTTAGACTTCACCTGCATGTATTTCTTTTAACTTTTAAATCACACATTTGAATTAGACGTTTGTATGTTGTCTTTTACATTAGACCTCAGAATCATCCAATGCTAGTAAAGTGTTCTCAATCTGAAGTTGGCACTTATAACAACAACCCTGTTGCCTAGGAAACAACAGTAGCAGCAGACTGAGAAGGCATCTCTCTCTCTCAGCTTTATGGCATGCCTGGAGCTTTATTGTACCTCTTTCCCTGTAGTGTCATCAGCTCCCCAAACCCAAACTTCAGGTTTTACCCCTCCCTATCCATAATAATCCATGAGCCCTTATCTCCATGCTCGTATTGTTGTTGAAATATAACTGAGTGTCTGTCAGGGTTGAACAAACCCTACGGTGAGCATCCCCCTCTACTATGTAAAGTGCTTTGGGTGTCTCGAAAAGAGCTATATAAGTCCAATCAATTATTATCATTATAAACACCCCCCATGTCCTGTCTTTCTTTCATTGTTCACATGTGTGAATAAATGTTATATTTATTATTTAGGCCACCATGACGTCTTTTGATATTCCACCATCTCGCAACATTACAACTTGTCTGTCAACATTAAAAAATGTTACACTTTCAACACCTACTAATGATTTTATAACATGCCAGTAACCATGAACCAAGACGGGAGAAATAATGTAGGTGACACATTTCCAGATTAATTTAGAGAATCAACATTTATCATAATCACATAATTGTAGTATTTAGTAGCATTATCAACCCATGACACCTACATGTTTTACTCATCCAATTCTACAGTAGTCTATAAAAAACATTTATCCATCTGAAACTACGTTGTTGATTGGATTGTGGATTGTGATGATCCATCGGTAGGAATGGTACATGTTCTCCCTCTGCAGGCCAAGGTGGGAGGTGCAGCTGTACGTTGTCTAGACCCCAACCGCACTTACCTGGTTCTCTGGTACATTTCACTAAAGGGTATTGAATAAAAATGCATCTGTAGTATAGATGATGGCACAAATGTCCAGGTGCAATCTCACTGTAACTGCTTTGTTTCTTGTAAATATCTGATTGGCTGTCTTATTTTCTCTGATCCCCTCAGACTGTGAAGTCACCAAGCGGAAGCAGAAGATCGGGGCAAATCAGGTCCCTCTATCCTCCGAGCGACGTCCCCCCTCTCCGCCTGGCCCTCCACCATCAGCCCTCCAGCAGCAGCCCAGCTCTGAGCCCGGGCCCATTCAGGACATCAGCCCAGCGGTGGCTGCCGCCCTGCTGCAGCTCATCTCCCAGCAGGACCCAGATGCCGGGGCCTCCCAGCGCAGCAGGGACCACTCCCCCGCAGTGGGCACACCTGTCCGGGGACAGCCACCCCCTGCCTGGACGACTGACTCCCCTAAACCCTCCCCTGCCAGAGAGCCTCCTATAGGCATGGAACCCGCTGCCTCTGCTATCGCAGCACAGTACCCCAAGGACCAGGACCTCCGCTTTGCCCACAGGACTGCTCACTGATAGCTGGTCCTGGGTAGGCCTGTTTAGAGACCTGGGGTACACTGGGCCGACCTGCAGGGACAGGAGCCAGGGACACCTGCTATACTGATAATGATACTATAGACCAGTCTCTAGATAAGAACAGAAGAGCAGCTCACCTGAGCAAGTTGTGTATATTGGAAGATGTGAAGTAGATGGCTATGAGATTGTTAGTCTGGAGGAAAAAGCAGGCCTTTGGGTCTGAATATTTGGAGGATGTTATTGTGAGGACGGACAGTGTTGGTTTGGCTAAAGGACAAACTAAGCCCCACCCTAGACAGACCAGACGCGGGTTGGAACTTAGTGAGGGTTCTAGACCTGGGGGTGGGACAAACTTCCATACCCTTCAATCACTAACACTTCCCCTCCTCCTGGACCTCCTGACTTGTTGAATAAGTTGGTTCCAAATGAGTTCCACACATGGAATGTGATCAGCTGTGATTTTGTTTAATTTGTTTAATTTGAATATCAAATGATTGTTATGTCTACTGCAGTGCCCTCTAATGAATAGGCTAAAATCAGTGGGTTTTGGAGTCTGGTATTATCACTAATCTTAATCTGCAGTTGAATGGTTGGGGCTTGGTGTCTGCTAGGTATGACACCAGTCTGAAAATGTAGAGGTAGTTAACTGGGGGACAATCGGGGTACTGATCTAAAACGGATTGAGAGTGTGTTAACTACTAACTCAGTCTCATCATGCTAGCTGGCTCCTGACTTTCAACCTTGTGCCTCTTTTGTGACCTTAGCGACCCCTGAATGATCTTTGCCCACAATGAAGAGTTGGGTCGTTTTCTTCAGTTCTGGAAGGCACATTAATAAGAGAAAGCATGGCTCAAAATACAATGGCATACCTTGTGTGTTTCTTTGGCCAAAGGTACTGTAAAATAAGGTATTTGGATCTGTCCCATCTCCCCTTGCTGTCTCTCTCGCTCAATCTATATCAGCTTTCCCATGTAGAAATGAAAAATGTTCATTCTCGAACGCTATCTCTCTAGTAACAGGTACATGTGTCTCTAACCCTCATACTCCCTCTGCTACCCACTTATAGAAAACACTGACACTGTCTTTCTCATGAACTGCTCCACTATACTCACTCACTAGTCTTTCATTGACCCTCTGGTCACAGCTAGCAAGCCGGTCACCCAACCCCATAGCGACTGGAAACCTACACCTCTCCAAAGCTTTCCCTGACGTCTCTGATAGCCTTGTCTTATCTCTTGCCTCCCTGCCTAACTCTGCAGCAAATACGTTTTTGTGTGATTATTTTCTACTTTAAAGACAAAGTTACATGTTAAAAAGATGGTCCATGGTTTTGTTTCCTTTGCTAGGTTTTGGGAAGGGAGAAATTTGGAAGAGATCTGATTGGGTTTCATGTGACCATGTGACTAAAAGATGATATTTTGTAATATGTGTTTTCTCTGTTCAATTTATTAAAGGAAATCATGCGACCAGAAAGTTTTAAAAAGTGATGTTCTTTATTCTCTTGTTGTGTACACTGAGTAAACCAAACATTAGGAACACCTTCCAAAACCCTCTGGCACGCACACACACAATCCATGTTTCAATTCTTTCAAGGTTTAACAATCTTTAAACCTTGAAAGAAGACCTCTCTCCTACCCTTCATCAACACTGATTGAAGTGGATTTAACAAGTGACATCAATAAGGGATCATAGCTTTTACCTGGATTCACCTGGTCAGTCTAATGTGGAAAGAGCAGGTGTTAATGTTTTGTATACTCAGTGTATTTTGCATGTGTTAGAATTCAGTATGTCCACTAGGTGGCACATTGAATCAACTCTCGCAGATGCGCTCTCTCCTCTCCTCTCTCTCACACACACACAGGGCTGCTGGAAAACGTGTGGCAAGGCGGCATTTGCCCCCAGGACTTTTCAATCGCGTGTGGCAGCGCCCCACTACTTTTGTGGTAGCCACTACTTTATTTAGTTTAATAAAAAATATAAATATATTTATTTTTTACGGATTTCCCAACTCGTGCACAATTTCTGTCTTTCACATCGAGTGCTGCTGCAGGCTCGGTGCGTGTCTTGACCAATCAGTCACAGAAATCGCAGTTCGCGCGGGCTGGGCACAAAGCTCTCCACTTTCCTCCGGTATTTATTTAGAAAGCGTGATAACGCACTCCAGCCAAACACAAGCAAAAACTCACAAATGTAGCAGCATTAGTGATCTGACATGCTTTATTGGATGGAAACGAGACACTTTCAGTCTGATCAACTGTAGGCTACTAACAGCAGCTGTCCCTCTGGCCAGGGTAAACGAAGTGGGAATGTTGTGCATTTATAGCCCATTAGTTTGTGAGAAAATGTGAATGGGATCAAATATTGTTTATACTGAAAAAATATATCAACAGAACATTTTCAAAGATTTTACTGAGTTAGAGTTCATATAAGGAAATGAGTCAATCTAAGTCAATTCATTAGGCCCTAATGTATGGATTTCACAGAATTGGGCAGGTGCAGCCATGGGTGGGACTTGGAGGGCACTTCACAGACAGAAATATTCCTCTGCCTTTCATTGATATGCCACACCTGTCAGGTGGAAGGATTATATTGGCAATGGAGAAATGCTCACTAATAGGGATGTAAAGAAATTTGTGGACAATTTTTTTTGTTCAGTCTATATTCAAACTTGGGCAAACTAGGCTAGACTTTTTAAATCCAAAATTATTAACTGGAATTAATCAATAAACACAATAGCTGACAGACGGAGTACATTTTTTTATTAGGCCTACAGTTGCATAGGGCAGGACTACACGATGCAAACCTGCATAAAGCAAGCTCAGCCCTGTACGTTTTATTGTCCAATCATGGTGCTTTCTCTGTGTCTGTCACAGGAGGTTGGTGGCACCTTAATTGGGGAGAACGGACTCATGGTAATGGCTGGTTTCCATGTGTTTGATGATTCCATTAGCTCGGTTTCAGCTATTATTATGAGCCGTCCTCCCCTCAGCAGCCTCCACGGGCTGTGTATAGGAACCCCCCTAGTCCTTCTTTAAAATATATTTGATATGATTGGGTTTTTATCCTCCCCAAGGCCAGGGATTTTTTTTGCTGGTCCCATCGGCCCATATTTAACCTTTTAAACACAGATGAATCATGTCAAACCATGTTAGGTCAGGAGTTTTACCAGGTTAGCTTACCAGATCAGGAAAAACTACAGGGCCCAGAAGATGTTTTTCACCATACCACTCTGGGACCTGTGGTGCCACCTCTGTGCGCACACACACACACACACAATTCATTGCATTAATAAACAAAATCGAATTTTATGGAATACTTGATATGATTTATCATGTAGTGTACAGTACTATAATTGCTAAGCTAAAATTGAAATTGCTTTAAATGTAGACAGCTCCTCTATTTTTGAGTTGGCTCAAGGTGTTGTTCTGTTGTCCACTGACAGAATAAGGTGTTGGATATGCCAGGCTAGCTGCAGCTCATTGTTGGACTGGAGCTGGGTCGTTACTCAAAGTAGGTTGATGTTCATTCGTGTCCACTGACTGTGACTGTGGAGCCTCAGGAGCGTCAGGTGAGCTGCACTGTCGCTGTCCTTGCCTTGAAAGTGCTGTTGGTCTACCCTGTGGAAGAGATAGATAGATAGATAGATAGATAGATAGATAGATAGATAGATAGATAGATAGATAGATAGATAGATAGATAGATAGGTACATTATTGATCCCCTGGGGGGGAAATTTCATTGTCAAACAGCTACAACAAAACACAGGGCAGGTGCAAAATGCCACAACGAAAGTACACAAAAGACAGATACACGGTACATGATACATAGAGCGGCAGTATGAAAAAGTATAGAAATATCTGGAGTGCAAAAAAGATATTGCATAGTACGGGTGGTTGGCTGAATATGTACACTATACATTGGTGGATGTTGGATGGTTAACTATACTATACAGAGAAATACTTCAGTAGCTAAAAATGTGTATGATATGAGCGAGGGTAATAATAGTTTACTTAATAGACAGACTGGCTAAATGAACAGGTAAGTGAAAAATGTTGCATGGTTAAATTAGCTGTACAGGTAAGTATACAGTTATATTTACCTGTACAAGGGGTTAGACAAATCCACCACACATTCAACAATATTAGGCGCATATAGTTCAAATATTGAAGTATCCAAATTAATTATGTTAGCCTACTGAGAAAAGAGAAGATGCATGCTACATGTATTCTTACATATGTGAGCGGAGAAGGACACACCCTGTTCCATTTCTCGCGTATCCTTCGCTGATTCTGGGGTGTCTTCTCAGTAGGCCTAGTCTCGTTCACTAACACCAGTCCAACTGAGGGTACTGAGCGTCTTAGTCCTGGGGGAATAAGAGACTGACCCTGCGCGCTCTCCGAATTTAGGTTGACAACCCGTTGGGACCTCCCATTTAGGGAGGGCAAGGTTTGGACCCTGGGGGACAGGGATGGGGTTTAGTCTTCTGGGTGGAACTGGCACATTAGGTTGCAAGGACTGTGTTGAAGACGCCGGCTCCGTTGTAACGTTGTATTTTCGGTTGTAACCACAGGAGAGACTGTTTGCCTTCTAAAAACATTGTTGTCCTGTCTAGCATTTTATGGACAGCACGGCCATTAACACCTTTTGATGAGGCGGGAAGTGTGAGAAATCTCGTGATTTACCATGACAAAGACACCACCTGAATCGTCAAGAGCACATTACATAAGCAATTGACTGGTGCTCATTTTGGTATCCTATAGACTCCCAAAGTAAATGTAGATGGGATATCATGTGTGCAATTAACACCTACAGTATGCTATGGATGCTCAGTCATGAGAGGAGGACGTAAGGCAGAAACTGTAATGGATTGTCTGTAGTTTTCTTAACTACATGACTTAAACATTTGGTTTTGCAATTCAAAAGTAGCTGGAAATCACGTGAAATGGAGCATGATACCTGTTTAAAGATTTTGTCTAACTCAGGGGAGGAACACAAGGGAAGCCAGGGGAAGGTCACTCAAAACAAGATACTACATAGGTTCTATTGGACTCATAAAATGGGTTTTATTGACAATAATCTGTGCTGGAAATGTCAATTTGACACAGGGACATTCTTACAAGCTATATGGGAATGCACAGCTATCTTTCTGGAAGGATATTCTGAAACATTTGGGAGAATGTTCGGAATTAGCAATCCCAGTTTCACCATAATAGATCTTTTAGGTGACAACATAATTACCTATCAAATTAGGAATTTTCACTGATCACTGTTGCTATCATTACAGCTTCTAGATTGATCCTTCTACTTTGAAAAGGCCATGCCACTCCTACTCTGAAACAGTGGATAGAATCAATGCTGGAAGTCGCATTCTATGAACAAATGCTTGCTAAAATCACTGGTAGAATTGCAAACGTTAAGAGAATCCAGACACACTTTCTTTGTAATGTCGTTTCTGGGACTGCGAGGTGATAGCCCATGTTGTATGGTAATACTGTGCTTGTGAACCTGTTTTGTATTATAGCTTATGTGATGCTGAAGTAGTATTTTATTGTGTGTGTGTGTTATCCTGGAGGGTATGTCTGGATGTCATGTTCAATGTTTTTATGCTGTAGCCTACAATGTGTTTGTTTAATAAAACAAAATAATGGCTAAACTAATAACTTAAATACCAATAAAAAATCAATTAGCTAGACATCATTCTAGCCCATGTAGGCTAATGAACAGTAGAATGTACAGAATGGGACAAATGTAGAGGTGGGGCTGAACAGTCTAGTGTAGAGGTGGGGCTGAACAGTCTAGTGTAGAGGTGGGGCTGAACAGTCTAGTGTAGAGGTGGGGCTGAACAGTCTAGTGTAGAGGTGGGGCTGAACAGTCTAGTGTAGAGGTGGGGCTGAACAGTCTAGTGTAGAGGTGGGGCTGAACAGTCTAATGTAGAGGTGGGGCTGAACAGTCTAGTGTAGAGGTGGGGCTGAACAGTCTAGTGTTAAGGTGGGGCTGAACAGTCTAGTGTAGAGGTGGGGCTGAACAGTCTAATGTAGAGGTGGGGCTGAACAGTCTAGTGTAGAGGTGGGGCTGAACAGTCTTATGTAGAGGTGGGGCTGAACAGTCTAGTGTAGAGGTGGGGCTGAACAGTCTAGTGTTAAGGTGGGGCTGAACAGTCTAGTGTAGAGGTGGGGCTGAACAGTCTAGTGTAGAGGTGGGGCTGAACAGTCTAATGTAGAGGTGGGGCTGAACAGTCTAATGTAGAGGTGGGGCTGAACAGTCTAATGTAGAGGTGGGGCTGAACAGTCTAGTGTAGAGGTGGGGCTGAACAGTCTTATGTAGAGGTGGGGCTGAACAGTCTAGTGTTATGGTGGGGCTGAACAGTCTAGTGTAGAGGTGGGGCTGAACAGTCTAGTGTAGAGGTGGGGCTGAACAGTCTAGTGTAGAGGTGGGGCTGAACAGTCTAATGTAGAGGTGGGGCTGAACAGTCTAATGTAGAGGTGGGGCTGAACAGTCTAGTGTAGAGGTGGGGCTGAACAGTCTAACGACAGACTGTGTATGTTGGTGTTGATTTTGCCCACCGACAAGTTCTACATTTGGCACACATATAGACACGCTTACCCCCTGCCCCACCTGCCAGACACAGGCCCAGCTGAGCCCTCTGGGTGAGTGATCCTTTATGAGTGGTGATGGTGGGGGGGCTCACCTGCCCCAAACGCAGAGTGTGTGACTGAGAGGGCTGTGTGTGTGTGTGTGTGTGTGTGTGTGTGTGTGTGTGTGTGTGTGTGTGTGTGTGTGTGTGTGTGTGTGTGTGTGTGTGTGTGTGTGTGTGTGTGTGTGTGTGTGCATATACTGTAGATATATGTCTGTTTGTGCGTTCACATGCTTGTATGTGTGTGTGTGTTTGTGCATGTGTGTCTGTCCTATAGGGGCTGTACATGATAGTGAATGTGCCCACAGGGAGCTGCCATATGAAAAGTAGTGGGCATGCCAGTGCCAAGTCATAGAGACAAGAGGGGAGGTAGACAGGGATTTACCATCAATCAGGGAATGCCCATTAAAGTGCCACCCTGCCACTTTAATTCTCATACTCACTATGACCCATCCAGACAACCCATGGACTATACTGTCTGTGGTAAGACCCTCCATTTGGATTGTCATCATTGGTTTCATCCAACAGCTTGTTCTACACACTTCTTTTTTATATGGTTTTGTTACGTGAAAAACTAAACAGACAAAGGAGCATAAACGTAAAGTGGTAGCCTGGAGGAATAAGAAATATAATAAACAGGGTGGTTCAAGCCCAGAATGCTGATTGGCTGACAGCCGTGGTACATCAGACCGTATACCACAGGTATGACAAAACATTTATTTTTACTCCTCTAATTATGTTGGTAACCAGTTAATAATAGGAATAAGGCACCTCTGGGGTTTGTGGTATATCGGCTATATACCACACCCACTCGGCCTTATTTCCAAATTCTACCGCTAGTCATTTTTTGTACCCATAGAGCAGTAGACCAAGATACTTTGATATGTTTGTCTGGAGCAACAATATGTTGTTTGTGTGTGTGTGCATACAGTGTATTCGGAAAGTATTCAGACCACTTAACTTCTTCCACATTTTGTTACGTTACAGCCTTATTCTAAAATGGATTACATACAAAAAAAATAATCACCAATCTACACACAATACCCCATAATGACAAAGTGAAAACAGGTTTTTATAAATTTTTGCACATTTATTACAAATAAAAAACTGAAATACCTCACTCTGACAGAGCTCCAGAGTTCCTCTGTGGAGATGGGAGAACATTCCAGAAGGACAACCATCTCTGTAACACTCCACCAATCAGGGCTTTATGTTAGTCGCCAGACGGAAGCCACTCTTCAGTAAAAGACACATGACAGCCTGCTTGGAGTTTGCCAAAACGTACCTAAATGACTATCAGACCATGAAAAACAAGATTCTCTGGTCTGATGAAACCAAGATTGAACTCTTTGGCCTGAATGCCAAGCGTCACATCTGGAGGAAACCTGGCACCATCCCTACGGTGAAGCATGGTGGTGGCAGCAAAGTACAGAAAGATCCTTGATGAAAACCTGCGCTACAGCGCTCAGGACCTCAGACTGTGGCGAAAGTTCACCTTCCAACAGGACAACGACCCTAAGCACACAGCCAAGACAACGCAGGAGTGGCTTCGGGACAAGTCTCTGAATGCCCTTGAGTGGCCCAGCCAGAGCCCGGACTTGAACCTAATCGAACATCTCTGGAGAGACCTGAAACGACACATCCCATCCAACCTGACAGAGCTTGAGAGGATCTGCAGAGAAGAGGGAGAAGAGGGAGAAACTCCCCAAATACAGGTGTGCCAAGCTTGTAGTGTCATACCCAAGAAGACTCAAGGCTGTAATCGATGCCAAAGGTGCTTCAACAAAGTAAAGGGTCTGAATACTTATGTAAATGTGATATTTTCTTTTTTTAAATAATTAGCAAAAAAAAAAAAAAACGTTTTTGCTTTGTCATTATGGGGTATTGTGTGTAGATTGATGAGGGGAATAAAAAATAATGTTTTTAGAATAAGGCTGTAGCGTAACAAAATGTGGAAAAAGTCTTGTGTGTGTGTACTTGCTTGCATGTATATGTGTGTGTATTTTTTTTTTATGTGTATGCTTGTTGTACCTCCTGAGTGTTTGCCTGTAATGTTTTGTGTGTCTGGGACACTGTTGCCTCCCTGCACCCTGCTAGAGTTTGATGTTAGGTTTGATGACTGAGGCTCTTTGATCCAAGGCTGTGTAAACTCAGGGAGCGGAGACAGAGACTCCCGCGGCCCCAGAGCTAAGACATAGTCATATATACACACACACACACACACACACACACACACACACACACACACACACACACACACACACACACACACACACACACACACACACACACACACACACACACACACACACACACACACACACACACACACACACACACACACACACACACACACACACACACACACACACACACACACACACACACCACTGGAGAACAGAGAAGGGAACAGGCATCACTGCTGAGCATGTGTCACATTCAAAGCCCATATAAAGTTGCATGAACAGCAAAATTGCAAAATGTTGTCTAATGGCTAAACACTTAGAACGAACGTCTCCTCTCATGGCTTAAGCTAACGTCTCTCCTCTCATGGCTTAACCTTACATCTCTCCTCTCATGGCTTAACCTAACATCTCCTCTCATGGCTTAACCTAACATCTCCTCTCACGGCTTAATCTAACGTCTCCTCTCACGGCTTAACCTAACGTCTCCTCTCAGGGCTTACCCTAACGTCTCCTCTCAGGGCTTAACCTAACGTCTCCTCTCAGGGCCTACCCTAACGTCTCCTCTCATGGCTTAACCTAACGTCTCCTCTCAGGGCTTACCCTAACGTCTCCTCTCACGGCTTAACCTAACGTCTCCTCAGGGCTTACCCTAACGTCTCCTCTCAGGGCTTAACCTAACGTCTCCTCTCACGGCTTAACCTAACGTCTTCTCTCATGGCTCAACCTAACGTCTCCTCTCACGGCTTAACCTAACGTCTCCTAAATTATGTATGGTTACATCTTTATTTAAGGGCTATTTGAAAAACGCTTTGACTTTATTCCTCGAGTGATATAGGTTTTACTGCTGCAGCAGAGTGCTTTATTGCTGTTTTAACACCAAATACAAATCCTCCTCAGTTTACAGTTCAGAGCCAAAATAGTGCCACAGTTTCTTAAGTAACAGCCACAGAAAGACAGTGACAGAATCGCTAGCTGATAATTCTTGTATGGCACTTGTAAACAAGCTAAAATCACAACAAATGTTTCTACTTTAGACAGAGATTAGAGAAACAGATCAGTGTCCATAGTGTCTGAGGGGGGTGGGTTAAAACTAGGGTTAGTCAATAGAAAGCTTAATTGACCAAATAAAGTCACTGCATAATCCCACATTTCCGGTGGATAAAAGTGACCATTGTCACCCTTTGCGCCGCCTTTTTCTCTTTCTCATTCAGGTCTGCCTCTTTAAGGGAGCAGGGGCTGCTGGGATGGCAGACTTTTGGGGAGGGATGGGGTGGGGGTGGGGGGCGGGGCGGGTTGGGAAGGGGGTGTGGCCCTGCAGGACCATTTGTGCTGAAGCTCATTTGCACAGTGACACTTAATTGGCTACAACAATTAATTAATGTGTTGGAAAGTTGGCACAAAAAGTTCATTTAAGAGGGTTTTAATAAGCAATTAGAGGAAAACCAGAGGAGAAAGGGAATTACCAGACTGGAAAAGAGGAGAGATGGAGGGAAGAGGAGAAATAGAGATGTGTATATTTTCATACAATATATTAGTCAAGTTCAACGCTCTCTCATGACTGAATGTGAAAAA